>CM032446.1:101767943-101894391 GCA_019049505.1 Pachyrhynchus sulphureomaculatus | reverse complement strand
CAGCAGTATTATGTTCATGGGGTAAGCGGTTTTTGGAAAAGAACTAAAAAGTTTTTGACACATTTTTGGCTACGCCAAGCTTTCGAAAAATATTTCATTTTCTACATCAGGGCTACAATTATAGTAGATTATAAGTATTTTTGAGATTAAAAGTAAAGAACAACCCTATTTTATACGTAACATTAAAGTACTTACTGCTAAGTGGTGTGTTCAAAAATTGTTCTTTGTGGGGGCACTTTATTATACTTATAATCATCTCTGGGAAATATAATAAACTTTTACTTCATTTTGTTAGTAAAAGTTTATTATATTTCCCATAGATTATTATGTCGAGTTTTTCTCATATTTTTTTTCTGATGAATAAGTGTAATAAAGTGCCCCACAAAGAACAATTTTTGAAAACACCACTTAGCAATAAGTACTTTAATGTTACATATAAAATAGGATTGTTCTTTACTTTTAACCTCAAAAATACTGATAATCTACTATAATTGTAGCCCTGATGAAGAAAATGAAATATTTTCGAAAGCTTGGCATTGCTAAAAAGGTATCAAACTTTTTAGTTTTTTTCCGAAGACCGCTTACCCCAAGAACATAATACTGCTATATATATATATATATATATATATATATATATATATATATATGTATATATATGTATATATATGTATATATATATATATATATATATATATATATATATATATATATATATATATATATGTGTATATATATATATATATATATATATATATATATATATATATATATATATATATATATATATATATATATATATATATATATATATATATATATATATATAGCACACTTGCTGCAGGGAAAATCCTAAAGCGCTGTGTACTCGGTTGGAAGCACAGTCTTGGGCAAATTATTCGAAAAGGATAAGGCTCTCCATCTAAAATACTGTTTGTTGTTTACGAGGAGTAAAGCGCTGAACCTCATACAGATGTGAAGTATTAGCGCGAGGTGTATTTCTAGCACCACTGGTTACATCCTTCGAACAGTTTCCATGAAAATACTTGTAAAATAGACTCAAGTCGCCAACCGTTCTTCGATGTTCCAATGAATCAAGGTTGCTGGCCAATTCCGGGTCTCCAATCAGGCAAACAGCTCTCGTCTGAATAGAATTCAACAAATGCAGTGTACGTTTGGGAGCAGAGCCCCAAACATGGAGGCAGTATTCCATCGTTGGTCGAATTTGAGCTTTACACAGAATTAATAGTTGTTGTGGAGTGTAAAGCTTTCTCGTTTGAAATAATATTCCCAGCTTCTGAGAAGCTCTATTTGCTATGCTTGCAACATGTTCAAGATATATTTAGTCCCAAATTATTGCCCAGCAAATTGAATGACGATGCTAGAGGAATGGAGTGTGACATAATTATGTCAGGTTCAGCAACGTTAATTTTTTTAGCGTTAAATTCTACTTGGTTACTGTCACCTCAAGATAGAGTTTTCTCCTGATCTTTGTTAAGTTGAACGACCTCCTGCTGTCTATGGATGTTTGCATGAGTAGCCGATGTTCGGGCATTCAAAGTGAATGAAGAGATAAACGTACTGTTATCTGCAAAGCTGTAGATTGGATTTGCCAGCAGATCGTTCATGTAAATGAGAAAGAAAGTAGAAAACAGTATGAAGGTATGGGGACCCCGGCGTTGATAGTGAAGGTGTTAGAAAGAAGTCCGTCCACTGCCCCTCAGGAAGAACGCTTGTTGGGGAAACATGAGAGCCATAAACAAAACTTTTCAGACATACCAGAAGAGCGAAGTTTAGCCAACAATCCATCGTGGCAAACACGATCGAATGTCTCGGATATGTCAACAGCAACAGTTCGATTGCGTTGTTCCAAACATGTGTTACATAAGTTGTTGTTCTGTGTTTATGAAAGCCAATAATATTGAATTCTTCCTCCATGACTTTGGATATTATTGAAAGCAGTGCAACTGGTGCGTAGTTGTTTGGCAAAGTCTTTTTGCCTGTATGTATGTGTGTATATATATATATATATATATATATATATATATATATATAATATATATATATATATATATATATATATATATATATTCTTTAATGTAAGCAAGACAAAATCAGTATTTATTTTTGAACTGTGTTTGCAAGGAAAATACTTGCTACATTATTTTGCCAATTTTTTTATATTTGTTTTGAGGGAAAGAATATAAGCACATCGTCCGTTGAATTATATTTTTTGCTTTGCTGTTATGGATGTAGAAAAAAGACGAGTTTAATATCTTTTTTGCTCTAAAAAATGCTCTTCAAATTTAAATTGGCTACCCATTAAAAAAAGAATCTCCTATTAAACCTAATATTAATAGTTATTTTAAACTTTACACGTCATGTCTGTTTGCCAATTCTTTAAAATTGTAAAAGATGCGTAAGGGAAAAAAGAAATACCTCGCTAATCTTGATAATAGTAAAATATATTTTTTAAGCATAATTTAATCATAATCTTTAGACACAGTTAATAACAGAATTTAAAAATCTTGCTCTGTTGTCATATGTCATAGCTGACTATAGCAACTGTGTATAAAATAAATTACCTTATACCATTTAAATGTTTCCCCTATTAATTCAACAATGACTGAAACAAATACCTTACTGTGAAGTTTGAAATTTCTAAAGAAATTCATTCGTGATCAACATTTCAAAAAAAGCTTGAATTATGAAACCTTTTGAAACAAAAATATGTTGTTTCAATCATATACTTTTCCTATCCCCAGTTGTTTAATATTAGTAAGCTTTCTAAGTAGTTTAATTGCCTAAACTTGGGAATATATTTATGATTTTTTTAAGGAAAAAGCAAAATTCTGAAATTTAAAGAATTTACAAGGTAGATTTTAGAATCTATCTGAACATTTTCGAATGTAGAAAAGGAATACTTTCAAAAAATTTTGTAGTGCCTAAGTTTTAGATTTTTTGAATATTTTGACATGGCTTCTCGCTGTTGACCTTCCCATAAATTTATAACTTTTTTTTAATGCGCAAGCCAAAAACTTAAATTATATATATCTAATATTCAATGTTATATTACCCTCAGACTAGTCAACCCGTCTAAAAGTTTAGAAACTTATTTTATCTGTACCTTTTTACTTCCCTTGCTAAAGGGAAATATTGTGTTCATGAAAAAAGCATCCTTCGAGATTTTTGCACTTTCTTACCTTCAGGACCTTTAGATCGCGAGAGACATTCCCAATTCCATTTTTTTACGCATTTAAGGAAATAAGAGAATGTGGTCAGCGTTAAAAGTGCTTAAAATATGTTACTTGTTCATTATTTTAAATTTTAACATGTATTACCCCTCTATTTTATTTTATTTCACTTTCTTTGAAAATTTAATGTAGCCTATCTTAACAAGATTAACATTGCTAAGACCTTATTTATTAAAACAGGATTAAGTTAGATCGTTTCGACCTTAGAAGAGAAACAATTGGGAAAAAACGTTAATGTCCGGGAATTGCTTGACATTTGTAGAACTACATTGGCTTGAATTAATGTGTTTTTTGAGTAGGTTTTTTATATTTCTTTGCATTAGTACTTATGCCTTAAAAATTAATCTTTAAAGTTACACCCTATTCAAGATTTTAACCTTAACTTTAGCATTTCAATATGATTCGTAACAAAAGCGCTTTATATATTCAACAAATTTTTTATACTGCTGAGAAAATATTCTCCTTTTTAATATGTAAATTAAAAATATATCTGCGATAATTCAAAGTTATAACTTAATGTTACTAAAAACCTTTTTCAGGTATGGTTTCAAAATCGCCGAGCAAAGTGGAGACGGCAAGAAAAAATGGAGGCAGCTAGATTGGGCCTAAGTGATTACCATACAGCGGCCGGCTTATCGAGAGCTGGTGGACCAAGTCTGACACTTCCTATGGATCCATGGTTATCACCTCCTTTATTATCAGCACTTCCAGGGTTTCTAAGTCATCCTCAGACGGGCTATCCGAGCTACCTGACATCTCCAGTTGCAGCAGACCCAGCTAGACCTCCACCTCCTGTAGCCCATTCACATTCACCAAGTGTAACCCCTCCAGATCTTCGAACGAATTCAATAGCTGCCTTGCGGTTAAAAGCAAAAGAACATGTTGAAAGTATTACAAAAGGCTTACAGACAGTTTAATTGTGAACAATTTAAAAATGACAATCTTGTAAATATTCGTTAATGTATATATTCCTGCAAAAGACGCATTATTGTGGATATTGTGTGAAAACAGACACTATTTATAGATATTTATGTTCCTTTTCTAATTGTATTAGTTATGTAATTGTACTTATGTATCATAATTTTTACCGTAAGAGTGGGCATACCAAAAGTTTGAAAGAATGAAATACTGTAGAACAAAAGAGAACTCTCAACAAAATTGAAAATGATCATGTTGTTTGGACTGAGTACTTTAGAAATATTTTTAACATATTTCTAAATGTATGAAAATTTCTAAATTAGGTTAATTTTAACTAATGTGTTTTAAAATTCGTTTTAAAATATTTACTTTTCATTACTAAAATTATTGAAGTAAAAATTAATAATTGTGCTGTCTAATGTTTGTAGGTACATGAAAATACTAAAATTTATCACTACTCCTAGGTAAATAACATAAATTTCCAGACCCAGGTGTTATATAATATCTATTTCACAGACTGTCAAAGTTTTTAAATACCCATTTCTTTATAAATCTGACTAACATTACCTATAATTCAGGGCGTGTCAGAAAGAATTTCAAATAAAAGTTGATAATGATGAATAATGAACCACTTTTTACAAAATCCTTATATTTGAGTAAATCAAGACTTAGGAATGCTACATGTCAATATGTTTATAATATTACTTTAACCTGGTCAGAGGTAGTAACCGTGAATACCTTGTATTTTATATATAATTTTTTCCTAAATACAAACCAGCAGTTTGGAATG
Source organism: Pachyrhynchus sulphureomaculatus (assembly GCA_019049505.1). NCBI lineage: Eukaryota > Metazoa > Arthropoda > Insecta > Coleoptera > Curculionidae > Pachyrhynchus > Pachyrhynchus sulphureomaculatus. The sequence continues at coordinate 101,889,432 of CM032446.1, read as the reverse complement.
TCATATATATTTTTTAAATCTGAAGATAAAAAAATTAATCTTAGCAACAGAAACAGATTTTCAAGTCGCAAGAACAGACATTACAGAATATATCGTTTTTTTTTTTAAATGCTTCTGGAATTAAATAATATAGAAAATAAATATTCTAATATTTGTGAAATCCTTGGCGCCAATTCGTAATGAGGTTTTCAAGGCACCGAACAAAAAAGTTAAAAAGGAAGGAGCCAATAGTAAAAGTGTATTCCACGACTACTGAAGCATTGACTACGAATAGATGGTTGTCTATCTAAAAAAACTTCAAAAAACACACCCTTCACACGTTTACGTGTTCGACCATTTGGAGGAGTAAATTACTTTCCTTGACAAATTCCTTTAATTGAGTCTACCGAAACTAAATGAAATAAAATATCACAAAATTGACTAAATAACCCCCCCTACTTCAATATATAACGAATTTTTTGAACCCCAATAGGAGTATCGGTGACAATATGCAGTTGCTGCCTCAACAGTCAATCTCCAGGTATCTCGATCCTGCGCGACTTGACTTGACTCGTGCATACCCATCCCAAAGAAAGATCTTACATGGTCGGACCATCTTGTCCGTTACTACAAGCTTTTCCATGGCATCCACTTTCCTCATAATGTGACCAAAATATTTCAGGTAGTGTCTATTAGTTCTATCTGAAAGACATTCTTTTATACCAAGCGCTTCAAGAATTTTTTTTTTATGGGTCTAGCACACGTGCTTCAGGGAAGAAGTCTCTAAAGCGCTGCAGGAGCGACACGTGTGCGGAAAAAGCGATTCACGTTGTTCTTGAATGGCTGTAAATAGATACATTAGTACGGTGTTCGGTATATGATACTCTGAGGATTCTTCGATATGGTCCATGTTTCCGATGCGTAAGCTGCTATGGGGAATATAAGGCTGGATAGCAATCTTAACTTTGTATTTTTTGGTACAGCTGGATCTTTCCAGACCTTAGTGATTTTGATGGTCGAGTTTCTAGCCATTGCCAAACGTCTTCTTACTTTCGCTTCACAACCACAATTGTTAGTTATTAAGGCAATTTTATTTATGTGTGACAGGTCTTCATTACGACTAATAATCATTACTTTGCTCTTCGCTCTATGAATTGTCAATCCATAGTTTTTGCTAGTGATTTCCAGGCGCTCCATAATTGATTCTAGGTCTTGTACTGAAGTTGCAAGTATAACAGTTTCATCCGCATATCTAAGGTTGCTTGGCTTTTTTCCACCGATTTTCACACCCCCACTCCAGCCATCCAAAGCAGAACGCATTATATATTCACTAGATATGTTACAAAGTAAAGGTGACAGAATACAGCCCTGTTTTCATACAAGGATCGGATAAGGTTTCAAGTTGTATAGGTATTCCCATGCTGATTAGAAACGACTAGAGTTTGTTCCATTGTATGTGGTCGAAAGCCTTAGAGTAGTCTATAAAACAAATATAGGTTGTTATTTGGAATTCCCTGACTTTTTCTATTACCTGGCGAATGTTTAGAATTTGTTCTCTAGTTCCTCTTCCTGGAATTAGGCCTGTTTGTACGGTAGATATTTGCGGCAGCAGAAAAGATTTAAGCCTTTCATTTAGTATCCAGAGAGACGATCCTTAGCAGCGTGTGACACTAGAGCGATTGTTCTATAGTTGCTGTAATCCAATGGGGATCCTTTCTTATGCAAGGGTATAAATGCAACTTCGCACCAGTCTTTCGACCATCTTCCGTCGTCCATATCTCATTACACAGTTGATGTAGCATAGTCACGGCGGTTTCTCCCATCATCTTTATTATACACATATAAACAATTCAAAATTTAAACAATGATTAATTAAAACAAATCAAATATCGACAAATACAAATTACTAGATCTCTAAGTGATTAATACTAGATGATATCTGATAGAATATCCATTATGGCTATTGTGGCTATTTTTTCCATATTTCTGTATAAATTTATTTTTCTCGCTTATGGCGATCCAGGGCAAGTCAACTCGATACTCTGATATTGTTTTCTTCAACACATTTTTGCACTACTGGAGAATCATCTTTTGGATTGCAATCTTGTTTGAGTCCTAGTAGTATTTAATTTCGAGCATATAGTAAAACATTTGGCAATTTAACCCTATCTGCTGAGATGTATACGATTTCATTAACGACATTGGCTTACACCATTAACAAAAAAAGCGTCCTTATAAAAAAGCTTTCCCTACCGTGTTCTATAGTTGAAGTTATACATAGATTATTAGCCGATAAACTCGGCTTACACTATTTACAACTCTTCCGTTATCTGGGTTCAGTTAATCAACGTTTAACGTGTATGTTAAAAAGTAGGATACTCGACTCATTTAATTTCAATTTCACGATATTTTCATTGACAAGTTACAATGCATTAGCGTTACATATTATCTGCAAACGTCTATTTACGCTTAGGCTAATGCTTTACCAAACATACAAAGCCAGATGCAATGGTCAGACGAACTGGTGTTCTCCCTACAGGTATGCTTGTGTACTCGGATATATATTTATACGATATTTTCCGGTAATCTTACAGAGACTGCTATTTAAAAAGTTGTTGGTTTTATAGTTTTTACGATTCGAAAGAGACGTAATTTGATTCATTTAATTATTGAATGAAACTAAATGCAGTACTGTGTGATTTAAAAAAATACTTTTTTCTGGTCAATCTTCTCTACGTACCTCAGACGATTTTATTTTGTATCTACTTGTATTATGACTTAGTATATCTTATGAAACTTAGGGTCACTTTCAATCAGAAAATTAATACTTTCTAAGCTGAGATAGAAACATGCTATTCAAAAACAAAGATTTATTTTCTCGGGCTAGTGAAATTGTTAAACAATCACCAGTATACCTGTCATATTTTTTAACAACCTTCTGTAATGCGAAAAGATTTTTTAACGTACATCTAGATGGCTTAAATTAAAATTGTTATTATTTTTCTTACTAAGTTCTTCACTTAGTGGCCTTCCTACAATACATACTAAAATAATTATTTTGCTGACAACAAACAAAAAAACTAATATTTATTGTTATAGTTGCCAAATTATGAAGATATACAGACAAACAAAATAATTTACTTTCAGAAATATATAATGATAACATTGTCAACATTATCGTCTCATCATATTTTTAACTAATCTCAACATTCAGTTTTCTAAGATATCTATGATTTATCAAGTTTTTACAATTAAATGATATATGTTTACAATTAAATGATATATGATATACAATTTCTTCAGTTTGTCACAATATCAACTAATATGTTTAACCTCTTACAAATACTGTCTAATTAGATAGAGAGTGCAATATCGTCACGATAAGTTCTTTTAAAGGACATAACAATACCTTATTTTTATACAATTTTTAAATGCAATGTGGTTATAGTCGTTGAGCATATTTTTGCAAATTTAGTTCGCAGTAAAAAAAAAACTATTAATAAAAGAAAAATATGTTCTGATACATTACCTAATTTATAGAAAATAATTGAACAATTATATCTTTTAATTATGCATAATTTAAAAAAAATCTCGTTATATTGATTGCCTTTAAAACAGGTAACATATATCAAATTTTTATGTACTATAGGTAGTACTGCTTGTAAGTATACGTAAATTCAATTTAGGGGGTCTATCTGAAAAGGAGAATTTGTTGGTGTTCTCTTACATTATTCAATTTGTTGGGAAAAATTCTTTAATTATTTAAATAAAAAATGAATAATGCTAAAATAGTTTTGATTCTGGATTCATTCAACTTGATGGATTATTCAAATGGAACTAGCAAAGTTTTTCTGGTTGTTGAAATAATTTGATTACTTAATTATTGTTGTATTTTGGAAACATTTTTAACTATATAAAAATCTAATAAAGAATAACAATGGTTCACACTTATTCTACAACACTTTTAAATTTGTTGATTTTTAAAACACAGCGTTGTATTTCAGACATAAATTATTTCAAAATCGTTCAAACGCCTCAAAACTTTCCTTGTTAAATTTTCTAATGAATATACTATCCTTTTTTAAAATATTGTATTAACAGTTTTGGAATATTAAAAAAAAATACTAATTAAATCTCAGTTGGAATTTGTAACTAAGCGAGACCACCGTTTTACAATATTATAAATAAAACGTTTATAAAAACCAGAATTTGACGGGATTAACAAATTCAATTCAGACAGAAAATTTAACGGGATTCTTGATTAAATTCCCTTAAATTCTGATTGCCATAAACATCTTACCAGCACTCTATTGCTCACAAAGTGTTCAAATTATATTTTTTTCAATTACGCCCATACTGACATTTCTTATCAATGGCAATGCTGCTTAAATGAATTTTATGTTAAATAACCATCATAAAATTTTTCGAGGATTATACAACTCTGCTTTTATTGCTATAATGAACTTTTTGGTCAGTTCTGGATTCCAACCAAATATATATATATATATATATATATATATATATATATATATATATATATATATATATATATATATATATATGGTATATATTTGTTACGTATGAATTTATTTGGCACGGAATGGTTCCTAACCTATAATACAGGTATGCAGTTATAAATATTTGTATGTAATGAGTAACAGTATGCCTCAAAATGTTTCGAAAACGATATGTTACTAGATACAATTTAGCATCGTAGTTCAGTAGAACCTGGCTTCGTGTTGGTATGATACAGGAACCAAGCAACTAATTTATCATCTGAGTGGATAATTTAAGTTGGTTTTCGATGTTATTTTTTCGTTTTAAAGCAAAATTTTTTTCTGACCAAAAAACAGGTTTCTACAAGCAATTGACATACAACCTTAACTTAGAATAGAATTGATAACTTCTTTTGTGTAATAGAATAATGTGATCATGTACTGATACTGTACCTTATGTAACTGATAGCAAATATAATATATAATATTTAAATTGTTTTTGGAAATACTTAAATTAAGTATGATCTAAAAAAATATAAATATTAATACTTTCTGTCTCACAAACAAACGAAGCATTTTTTGGATTACCTATATATATATATATATATATATATATATATATATATATATATATATACATATATATATATATATATATATATATATATATATATATATATATATATATATATATATATAATATATATATATATATATATATATATATATATATATATATATATATATATATATTATAATATATATATATATATATATATATATATATATATATATATATATACATATATATATATATATATATATATATATATATATATATATATATATATATATACATATATATATATATATATATATATATATATATATATATATATATATACATACATACAGGGGGTCCCAAAAACCAACATATTTCCTACGACATCCTTGCCCATATCCTTGGGTTATGGAAAAAAGGTAAAATCTGTACTGAGGCGGGGAGGTAAACAATAAAAAAAATAACTCACCAGAATATGTATTACCTTAGTGAAAAATCGTTATTTTTTAGCAATTTTTTTAAATAACTGGCTAGGTTAGCTTGTTATATTTTTTGAGAGTATCAAGAGTCAAATTTCAAGTCGAAATATCAAAATATTATTTAAAAGCTGACTAGGGCAGAAGAGTCTCGTTAGCTTGGTCTGCGTGCGGAAGGTTACAATCTATATTTAAATTAGACATCCCCAAATACAATAAAACCAGAGTATTCGATCAATATGTTCTGCCGGTATTAACATATGGCACTAAAATGCCGGCTTTAAATAGAAGTATAATAAATAAACTCCAGGTAATCCAAAGAGCAATGGAGAGAGGCGTGCTAAATATAAGATTACAAAATGATATTTCTAACCGAGACCGAGAATCCAATCTACAGCTTTGCAGACGACAGTACGCTTATCTCTCCATTCACTTTGAACGCTCGGACGAGTGTCCTCAGACAGCAGGAAGTCATTCAACTTAACAAAGACCTGGAAGAAATTTTATCTTGGGGTGACAGTAACCAAGTGGAATTTAACGCTACGAAAACCCAGACGGCAGTTTTTTCTAAAAAAAGTTAACGTTGCTGGACCCGACATAGTTATGTCAGGGCACTCCATTCCTCTAACATCGTCACTTAATTTGTTGGGCGTTAATTTAGGAGCAAATATGTCCTGGCATGAACATGTTGCAGGCATAGCAAGGAGAGCTTCTCAAAAGTTGGGAATATTATTTCGAACCAGAAAGCTTTACACTCCACAACAACTGTTAATTCTTTACAAAGCTCAAATTTGACTAAATATGGAATACTGCTCCCATGTTTGGGGCTCTGCTCCCAAACATACACTGCATTTGTTGGATTTTATTCAGAGAAGAGCTGTTCATCTGATTGGAGACCCGGAACTGACCCCGACCTTGATTCGCTGGAACATCGAAGAACGGTTGGCGACTTGAGCCTATTCTACAAGTATATTCAAGGAAAGTGTTCGAAGGATGTGGCCCGCTTAATTTCTCCCAGAGCGGTACATGTTGGAAGTACACGTCGCGCTAATACTTCATATCCGTATGAGGTTCAGTTTGTTACTCCTCGTACAACGCTTTTCAAGCAGTCTTTTATATGGAGAACATCATCCCTTTGGAATAATTTGCCCAGGACTGTGTTTCCCACCGAGTACAATTTACAGCGATTCAAGAACAACGTGAATCGCTTTTTCCGCACACGTGTTGCTCCTGTAGCGCTTTAGGGACTTCTTCCCTGCAGCACGTGTGCTATACCCATAAAAAAAAAAAACATCCAGATACGAAGAAGATCAAAAGTAACAATGTAATACAGCGAATATGTATATTAAGGTGGAATTGATCGGGGCATGTCGCAAAGATGAACGACAACAGATGGAGACCCCGTATAGTGGAATGGAGGCCTAGAGAACACAAAAGATGCAGAGGTAGACCACAGACAAGATGGAAGGACGACATAAAAAGATTAGCAGGACACGACTGGAGGCAAAAAGCAAACAACAAAGCTCATTGGAGACAACTTGGGGAGGCTTACATACATATATATATATATATATATATATATATATATATATATATATATATATATATACATATTTATATACATATATATATAAATATATATATATATATATATATATATATATATATATATATATATATATATAAATATATATATATATATATATATATATATATATATATATATATATATATATATATATATATATATATAGATATATGTACATATATATGTATATATATATATATATATATATATATATATATATATATATATATATATATATATATATAGATATATGTACATATATATATATGTATATATATATATATATATATATATATATATATATATATATATAATATATATAATAATATATATATATATAATATATATATTACATATATATATATATATATATATATATATATATATATATATATATATATATATATATATATATATATGTGCATATGTAAAATAAAATTGGGACTAAATTTAATATTAAGCTATTAACACTATCCCTAAAAATAACTGACTTTATTTTGTTTTCGTAAATAAATTTGTGTAGCTAGCAACGTTAGGAATATAGCAGTATATACACTTCTGGTGCAATGAAACGTCGTTGTAGATTCTAAACTTTTTTTATAAGTGATGGATATAGAACCCAATTATATTTTTCAAAATTTCAACATCTCTTATTGTTTTCAATAAAAATCTTATCTAAATAGAATTCCAGCCCCTAAGAAATTGTTACTCCTTTTTGTTGGCCAACTAGATAATTTGTTGATACCTAAAAGTGCCAAAAAATATTGAAGAAATATATTACAAAAAAAGTCAATATGAAATATACGGGTGGTTTTGTAGTAGTTCTTCCTATGAGCAATTATCTTAGCTGTTCTTTGGAAAGTATATAACCCTGCTTAATTACCGAAGTTTTGATATACGAATATTTTATAGTTTTTCATAAAATTATATCCACAATTAAAATATTACTGTCTTTTTTTATTATTTTCAGTAGTTTCATAACTTGTGTTCCATAAATATATTTATTACTGTATTCTTAAGTTCACTAGCTACTTAAAAGTAATAAACAATATGAGAGTCCTATTGGGAAAAATAAAGCCGGGGTTGTGGTAATTTTATCCCAATTTTACAGAATTTTGATGTGTTTCATAATTTGCGAGAAAACAACTGTATTCATAGAGTTCGTCAAAATTTTGTGCTACATAATTTCATTTTCGATTTTTTGATATGCTTACTATTTCTTGGTAACAATGTTTATTTTAAAATGTCATTTTTAGGGCCAATTAGCTCTGATTAGGTTTCGTAAAACAGTTACGTAATCAACTTTATACTGTTTTTTTTTTTTTGAGACGCGATTATTTCTAATCATTAATTTTTCTATGACAAAGACTACTTTTAATATTTGAATGTAAACTGATGGAAATAGTACTTACACTTAGAATTTATTTTTTGGAAACTTGACAAATAACAGTTCAATCATTCAAGGTTTTTAAATAAATTTTATTCAGTAAAAATAGTGTTTTAATAATCGAAGTCTATCACTATAAATATCTTTGTAAACACCCACTGTATATTTTCACAAGGGCATTTTTTACATCTTAGAACGACTCCTAATCCCATGTTCACTTCTTATTCCCTAATTTTTTATTCTCTGATTAAGAAATTATTTCATTCTCTGATTGAAAACAACGGTAAGTCATCAAAATGGCTGTTTCCGGTTAACTGTAAATTAGGTATGTCAATAGTTTCACTCCAACAGTGCCGTTTAGTGTGATAGTAGATTAGCAAGTATAACTGACACACTTCAAGGTGTTACTGCAAAAATTGCTTTTCTCTCTTTCATACTGATTTTGCAGAACCTATAAAAAAAAACACAAAATATAACCATATTTTTAAATATTTTAAAATAACTGCAGTACTGCAGTAAATATGTCAAAAAAGTTAAAGAGCACTATTAATTGTATCAAACGTTGTGGCTGTATTTTGAGGTGTGAGACAGTCTACTCAGGTTACTGAAAAGTGTTTTATGCCTAAGGGTCTCAATTAAAATTTATTTTTGTGTAGGGTTACAAAAAAAATGTGTAAGAAAGCTAATATGTTTTATTTTAAAGGACATGCATATTGTTAATGGTAAACTTTATTATACTGTGCTGAATTTATTCTACAGCCTATATTTTCGTCCAACAAAGTATAAATTCAAATACTAGCTTTCACTACATTATAGACATAACTGTCGTCATCATCATCATCAGCCTGTATCCCTTATCTCTGGACGTAGACCTCCCTCATTCGTTTCCGATTTTGTCGGCTCTTCACCTCCCACAGCCATGACAGCCCCGCAGTTAGCTAGATATCATCCATCCAGCGCATTAGCGGTCGATCTCTTTGTCTCTGGTCAAGATATGCTCTCCACTATAGAATAGTTTTGTTCCATCTGTCATCATGGTACCTCGCAACAAATCCCCAATTAAGTTCTGCAATAGCTTCTCCAACGCTCTTTATCTTTGTTATACCCCTTACTATTTCACTGTTCTCTCTTTATCTCAAAAGTACTCCTAGCGTCTGCCTCTCCATAGTTCTTGGCGTTATTCTGAGCATTTCCATCGATTTCTTCGTTATTGTCCAGGTTTGACAGCCATAAGGCATTACAGGGTTACATTGGGGAACGGAGATGCATTGAAATATTTTTATTTGGCATTGTGTTCTTCACCTTTCCAAATACTGACTATGCTAGTCTCCTTCTAATTATCTTTTGTGTTTGATTTGTGATGTCCTAAGTAAACATAGTTTGATACGTTTTCTATGACTTGGTTTCTTATTATTATATGTGGGTCTTCCCTACATATTACTTTAATTTTTTCTAAGCTCATTTGAAATCCGATTTTTGCTGGCTTTTCTTCTAGTTCCATTAACATTTGTCCAGATTCTTCCTTTTTCTTCCATTTCCATATATTAGAACAATCTTATCTGCGTATCTCAGATGGTTGAGTCTCTTTCCATTTATTGATATTCCCTCATCACGCCAGTGCATCTCCTTAAACATATCCTCAAGTGTCAATGTAAACAGTTTTAACGATAGTGTATTACCTTGTCTTACACCTCTTTACATCTTTATCACGTTTGTGATTCCACTGAGTTGTATTGTAGAAGTGTCATTTTGATATATGTATTTTAACATTTGTGTGTAGCGGCTATCTATTCTTACGTTCTAGAGAGACTCCATTATGGTCCATTGCTTTATGGTATCAAAATTAACGATTGCTTTTTATGTTATTGTTAAAAGATGATCGTATATACCGAAGTTTTCTAAAGTCGCATAGCTTTGTCAACAGTACGTTTCTCCGTATTTAAGCATCTCTGTCAAGACTTCATTATTTTCCAGTGCTTTATTGTTTTTCATTGATTTTAAGGCATAACTTATCTCATCTTCTGTGATTTCTGAAAGAACGTCCAAGCCTACATTTATTATGTGTCTTTTTTCCCCCCGTTGCCTTCTTGCTGAAATTTTGACCTATACAAATTTTCGTAGAATTTTTCTACTATATGTAACGTCTCGTTTCTATTTCGTATTTTATTTCCAAATTGTTCCTTCAGAGGTCTTATCTGTTTACGATGGTGATTCTTTTTCAGGGTTTTCAAACCTTTATTATCTTCTACTAACTTCTCACTTTCGGACTCGGTAATATATTTCTAGGAATTGTCTTTTCATAGACAGAGCTGTCGTATAAAGTATAATGTACTTGCTTCGTGAAAATATTCCTAATATTAAATAACAATTTTTTTTTTCCATGCTTTACAGTCATCCAAACGAAATTAAATATGTTCTCAGGTTTCTGAGACAGACAGACAGAAAAATATGTCTTTTAACTTTTAAATATGATATAAAATTTTATGATGACATATAAAAGGTATTATCACGTCTTATTAGCAAATGGATTGTTTAAAAGAATGCGGTAAGTATTGATATATTCTTTTTTACCTTGAATAGCCTATCATTTTCAAATTTTTCGAACGTAAAATCGATGTATATTCAAAGTTTCTAACTATGTACTGAACGGAACGTAAGCGGCGAAGGACAGTACGTTTCGTACATTACATAGTTGGTTAAATAGACTATAATATTAGTAAGGTGATAACTAGTGACTAATAAGAGAAAATTTTCGTAGGCGCGACACACTAAAGAACAAAAAAAAAACTTCATACTTCACTATTTAAGTCGCAAAATATCTATTATCCTTTATCATTTACCTTCTCGTCTTAATAGAGTTTATCTCTTTTTATATCACAGATGCATCGGCAATGGTATCATAATCACCACCAAAACACATATATCTATTTCATAGAACGTTGTAGACATTGCGGTAGTACTCACACGGTTTTATTGTATTTCCACGACAACTACTGCCTGTATATGGGCAATCTGTCTTAACAACATTAACAATAGCACATGGCTCTTCCAAGTGATCATCTATTGTTATATATTGTATTATCAACCCAAGTCCATGTAGATTAAATTCGGTTAAGGTAAAGAATGTATAAAAATGTATTTGCCCCGCTGATATCCTATCAAAGAGTGGTTATATAAAAAATTAATTATGTAAAATTACCGTTCTGTATTATTATATAATGTTAATTTCGACCATTGCTTAACCCAACCTAGAGGCAAATAATATATATAATAAAAGAATTTGAAAAAGGGACATACACAAATAAATACATTAATATGTGGTTTTTATTCTCTGTTAAGGATTTATTAAATGTCGGTATTTTGAATAATTATGATACATACGTGAAGAAAATAAGATTTTTTTTTCGGGTGCGCTTGGGAGCAAGACTAATAAATTAACAAGTCAAATTTAGCCTATTAACATATATAAATTATACAAGACTTTAAGTACAATTACTTATTAAAAGGTTCCCCAAAATCTTTTAATTGTAATTGATTTTTATTTGTAATAAATGTCAAACAGTTGTTGACTTTCAAAAAGCAAGAACGAGGTAGTAATTTGATTTTAGTAGTGCTGTAAAGAGAATTAACGGACGAAGAACTGTATTATAAGTACTATCTTATTATGTAATTGTAAAATAGTTATATCTTATTAATATTAGTTGTTTATATTTATTTTTGTGCAATGCAACTATAAAAGGGCGACAAATGTTTCATAACAGAAAAATATATTTTATGTGCCAGATAGTTTATATAACAAAGAAATTTAAATTTTTACTCAATTTCTCCTATTAAGACGTAAAATATAATGAGACAAACAAAAATTTTGTTTTAAATAAAGTTCCACAATTGGGTAGTAAAGTGATTGAAATAAACCATCTAACAAAATCTTGCAGTGCTGGGAGTACTGCTTCCGGTGATAATTGACTTTTTACACATAGTTACAGTCCAAGAGTAGTCTAAGTTCGTTGCTTCTACAAATCACAAAAGACTGCCAGTCTAAGCTGTGAGTAATATAATAATAACTTCCGTTTGATGGAGACCGCGACCGTCACCTCACCTGTGAAATGAGTAATATATTTGCCTAGGTCTTTATTGGCTGTATTCTGATATTTGAGGTATACTTCAATTAAATTTGAATGGCCTTGTATTTTGACTCTAGTCTATCAGTATATTATTGTTAGTGGAATAGGATATGAAAATTTACTATTATTGCTGATGCTGCCATGTTATTGAGAATGGTAGAAGTGCTAAATAAATGTACGTCACTGTAAGAAGGAGAAAAAACTTAGATGAAGTTAGTGAAAGGCGTTTTATTCAATATATGTTTTTTTAATAAAAGAAACTATATGTTTTTAACTACAAATATTATCGTAAGAAAAGCAGGTGCCAATAATTTTTAAATAGGGAATGGAGATTGTCTTATCGTAGTTCGACATGATAGAGTTGGAGATATACATTGTGTATATCCTGTACTACAATTTCTTTAATGGTTCCTGGGGAACCAAAAAAACAATAGAAAATACTCTGCAAAATGCACAATAGTCCTTAAGAATTCACCAAAAAAACAGCGTAAAAATCATTATTAGAAGCAGATAAGAAGTATAGTGTTTAAACAGCATTGCAAAATAAGGTAAGTATAAAAAATATACTGATCTCGTGAGAACGTCAACTTAAGTTTTTTTTTTGGTAAATTCAGCCCACTCATAGTAAATGAAATACTCTATTCTTTATTGTGGTAGGAGAACATAGTCTGCATTATTAGTATTTGTTTAGCATTTTGATGTAGAGATGGCTGTAATATGAGATTTTTTTAGATTTTATTATTATCGATACTTGGCAGTAGAAACTAACAGGAGAAGCTCCATTTTATTATTGAGATTCGAAATTTTCTGAGCGAAATAAACAGTCTTTAAAATACATGTCATTTGAACAATGGATCTTCGATAGACGTTCAGAACCAAAAGTCAGTTTATAATTAAATTTATTTAATATTGGTTTATATAGAAGTCAATTTTATTTTTTAGTGTTCAGTATGGAACACTTATAAGATCACTTCAGTGTCTGTCTGTCCGTCTGTCTGTTCGCCTGTCACACTCGATTTTCTCCAAAAATATTTGACATAGAAAGTTAAAATTTGGCACTAATATAAGAATTAATGGCCTTTCATCAAAGCCGTATAGTTTTGAAAGTTAAATTTGGACTTAAGGGATTAGTTTTGGGGAGTGAAATCGGAAGTGAAAAAAAAATTTACTAGGTCATCGAGTGGGATGTCAAATGAAAGCTTGTAAAAGCATGCGTTCAAAAATATATATAATATAATACTTGCGTACACTTTTCTTTGCATTATTTTTTAAACAAAAAGCACTAATCAAAAGATTTGGAAAAAATTCTGAAATATTCTCCACAGGGTGTAGATTGAATGAAAATTATCACGAGTGCATTACCTTTAATAATTTATCTGGAATAAAAAAAACCTTAATTTCAAGATCATCAGTTTTCAGTAAAAATCGGAAAAAAACTTTGTCAAAAATTCATTTGGGGTGTGTTTTGTGAAGTCAACTCCGTAACAAAAATTTTTATTTTAAAACAATCAACGTACGGAAGACTAATTGTGCAAGTCCGAGTTGCACTTGGTCGGTTATTTAATCAATCATAAATAATACAATGCATATATAAAAATTACAAAATATTTTAAAACTACTATATTTTTTGGAAAAATTTTATTTAAATGTGTGACACCGATCCGGATCTAATAGGTTTAATACATCTTGGTACAAAATAACAACTTCTTGAAATTTTGCCGGTTCTAGTAAATTAAAAAAGAGAAGATTAATTAACAATAATGAATAAGTATTCTTAAAAACAAGGTCTTGTTTGCCCGCTGCTGGATATTTTTTTTCCTTCTCACAGAGGAAAAATATTTGCCTTTTATAATAAAATTAACCTTTTATAAAGATAGTTTTATAGGGAAATTCAACATTTGTTAAATTCGATAGGTTAAAATGTCAAATTAGATTTTTTTATTACAACCCCTGTGAAAAATTGCGTAACCAAAAAACAATTTCACAAAAATAGAATGCAAGCTGTACAAGTTTGACTTTTCGTTTGTGAGCACTTTCAAACATCTCATCATTGACAAGTTGTACACTTTGAAAAATACAATTTTGAGTATTGGAAAAAAATGCTATGGAGGAAATATTGGAACATCCTGAAAAAAAATCATACTGGGAGTAAAAAAAGGATTTCAATTTTCCAAAATATAAATTCAAGTTGGCGTATTTAAAACTACTAATACTATTGTATCTAATATACGAATATTCTCAGAAAATTACACCAAACTTGTCAATGCCCTGAAAAACTTTCTATCAAGGGAAGTTATGCCACACGAAAATCAACGTACCGTTTGAATACTGTGGTTACCAAATCTAGTAGTTAATGTGCTGTAAGCAAAGAACATGAACTGGGTCAAGTTAGGAGAGCATATTAACAGAATTATTGACGTACTAGAAAAAGACAGTGAAAACACAGACAGTCGAATTGCTACTGAAAGCGCAAGACGTTGCAATGGAATCGGAGATAGAGATTTATATTTCATAGCATAACCAAAGATACCGGATCAATCGGCCATTATACTGTGAAAATATTACTGGGGGCGTTCACTAATTATACTATATCATGATTTACGTACATCATCGTTCAATATTCAATTTTCCCAAGAACATACTCCACCTTTTCTCTTGCACCCCGCACCCTCTAGAAATGCTAAAATGAGAATTAGTGACCTAAAAGAATTGCAGAATCCTTTATGAAGTTCTATGAATTAGAAGATATCACCGCGAAGCTGGACATATAATATAACTTCTTCAAAAAAAATTAAACGAGGACGAACTAAAGGATTTTGAAATCATTGATCTTTTAAACTAAACCAATGTTTTGTTTTCGACCAAGTGGTGAGACTCGTGATTTTAAGCACAGTCTCAGTCACTACGGCAACGGTAGAATATTTTTTCAGTACACTTAAAAGATAGAAAGCCTGGCTATCAAGAGCTATGGAAGAGGACATACTGACTGGTTATGTCTGATGGGCGTACATCAAAATTTCGTTAAAGAAAATCAAGAGGAACAAATCCGAGAAAATTAAAAATATTAAACCATAATGAGTTGATAACAATAAATAAGACAATAGTAACAAAATCCACTCTCTTCTTTAATCTGTGATGAGCAGCCCCCCTAGTTTAGATTTTGCGTACGTTCTTGTAATACATCCTCAATATGGGTTATAAAGCCTTAATTTAGTTAGAATATTATTGTGATTTAGTTAGAATATGTGATATATCAGTAAGCTTTGCCCGTGCATTAAATGTTCAAGAATCCAAGATACATTAACGACCCAGGCGTAGATAGGACAGGCCATGTTTTAGTCAAATTAGTAGCTCATTCCATGCTATCACAAAACAAAATAGCAGCAAAGTAAATGTAAGATGGAAAACTCGATCCTTTCTAACGTCGCATTTTCGCAAAGCTGGATGCAAAATTCTAATATTGGTTGCTGTATCGGATTCAGCAATGTTTCGCTTAAATTGGTTTCTAAATATTTAGTAGTAGCATTAGTAGTCCATTTGCCTTTGATGACAGAGATATGAATTATATTTTTTTTCAATATATTCAATATATATATATATATATATATATATATATATATATATATATATATATATATATATATATATATATATATATTTATATATATATATGTTAATATAAGTTGATGAGCTCTAAAAGTGAATACAACTTTGCATGCTCTAGTCTGGTGCTGGAACGCTCGGATTTTTTATGATCATTGGATTCCAGTACTTTTAATCTAAGGACACGATTTACTGACTCTCTGCGTCCGATAAGCTGATATACATTTACATATTGAAAAATTAATATTGCGATGATAATGAGGAATATTGAATTACATAAGTAAACGACAACTGGACAAAAACACACACTTGATAGGAAAAATTAAGTACACTTAGTTTCATTTGACTAAAACATGGTAACTGTGGTGGTTTAAAGAGATAATGCTATTTGATTGCGTTAAGTCAGTATATTTATTTACTCTCTTTTATTAGTAACGGCTTTTATTAAAGTTAAACAATTTGAAGATTTAGAAGTTGCAGATATGTCATTGTAGAATTTAGTAAGGTTACAAAAAAAAATCCATTAAACTGAGCTATTTTGTGCTGAGGCGGGGTAAGGAAATTTTGAAATATGATATTTAAATTATAAATAGAAGTTTTTAATATAAATAAAGTAGTTTTTGATTTGTAAGAATTTTGTGATGAAAACTTGCTGGTCAGAACCGCCTATGCTTCATATCAAGCTAACTCAAGTCATTAAGATGATGGCATATATGATATCTTGTCTAAACCAAGTATCAGCCATACACATAAGTCTTGATTAGATGTGGCATTCATGCACCTGTACTAAACAGATTTAAGCTGTGATGTTACCAAGGGCGGCCAGGGGGCCAAAGAGCGCAAATGCCTGCAATAGAACCTATATATAATAATAATTTCTTTATTTTATTTCAAAAATTTATTTCAAAATAATATATCTACAGTACACTGATATATTAAAATTATTTTATCTAAAAATTTTCAAGTTAAGTGCTAGCATGAAGATTTTGGAGATATTTATTTTTTTCACAAGTAACTTCCTTCTTCCGTGACAAAACATTTTCCCGGTACAATTGTATATGTCATCTTATTTCCTCGAATTAATGTTAGAGAACGATAATACTTTTAATAACATTTCTTACAATAACTCACTTCGTAGAACAAAATTAATTTAGTTTTTTTCTCTTTTACTTAACTTCTAAAACACTCTGTGCAAATAATATATATGTATATCAATCTAATAATGGTTAACGTTAATATAGGCAGTGCAATAATCAAGTTTAGCCAATAAAGTTGAGATCAAAGAGCACTTCAGTTTTAATTTCATTTTATCTAGAGGGCGTTTAAAGACTGGCTAAGCAATAAAATGCTAATATGTGTTTGTTGTAGGAAATCAACCGTTTTGGTGGCACAAATTGGCTCTAAATTCACGGAGCGTAAGACGCTCAACTTAAATACCCGATACAAATTTGTTTTCTTTTTTTGTTTCAATTCTGAAGAATAGTTTCCGAGAAAAGATAAGGTACAATTTAAATCCTTTATTATCTTGCATGTCTTACTTCTTAAGTTTATACATGGGCGGATTAAAAAGTCTTGTACAAAACAAGGTAAATATAATTTCTTCGCAGAAATAAAAATTTATTTCTCAACATAATTTCTATTCAACTCAACACATTAGATCCAGCAAAATTCCAGCCTTTTTATTTTCTTAGAAAAAAAATTATTTCGAACTGTGCATAATACTGGTTTAGAGTACAGATTACTTCTTTATTCCAAAAAAATTTTTCCTCACAAACCAATTTTTAAAGTAAACAAACAAAAAAAGTCACTTGGGGAATAAGGTGGGTAGAGAACTATTTCGAAGCCCAGCACGCACACTTTTGTCATTGCAACGGCCGATGTGTGAGCAGGTGCCTTGTCAAGGTTAAACGGTTGTTCGCTAATTTTGGTCGCTTCTCCTTTAACTGACTATGCAAATGGTCCAATAATATTGCGTAATAAGAGTCAGTCACTGTTTCACCGTTTTCCAAATAGTCAATCATGCCTCAGTCCTAAAAAAACAGTAGTTATCACTATTCCCGCCGATAAAACTGTTTTCGCTTTCATCGACGCACTATCATCTTCACCTCATGTGTTTTTTGTCTGAAGTCAATAAATGCGACACTAATTGCGCACTTAGCTTTTTCATTCTTCATGCAGGATATTATGTACCCATTCATATGAGATGCCTACCATCTCACGAAATCTAATGCGGTGATCTTCGATCGAGATAACGTGAATTCTTTGACCATTTTTTTTTAGAAAAAACCGGTCCTGAACGTGCAGCATCTGCAGTGTTCGGACGACTACGTTTAAATTCATTTATCCAGTAATAAATGGTCTTGAGTGCTGGTGCAGAATCCCCATGAACTTCCCACAGTTCATTTTCTATCTGGGCCGCAGTTCACTATGTTAAATAAAAATGTTTTATCACAACACAGTACTCGACTTTATCCATTTCTACGAAACGTAAAACAACGATCACTTACAACAGCTGCAAGAATCACGATTACCAACGGTCATGCCACAATCATTTTTATTCTATTTTGCATGTTTTTCTAATAATGTTGCTTCTTTCTCTTTCCAATAGGTCCGTTCACACTATTTTGTGCACTATTTTAGTTTTTGTTGTGTCGAGTAATTTGATATTCTAGGTCTTCCGTCGGGTGTTCAATCGAGAATTTGTTTAGGTAATCTATTGTTGTTCATTCTCTGGACGTGCCCATACCACTTTAATTGATTAACTTTGATGTTCTCTACTACTGTAAGTGTAACGCCCATAATTTCTCGGATCTTCTCATTTCTAATTCTCTCCATTCTTGATTTTCCGGCTGAGCACCTCCCAAAATTCATCTTAGTGGCTTCAAGCCTTTTGTCTGTTCTCAGCTTAAGTTGCCATACCTCACTACTGTATGTTATGATGCTTTTAACAACGCTGTTATAGATGTTTTGTTTGTTTTTCTTGGATATGTTTTGATTCAATAATATGTCATTCGCCACGAGCCCCCAGGATCTGTATTCTTCAATCAGCTTTCTGGTCATGTATTGTGGGTCTTCGTGGTCTTAAGCCAATACTACCTGATCATCTGTGAAACACAACGTTTATAAGGTGGTGTCTTCGGTTATGGGTATTTCCATATTCTTACATTTTCGCTTCCATGTTTTTAACACTTGTTCTAGGTAGGTCTTAAACAGTGTTGGCGAGAGACAGCATCTCTGATTGAGTCTCTTGTTAACTATATACCCATTTAATAATTATATATAACTATTTAACAGCTTTAATTAAGTTAGCATTCATGTTTGCTAGTGTCACCCATAGTTGTTTTTGAGAGAGGTTATCGTATACTTTTTAAAGTCAACATATAACATGTATATTTCCCGGTCTAATACAGTCTTTTTTGAGTAATACTGAAAAAGGTGATTGACTGTGGATCTTCCAGCCCTAAATCCAGCCTGTTTTTTTTTTGCTTCTAGATCACTGTATTCACTTTCTATCTTTTTAGTTTGTATCTTCCCATATATTTTTGAATGGAGTTAGATATAGCAACTCCTCGGTAGTTATCACAGTTATCTTTACTTCCTTTCTTGCGAATAGTAGATATATACAATTTTTTGGTATTTTAGCTCCGTTAATGCATTTCTAGAACATTTGAGTAAGATGTACAAACAGCTTTTCTGTGCCGTGTTTTATAAGCTCTGGTAGTATATTTCCGGGGCTTGCAGATTTCCCGTTTTTTAATGTTTTGCAAATATTTTTGACCTCTATTGTTCTTATTCTAATTGGAAATGCTATCGTTTTAATGATAGGGATTGTTTTTCTTGGTCTAAGAACTATACCTTCTGTTCCATTAGTAGTTGGCTAAAATATTTATTCCATTTTTCCAGACTTATTGGTGTTTTGCCTTAGTAGCCTTAGTAGTCTCCAACTTTCCGTGGTACGTGTTTAAACTTATACAATTCCTCTCTTAAGCTTCATTTTCTTTCTTTTTATCATTATACGGACCTGGGCCTGAGCTGCTTTATATCTTGCTTTTTCTTCGTCCAGTTTTAAGCTTAGGTATTGCTTATAAGCACTTCTTTTTAAGTCGATTTATGTTTCGGTTTCCTAGTCCCATCAATAGGGTAACTGTTTTTCTTTGAGTTTTCATTCACCCAATGCTTTCGAAGCTAACTTTAGGTATTTGGTGTTTTGTGCCCAAGTATATTTATCTATTAGTGGGAGTTCGAAGAATCGACTTAGTATCTTCAACTGGTTGTGCTCTGATAGTGCAGTGGAAGATATACATATATTATATTATATTCGGTAGAACTACTGAAACTAATCTTCTTTTAATCTCCTGATAGTTATGCTTAAAGTAATAGTTGCTTTCTTAGCCATAAATAGGTAATTAAATATTGTTATTAATTTTTTTCTCTAAGGTCTCATCCCATTGTTCCTTACACACTATTTTAGTAACTCCAAGAACTTAGTACAGTAATATTATATACTTGTATATGTTATATTATATATTTGATTCAGTTCCTTCTAACCTCCTTTACCACTCCTTTACGCATTATATGTTGTACTATAAAATTGTATTTAAAATATAATTATTTTCTCAATTAGAAGCCTACTAATACCAGATTTGAAATTGATATTTCATTTCTCTCGAAAGTCATGGTGTTAAAAAGGAGGACATACAAAATAAACCAGGAAACCATGTCATAATCTAGGGACCCGAAAATTCCATATACGGAACCTACTGCTACGCTCCACACCACGAATATTAGTCTACTACCGATACGATAACCAATGAATTAAATAGAAAAGTATTCATTGCCTTTTAGTCTATAACCACAAACGAATTCTGATTTGTAATAAGGACATAAGCGACTTTAATAGTCACTTAGTTAGCTATTGTCAAAAAATTACCAGTTATAATTTTCCATCAACACACATCCACAGGCACAAGTAGACACTTTGTCGTAATAAAATAGGGTAGAGATGCATATATTCCCGGCCTATGAATAGCCTGTTTTTGTTCTCTTTTTTTTTATAAGAATACTCCTTTTATATCCATCTTTCCTCCATCTACCTCTAGAACCTGGCCACATTACTAATTAACTGTTATTACTTTTAAAAATCTGTAAACATCTATGCAAGCCAGGCTGAGGAAGGGGTTGACTTTTAAATATTAAAAAGAAAGTACTTATTCGACTAAATTCTCTACCCGAAGCCAAACTATGAATACTGTAAATATTTTAATACATTTATTTCATTATATCTGGTTTCAGAGCGTTTTACGCCTTCCAATTCCCAGTCGCCAACCTCTTCTATCTTCCCAATCTCCCGGTCTTAAATTTCTCCCTGACAAGGCTTTCTGGATTCCGCCAATTCAGGTTATTTTCAGCCTTCCTCTTTTACTTCTTTCTACAGGGGTCCATTTTAGAGCTAGTTTTGGGATACGCTGTCCTGTCATTCCTTCTATGTGCCCGTACGAGACTAATTGTTATTGTTGAATATCGTCTATTATTCTTCTTATTACCTTTATGATGTCTCTTATTGTTACATTACTAATTTTATCAATTCTTGATACACCAGCTGATCTTCGCCAGTACTCCATTTCAAGGGAAAGATGTTGCTGTTCTAAACTCTTCATCAACTGCCACTCTTCGTAGCCATAGAGTACAATGCTTATAAAATAAAAATCGGATTGTAGATGTTGTGCTTCTTTACTTTTGAATTGGTTTTTGTCTAAACAACGGAATGGGGTGTGTATGACGGCTTTTCTTTTAGTGATTCTATCTTCTATTTCTTGTTTTCACCTTGTTTCTCTGTTTATTCTTGTTCCTATATAGATATAATAGTCACACGCCCCAATCACCTGACCATCATTTAAAGTAAAGCTTTCCTATTCTCCACCGGTACACAAATATTTCGTTTTTATATAGCTTACTATTAACCCCCCTCTTTCATAGTTTTCGAATAGCTTTCTTGTCATAAGTACTAGGTCTTCTTTGTCCTTGGCAATTACTACCTGGTCGTCTCTAAGTAAAGAGTGTAAAACACATTTACAATAATATAAATATACTTTCTAAATCGGGTAAGGGTACGTAAATTTTGCTTAATTCTTAATTTCATAATATGGTCAAGTTAAACCTATACCAGTCAAATATTGTAAAATTTAAAATAAAATAACAGAAAAAAATAAGTAATAAACTTAAGTTCCTAATTTTTATATCAATTAAAATAAGCTTTAGTGTTATATCCCTTTAATAAATAGAGGGTGAATTTTTAAAGCATTGGAGGGTTGGTTCCTGAATACTACATATCTCGGATACTTAGTTTCTGGAAATTTAATTGTAATTAACTATTATAGTAAAACAAACATTTTGTAATATTATAGAATTAAATTAGGTTTATCAGTTCCTTTACAATTCGTATTTTTTGTTAAGAGCCACCTGTTCCACCTTTGTCACATTCACACTGTTAAAATCAATACTTATGTATTCGTGCTCTTTTAACATTCTTGCTTCTATCGCTGTTTAACAGAATACTGCGTATGTTGTTCACTAAATATTCGATAGAGGGGACCAGAGCTGCGATTTTATCATTATTGATGGGAAAGAAGTACGTTACGAAAACACATATTTTATTGAAGGAAGAGCTTTTAATGTGGGAAAAATAGTATAGATAATATTAGCGATCCTATTTCTCTTTAAGAATGCATACGGATTAAAAAATCCTAGTTGTTTTTAATATACAAGATGTAGCAATTTCCAGCAACTATATAAGGTATCTTCAATTCAATCTGCTGTTGAAAGTATAGTGTATGCCATCAGGGAGTACCCAGACTTGCTGAAACTTTTGAAATATCTTACTAAGGGACTTTCTCATTTTTTGCCCTTTGTTAACGGTTATAAATTAGGATAAGAGAACTAGAAGGAAGAAGTATCTATATATATATATATTATATATATATATATATATATATATATATATATATATATATATATATATATATATATATATGTCTGGAAGGCTTTAATATGATTAGCAATGACTTTCGTAAGCAAGGGGGCTTTTCGTAAGCAACATCATGGAGAATTTCGAATGCACTTTGTTTTATTTTTTGTCGTTGTCTTTTAATATGTATACTTCTGTATCTCAAAGTTTCATACCGTGTCCTAAACTTACATTAACAATCTGTTAAAATGTATTAGATATACAATAAATGTATTGAAAGACTTGTTTTTGTCAAATTTCCACTTTATTTAGTTTCACAGAAACTGTATGACGCGTTTCGCTATACTATAGCTTCGTCTGGTACAAAATGATATTTTAATATTTGTGTTATTGCATTTATACAAATACCCTAAGGTAGATAGATAATAAAATTAATACTATATGCTAATGAATATTGCTGGGAAATCCATTCTGAATATTAATTGTATAAATTGAGTAAAGGTGAGTTACCATGGGCCAGACAGGTATCTTTTTGTTCGTTTAAGATGATGTCTGAATTTTTTAATTCTATTTATTTCTAAATTTTCTAACAGGTTTAATTTTACGCTTTTAGACTTAAGTATTTTACTAAAATCATGTAACTAATTTTAGAGTTATAATAAAAATATTTGAACAAAGAAGTAAAAGAAGCAGAGGAAGACCACAGAGAAGATGGACGGACGACATAAAAAGACTAGCGGGACATGATTGGATGTAAAAAGCCAGAGCTCATTGGATACAACTTAGAGAGTCTTACGTCCGACTATGGATGGCATAAGCTAAGGATGATTATTATGAATAACAGGTTTTCTAAAATAAATCATTAACAATATAAAAAGCCCACTACCTAAAAGTCGAATCAAGACCAAGGCTATTCTTATTTTGTAGGATATATTAGCTTACCTAATAAATTTCCATTATCATTGTGAAAGAAAGGCTTTCTTAATTTATTAATTCAGCCAACCTTCTTGTTTACAGTTGGGGCTTTAGCAATTTAAATTTTAATACTTTATCCCCATACTAATCTCCCAAATTAGGAATATAAAAACACACATATGCATCAAATTAATTTGATGATTAAGTCGATTTAAAATGTTAATAAGAGTTTAAACAAATTTTGATTCTCTATATTACCAGGGCCAAAAAATCAGTATATAAAAATTAAAGTATGTTAAAAATATTAGCATAGGTGTTCAAACAGTTCACATTAAGATCAAACAGCGTAAGATGATTTGTTCGTATTTGTCTGTGTATTTTTTTTTCTATTTTATAACTGTAAGTCGATTTTCCAAGTGGCCTCTACAGAAAAATAATGCAATAGAAGATTTTCATCTACAGGACAAAATTTATCACTAATTTTCGAAAAATTCACTAATGGGCTGTAAACAATTTTCACATCGTTCAACGATCTAATTTTTAATAAGGATTTGAATGTATATGCTGACATTTTCCGGCTTGCGTATTGATCAATTAATTATTAGTAATTGATGATTAAGTAAATTGGTAGTCAAGCTTAAATGAATTGCATTTTCTCCAAAATGACTCGTCTAAGTTACTAAAAGATGTATCTTTACAAGATAAGCCCTATCGTCTCTCCATGATGGTATGACCTGAAAATTTAGACGCGAAGTTACGTAAACATTGAAATTTCGTGTTTTCCAAAAAGCAGTGAAGAAATAGGTGAATTTCTTAACCTCCGAGGTCATAGGATTGCAATCCCTTTTATTTTTAACCCTGGTATGACAGTATAAATTCAGCATAGAGAAAAATTGATATAATAGAAGAGCTGTGTGAACGCATCTTCCCATTTTCCTTTCCGAAGAATAAAAAACAAATATTTATATCCCATAAAACAGTTACTAGGACGGAATACGTGCTATAAAAGCTGTATAAAAACTCAGATCACTAAAGGTTTTCAGATATTTGACTTTAAATATAATGCTTTTTAATAGGACATTGATTTTATCTTCTCTTACTCATTTTTTACAGTAATAATAATAATAAATAATTAAATAAAGTTCATTTTTAATGTGGGTAATAATCGGTTTTATGGAATACTATTGTGCAAATTTTCCACCGTAGCTTATTATTGCTTTTAATATTATTATTTTCAATCAATTCAATATTTATTTCACAAATTGTTGGCAATTATATTACAAGCCACATATATCTATATTTAACGTATTTATTTTTCATTGTCAAATTCTACTAAAATATATATCATAGGTATAGTTTTTCTGGATTTTTCTTGTATCGATTGAAAAAGTAAATCGGACGTTTCTCCGGTCATCCTGTTGGCTTCATCGGGGCTTATACCGAGACCTGACTTCTTCGGTATCCAGCACAAGATTTTAATTCAGCTTTCACACGCCTTTTTTATTAGTAGACTGAGGGGACGGGGCTTTTCAGATTGGCGAGAGGTATAGACCAGTATCATCATTAATATTGTTGGGATGTTTAGATATTTTGATAAACTTTTGAATTATCATAGAATAAAAAAAGGAATTTGTTGCAAGGAACTTTTATTGGTCAAAGACAATCTGGTGTCCTTTTTAAAGTTGTGATTATGAAAGTGTTAAAGTGGTAATGTTACGAAGACGTACTACCCTTCGATATTTTTTAATTCTAGTACATATTTTTTTACCACAGTTATATAGAATTCTATAGATTTTTGAATCTTCAAGGGGAATCTTATCTTTGATAGATCTCAGATGTGGTGAGAGTTTAGGGTGCATATGAAATCGTGCCGTTCCGTCGAATTTTTAAAATACAATCTGTAACATTCTTAATGTATTGAAGGACTATAATCTCAAGATTTTACTTAACTTCTAGTCTAGGAAGAGTATAATTTTCAATATCAAAGATATAGTGGATATTTGGATGGAAAAGGATTCTTCTGTGGCCAAAGTACGAAACTAGCATCAACATAAGAGAGCTGCATTACTCTCTTAGTCATTATTTCTTCTATTAAAACTAAAACGCCTTACATTAGTTCTTTAATCTAACAATTTCCAGTACCGAGATATAAACCATTCGAAAGCCGATTAGTCTTTTGGTATTCTAGTCCTTCCATACATTAAGAATGTCAAGCTTTACAATATCACGATTATGTCAAAGATAAGATTTCTCTTGATAATACAGTAGTTTAAAGTATCCCATGTAGTGGTGGTAAAGTATATACTAGAATTAAAGAACATTAGGCAGTATGTCTTCTTCAAATGTCCACTGCAGCACTTGCATAACTCCAGCATGAAACAGGACAATAGACTCCTTTTTAAAGTTGTAATTCTGAAAGTGCTGAAGTGATAATGTTACGAAGACGTACTACCCTTCGATGTTCTTTAATTCTAGTACATATTTTTTTACCACAGTTATATAAGATTCTATAGACTTCTGAATCTTCAAGGGGAACCTTATCTTTGATAGATCTGAGATGTGGTTAGAGTTTATTTTATTTTTCCGTCAAATTTTTAAAATACAATCTGTAACATTCTTAATGTTGTAGCCTATGAAAAGGTGTTTAATTGCGCCCCACGTACAATGCGTCATTTTGTAAGCTGTGAAAAAAAGTGTTCTCCGTTTGAGGCATCTTTTTTTGTACCCTGTGAGAAGTTGTTTGTCCCACGCTTGAGCGCAATTTTGTAACATTGGAACTTACCCGCTTTAATTTCTGCTACTGAATTGAGTGAACCCTGATTTTAAAAGAACTAAAGAAATTAAACACACACTAGCTCAGTTTTCCTTGGTGGAGAGATATGGGTAAGAGATAATTTTCTTACGTCTTTTTGGAATTAATTTCTATTTTTTAAAAGGCTTTAGCTGTACAAAATTTTGGGCACCATCCATTTTAAAATAGAAAGGATCTAACTTCAGCTAATAAAATGGAAAAATGCTGAAGGGTTTTATGGGTATTACAAAAAAGAATTAGTCTAGTACAACTTATCCTGAAAAGAAAAATAAGTATTCAGTGAGACACTAGCTTTAATCAACTAAAAGAAAATTTATTCATGTTTTTAAAATAAAAATAAAAAGTTCCAACCTTTGCAGTTTTACCAAAAAAATTCTAGCCTATCTAGTAGTTGTTACATTTAAATTTTAAACTATTATAACCCCGAAGACGAAAAGTCGTGCTTTACACTTCACTTTTTAGTCTGTTTTAAATTGTAGTTAAGGCACTACTCCGGGATAAGTCTATTGAAGGAAGTTTTGTTGACTTACTGTTCTTATTCCTGTTTTGATGGACTACGCCCGATTTCACACTTTTTCTTAGCAAACACTTAGAAAGCCCACTACGGCTTTTATTTAAGAAACTGGTACTTTTACTTAGCGGCTCTGATGAAAATTAGCCTACTTCGGCTAGATGGAAAATAGCCTCTCGGCTAGACGGTACTGCCTGGCTGCGGCTAGATGGAAAACAGCCCGGCAGCGGCTTGATGGTACTGCCTGGTTGCGGCTAGATGGAAAACAACCTCGATTCAAGCTCTGCGGAGCCTTAAATAATCGTGCGACTTTTGCCGGTAATATCACGACGCTCCAATCAAAACTGCGGATCAAACATTTCACCAATCGCGGCGTAGCGAGAGATTCGGTCAGGAACCCGCACAACACACTATACCGGACGTCTTGGAATCTCTTATTAATATACCGTTCGATACAAAAATGAAAATAAGTACAATTTGAAATGGAAAAATCAGTAACATTACATGGTCTTAAAATCTAGGAAAAAATGAATGTTACAATGTATTGATGGACTATAATTCCAAGAGATGGCATGACCTCAAAAATTTAGACGCGAATTGACGTAAATATTAAAATTTCGTGTTTCCCAACAAACAGTGAAGAAATGGATGAATTTCTTAACCTCCGAGGTCATAAGATTGCAATCTCGTTTATATTTACCCCTGGTATGACAATATATGTTCAGCATAGAGAAAAATTAATATAATAGAAGAGCTGTGTGAATGCATCTTCTCATTTTCCTTTCCAAATAATAAAAACCAAATACTTATACCCAATGAAAGAATAACTACGTCGGAATACGTGCTATAAAAGCTGTATAAAAACTCAAATCACCAAAGGTCTTCAGATATTTATGACTTTAAATATAATACTTTTTAACAGGACATTGATTTTTTTGTCTTTTACTCATTTTTACAGTAATAATAATAATAAATAATTAAATAAAGTTCATTTTTAATGTGGGTAATTATAATCGGTTTTATGGAATA
Organism: Pachyrhynchus sulphureomaculatus; assembly: GCA_019049505.1. Taxonomy (NCBI): domain Eukaryota; kingdom Metazoa; phylum Arthropoda; class Insecta; order Coleoptera; family Curculionidae; genus Pachyrhynchus; species Pachyrhynchus sulphureomaculatus. The sequence goes on along the minus strand of CM032446.1, from coordinate 101,860,986 downwards.
CTGTTGTGCAAATTTTCCACTGTAGTTTATTATTGCTTTTAATATCATTATTTTTCAATCAATCCAATATTTATTTCACAAATTGATGGCAATTATATTACAAGCCACATATACATATGTATATTTAATGTATTTATTTTTCATTGTCGAATTCTATTAAAATATATATCATAGGTATAGTTTTTCTGGATTTTTCCTGTGTCGATTGAAAAAGTAAATCTGACGATTCTCTGATCATCCTGTTGGCTTCATCGGGGCTTATACCGAGACCTGACTTTTTCGGTATCCATGACAAAACTGATTTAATTCTGCTTGTACAGGCCTTTTTCATCAGTAGACTGATGGGACGGGGCTCCCCAGATTGGTGGGAGGTATAGACCAGTATCATCATTAATATTGTTGGGATATTTAGATATTTTGATAAACTTTCGAAGTTTCCTAGAATAAAAAAAAGTATTTGTTGCAAGGAACTTTTAGTGGTCAAAGAGAATCTGGTGTCCTTTTTCAAGTTGTAATTCTGAAAGTGTTGAAGTGGTGATGTTACGAAGACGTACTACCCTTCGATGTTCTTTAATTCTAGTACATGTTTTTACCACAGTTATATGAGATTCTATAGACTTCTAAATCTTCAAGGAGAACCCTATCTTAGATATATCTGAGATGTGGTGAGAGTTTAAGGCACATATGAAATCGTGCTTTTATTTTATTTTTCCATCAGATTTTTAAAATACAATCTGTAACATTCTTAATGTATTGAAGGACGATAATCCCAAGAGACTAATATGCTTAACTTCTAGTCTTTGAAGATACTTGGGGAGATCTATATTTTTCGGTGGACCGTTTTATATTTCGGTAATGAAAATTATTTAATTGTAAAACGTTTTAGTTATGAATAAAAAAATGTGGATGGGAGAATGATGCGATTTTATGATCAAAGGAGTTGATGACTGAGTTTTGATGGGAGAGATGATGATACGAGGAAGCATTTGAATATATATGCATATGTGTGGACTTTCTGTACACTGAATAGTCCTAAGTCATATCTGACTCTCGGTTAATAAAAACATCTAGGAAAGGAAGAATATAATTTTCAATATCAAAGATATAGTGGATATTTGGACGTAAAAGGATTCTTCTGTGGCCAAAGTACGAAACTAGCATCAACATAAGAGAGCTGCATTACTCTCTTAGCCATTATTTCTTCTATTAAAACTAAAACACCTTACATTAGTTTTTTAATCTAACAATTTCCAGTACCGAGATATAAACCATTCGAAAACCGATTAGTCTTTTGGTATTGTAGTCCTTCGATACATTAAAAATGTCAACCTTCACAATATCACGATTATGTCAAAGATAAGATTTCTCTTGATAATACAGTAGTTTAAAGTATCCCATGTAGTGGTGGTAAAGTATATACTAGAATTAAAGAACATTAGGCAGTATGTCTTCGTCAAATGTCCACTGCAGCACTTGCATAACTCCAGCATCAAACAGGACATTCCAAATTCCTTTTTCTGTCCTAGGAAAATTCGAAAGTCCATCGAAATATATAATCATCCCAAGAACTTATGATACTGCCTTTACATCTTACTAAACTGAAAATAGATCATCCATTCAGCCCCCCACCTCAGGTCTACTAATGTAAAAGATATAGGGAAGTAGAAATAGATCAGTTTCATGCTAGATGCCGAAGAAATTAGTTCTCGGAATCACCTCTGAAAACGCAAATGTCAGTATCACTTTTTCAGTTGACAAAGGAGAAATTCAAAAGAAAATATATATATATATATATATATATATATATATATATATATATATATATATATATATAAAATTTCTTTTAGCATTAAAGTAGGGACTGTGTCTTTGTAAAATAATAAAATCAGATAAGTGCCCTTATCTTTGCTTTTTGGTTTGCTTTGCTAAGAATCTTCGACCTATTTAAAACCATAGGATGACGAATTCTAGCAACGGGACACCGCCACTAAATGGTCAATGTATAAGAGCACTTAATGCTACGAATTGGTTAAAAATTATATCAATTTTATGGATCTAACGACAAACCTGAAAAGGGAGTGAACTAATGCCTAAACTACCATATATGAAATATTAATTATAATTAAGGTTAATTTAACATTTATTGTTAGAGTTTTTGTTGAGGGTGGAAGTCTTAAAACTGTGTTAGAAATGAAGGAAATAAAAGAAATTTTAACTTATAAGAAGTTGGATAAATTAGATGAGCATTTCTATAAAAAAAACTTAAAAATTAGGAAAAGGGTTAACTACCAGCAGAATGAGTCAGTAAACGAAAGAATATGCTTTTTCTACTAGTGATTTACAATTATGTCATAATGATAATTGGCATTAATATCGTTAAACAAGACAGGTTTCTATTTGTTATGAGTATATTAAGTCGAGATAGTTACATTTTTATTTTACAACCTGTTTTTAGAGAGACAGGAATTTAAATGGTATTTTATATTCAATGCTAGGCCTACTTCTCGATAGTTTGAAGCCACAACCTGACTTATTTTTTAAGTACTTATTAAATCATTAACAGTACAAATATATATTATCATCTTGGGTTAATATATAAATAAGGATATATAGTATATAATTATTTTATGCAACACAAAATCTCAATTTGCGGATACCGATCCAATTAATTTTCAATTTGTTATAAATGATGCCGACATTCATATATCATCCTACTTTGACCACTTTGAAAATACATTGATTTAGAAATCCTACAACTATTAAATTTCTTATTTTCTTTTAAAGGTGGCTTCAATTCTAATAACATTAAACATATGCTAGGTTCCATATCCATCCATATCTATTTTAGGTATTGTTTATTATTATGTGAAATGTGAAAAAATAATAAAACATTTATTTACACAAACTTTCCGCTGTATTTGTAATACACCGTAACATGTTTCACTATCACAGTAGCTTCTTCAGACGTTACATTCCGAATTACTGAACATTGAAGGGTAAATGTGTTAATAAATAAGGAAGAAAAGAAATTTTATTATTACCATAAAACTAATTAAATATTAATAGAAAATATTTAACAAAGGTAAATTATTAAGGTCTACCTGATCGTTCAATAGACGGTTGGAATTTTTAAGTTTGTTTATCTCTAGAGACTCAATTAGGTTTAATCTCTGGCTTTTGTTCTCATTGTGTAGAGTTTTGAAATTATTATTAAAAGTGTGACTATTCTCGATTAGATGCTTTGCATAATTAAATTCGGTTTTTCCTTTGATAAAACATTTATAGTGTTCATCTAATCTTTTACCAAAATATCTACCAGTCTGGCCTATGTATGTTTTGTCACAATCTCGGCAATTTAGTTGATAAACTCTTGATGTTTTAAGATTATCCGTTTTAGTTTTACTATTTTTAATAAATTTGCCTAAAGAATTGTTTGTTTTGTAGGCTACTTTAATGTCTACATTGTTGAGGATTTTATCTATTTTTGAAGTCGAGTGACCTATATATGATATAACTTTGTAATTGTTTGCTTTTTCTTTGTTTTTAGGATAAATCATATCGACGGTTTATATAAATATATATATATACATATATATATATATATATATATATATATATATATATATATATATATATATATATATATATATACATAGAATGATGACTGATAAAATATGTATTAATGGCTCATTTGAATTTATTTGGTACATGAAGAGACACACAATAACTAAACATGAGTAAATTAAAACAAAACAAACACTAATCGAAATATAATATGAAAGAACAGCTTACACAAAATTTAGATAAAAACCAAAGATCTAGTCGAAGTAAACTATATCTAAATAGAAATAATGCTTGTAATATCCAAGCAAATAACACAAGAAGATAAAAAGCGTTTTTTCCAGCTCATGTTCCTAGGTAGATTTGCCACTTTGGTGCGATGTGCTGAAGATTTGGTTAGCTTTTGCTAAGAGCTTTCACCAAGCTCAATATGGAGTTATCGTAACCAAGAGTTTGAGATTTGAACTCCTCTATATATTTCAGTATATATTGGCTGCTTGACAGCATGTGCTCAAAATGTGTGATTTTGAGTTGTTATGTTTATGGACTCCTATATATAAAATTGTGATTTTAGGGAGGTCCTATTTCGAGACTTGCTGTCTCATAAAGTTATTTTGGGAATGTTTTCTTGAATGTTAGTTGCCTGCGGACTAATCATTCTGTTCTTTGTGAACATTGCTTTTTGAAGCACGATCATTCAGTTTAGTGAATTTTGGCTTTTATAGCTATTCACTGCGTTTAGGGTTAATTTTGGCTTTTATAACTGTTCGCTGTGTTTATAGTGATATTGTTAGCTTTTATAACTGTTCACTATGTTAGTTGCGAGATTATTCTTTTAGAACGCGGACTTTGTGTAGTCGAGGACTATTTACAAAGTGTTTTGTTGGCAATGAGCTTTTTTTTTTTTTTGGCGATGTACCAGAGTATTTTGTTGGCGATGAGCTGACGTGTTTTCTGGTGATCTACCAGAGCGTTTTCCCTAGCGTTTATTGCATTTGTCTGGATGTCTTAGGACGTCCACATTGCGCGATAGAGTGTGTTATTTTCTGACTGCGACTAGTAATGATACTAGATATGGAATGTTCTTTTCGCTGTGAGCTAGAACATTGATGGCGATTTTCCCGAGCGCTTGTCTGGTTATTTATCCAGATGTTTTTCTTAGCCTCGAGCTAAATGGTCTTACAAGACTTTCCTTTTAGTATTAGTATTTGCACTAGAATCTTTTGTTTTTTTATTTTTTTATGGAAGAATTTTTTTTACTGAAATAGAAAATTTTCTGACAATCCTTAAATTATTTTAAGGGAAATGTTCATATTTTGTTTCAGTTTAATTTTTTTGATTTAGACAAGGGTCTAGATATACGTATATTTTATTGTTTTGGTAACAATAACAGAGCTGTTGTTTTTATATAGGAAAACCATTGTTGTTATTGCGGAAAAGTAATTCTTATGTTCATGTAAGGATTTTTATTTAATTTTTAATGTACTTAACTTTAGTGCTTAATTAAGTTAAGTCTAGCCGTAAGATTCTGGTATTCAGGCAAAGACTTTCATTTGGTTTTCATTGTGCTTAAGATTAGTGCTTAATTAAATTAAGTCTTGTAATAAGGTTCTATATATATATATATATATATATATATATATATATATATATATATATATATATATATAAGAACTAACAGAGAACATAGAATGATGACTGATAAAATATGTATTAATGGCTCATTTGAATTTATTTGGTACATGAAGAGACACGCAATAACTAAACATGAATAAATTAAAACAAAACAAACACTAATCGAAATATAATATGAAAGAATAGCTTACACAAAATTTAGATAAAAACACCAAAGATCTAGTCGAAGTAAACTATATCTAAATAGAAATAATGCTTGTAATATCCAAGCAAATAACACAAGAAGATAAAAAGGAATAAATCTACATATCAGAACATATAAAAAACCTACGAAATCCACAGAAACTAATAAATTTGTTAGGAAAATATAACAAAACCTAAGGGAAAAATTCAATATAATAAAATCAAGAAAACCTAGAAGAACCAGAAGTTAAAAAGTTAAAAGTCAAATCTGGGCTGATTTAAAATAAATAAAATCAAAGATGAAAATAAACTTGAAACACGCATCAAAGACCAGACCATAAAAATTGTACACATATGTATTTCAGAATTGTTAAGACACAAATGGCGAAGAATGTCATTCACATATGTACATTCTAATGAATCAAATATTTTAGGAAGAAATCTAGAGAAAAAATTTCAGAAACAAGGCCCAAAAAATAATGCCTTAATGTGAAGTATAATAATAAAAAAATCATGACAAATAGAGATGAATATGTCTCAATCGCAGTAAGACAATACATAACACATATAGAACAAGTAAATTACCATATTTGTCTGAGAGAAAAAACAAAATTTAACTAAGAAAGCCAAACACTCGATATAAAAAGATGATTTTATTTGGCTTGGGCAGGTTGGGCAAAGTTGGCACAATTCATAATCAAATCGGTAATGAATGAAAAAAAAGGACTTATCTCTTAGAAATGAATGATTTGGTTGATACTTGGTTTGTAATTTTCATTTACGCAAATTGAGCTACAATTTGAAAAACAAAAAATATTCACAACACTTCAAAACTATTTGACCAATGCATTCTATATGTTTTCATGGAATACAAGTTTGAACACTCACAAATGATAAGATGGAAAGTCATGCAAGAGCAATGGTTAATTGAAAGACAATTTATATAAAACCAGAAGACGCGAAACAAAATGTGTAAATTAGAAGTGTATCATGAGTACAGAATACTATATAAGAAAACTACTAAAATAAAGACCATTCGTTTTGGAGCTCCTGTTTTAGTACATAAGTTGATATATTGTGGCCCTATCTTTTCTTTCTTTTTTTTTCCTATAATTTCTGAGAATGGATTGAGAGGATATTAATACTAAAAGAACTAAATAAATTAGACATTCACTGGCTCAATTTTTCTTGGTAGAGTAATATGGGTAAGAGATAATTTTTGTACGTCTTTTGAAAATAGTCTCTATAGTTGTTTAAAATTTTTGGTTGTACGGATTTTGGGCACCATTCATTTTAAAATAAAAAGGAACTAACTTCAGCTAAAAAAATGAAAAAATAGTGAAGGGTTATGTAGTTGTTAAAAATGATTTTGATATGGTACAACCTTTGCGTCCTGAAAGGTAAAACAGGTGACTCAGTGAAACGTTAGCCTTAAATAAGAAAAAAAGGTTTATTAATGACAAAATTAAAAGTTCTAATTTTGCTACACTGCAATAACTCTTATTACTAAAAAAAACCCTTAGTCTAATAGGTGGTATTATTAAGTAGAGTCTTTAAATTAGGATTTTTAATTAAAACTTTGTTAAACACATTGTTGAAGATTCGTGAGGTTCACTTCACGAGTTACCAGTTCGATACGATGTACAACGCACTTGTCGACGGGAAACTAGTTCGGTTTTTTTCTATGAGTCTTTGACCTGTCCTGGTGAGATATTCGTAACACTGATGTCTCCACCTTGGCTACCCCAGTTCCTTTTGGGCTACTAAACTTTTCTTGGCCCCTAAAGGTCTGGGAATAAGCAGGATACTTCAAGGAAAAAGACCTTGAACTTGTACACTAAAACCGTTTTTGCGCTGCTACATCACTAATATATTAGTACGGCAACTTGATAAAAAAAGCCTACTGGGCGGCTTTCTGAAGAAAAAGCCCTTACTTTGGCTTTACAAAATATCTGCCCTACTTCATCTCGGCTGGGAAGAAAAGCCTAGATCCATGCCATCCGGACCCTTAAATATCTTTCTCCCTTCCGTAAAAATCACGTCTTCAAGATGACTACTTCCCGGTTACAAAATATCTAGCCAATCGACGCATTAGAAGCGAATTAAATAAATCCAGTAGATAACCGGCAATGCACACTGTAATATAAACGGCTCAAAAATTCGAGTGAACTACACTGCTTAAAAGTTAGTAAACACTACACTAAATATAAAAATGGAGAAAAATATAAATTATAGGGAGAAAAGCAGTGACATAACATGATCTTAAAATCTAGGAAAAAATGAATGTTACATTTACCCCCTTCCAAAAAGAAATAGACTACACTAGTCTATTAAACTAAGTCTACTTAGTAGATAGTACAAAGTGTTACAATCTATCACTTAATACTAAGGTCAAAAAACAAAATTACAATCTTCGAACCTTACTACAAGACTTAATTTAATTAAGCACTAATCTTAGGCACAATGAAAACCAAATGAAAGTCTTTGCATGAATACAAGAATCTTACGGCTAGACTTAACTTAATTAAGCACTAAAGCTAAGTACATTAAAAAATTAAATAAAAATCCTTACATGAACATAAGAATTACTTTTCCACAATAACAACAATGATTTTCCTATATAAAAACAACAGCTCTGTTATTATTACCAAAACAAAAAAATATACGTTTATCTCGGCTCTTGTCTAAATCAAAAAAAATAAACTGAAACAAAATATGAACACCCCCCTTAAAATAATTTAAGGATTGTCAGAAAATTTTCTATTTCAGTAAAAAAAATTCTTGCATAAAAAAATAAAAAAAACAAAAGATTCTAGTGCAAATACTAATACTAAAAGGAAAGTCTTGTAAGACCATTTAGCTCGAGGCTAAGAAAAAACATCTGGATAAATAACCAGACAAGCGCTCGGGAAAATCGCCATCAATGTTCTAGCTCACAGCGAAAAGAACATTCCATATCTAGTATCATTACTAGTCGCAATCAGAAAATAACACACTCTATCGCGCGATGTCGACGTCCTAAGACATCCAGACAAATGCAATAAACGCTAGGGAAAACGCTCTGGTAGATCGCCAGAAAACACGTCAGCTCATCGCCAACAAAATACTCTGGTACATCGCCAGAAAAAACATCAGCTCATTGCCAACAAAACACTTTGTAAATAGCCCTCGGCTACACAAAGTCCGCGTTCTAAAAGAATAATCTCGCAACTAACATAGTGAACAGTTATAAAAGCTAACAATATCACTATAAACACAGCGAACAGTTATAAAAGCCAAAATTCAGCCTAAACGCAGTGAATAGTAATAAAAGCCAAAATTCACTAAACTGAATGATCCTGCTTCAAAAAGCAATGTTCACAAAGAACAGAATGAGTAATCCGCACGCAACTAACATTCAAGGAAACATTCCCAAAATAACTATATGAGACAGCAAGTCTCGAAATAGAACCTCCCTAAAATCACAATTTTATATATAGGAGTCCATAAACATAACAACTCAAAATCACACATTTTGAGCACATGCCGTCAAGCAGCCAATATATACTGAAATATGTACTGAAATATATACTGAAATATATACTGAAATATATACTGAAACATATACTGAAATATACAGAGGAGTTCAAATCTCAAACTCTTGGTTATGATAACTCCATATTAAGCTTGGTGAAAGCTCTTAGCAAAAGCTAACCAAATCTTCGGCACATCGCACCAAAGTGGCAAATCTACCTAGGAACATGAGCTGGAAAAAACGCTCTCCGTCATTCTTCAGGGTGGCTACACTGAAATATAAAAGTTAACCAGCATTGCGCTTCTCCAAGTTGCATGAAGAAACTTCGTATATACCGGTCTCGCACTAGCACAACAACGAAAAACATCTAGTCCATCCCAGATAACAGGAGATAAACACGTCACCACGATATACTGAAAGGTGGAGAGAATAAAATACGGAAATGGTGACCCTGGTATCCACCAACAAAAGGGAGTAGATTATAGCATCCACTAAACTGAAACGGTGTCTACCACACCACCATAAGCCAAAAAATTAATTAGTAGGGTGTCCCGAAACACACTACTGCTAACAGCCTGTAAAATAACAAATAACTTATGGGATACAACCTAGAAGGTTTCTAAGATTAACTTAACCGAGAATCTAAACTGGAATTTTCCAAAAAGCGAAAATGAGCTTAAAAAATCTAATCGAAGTGAAAATTTCTTAACTTTTCTGTGGCAAAATAAAAAAAAAATATATTGAAGACGACAAGAGCTTTTCCAGCATAATCGGAAACAAGAAGAAAACATCGTTGACAGCGAAAATATTCGATCATGGTGTTAATCGTCTCCCCAGACAATTGCCTCTAGAAGAAACTGCTACAGGTATCAGGCATAACCGTTTTTTGTCAGCCCAAACTTCTAGAATTATCTAATGAAAATCTAAAAATTCGGTTAGGAATCTTCCTTCACTGCGCTTAGCCTCTCTTAACAAGGTTCTCATCTCGGTATCAGATTTTGATCATTTCTTTGTGAAACGACTGCCTTAGTTTGCTCTCATCTCCTGTAAATGATCAGCCTTTAGTTCTCTTGCAAAACTTCAATTTCCTATCAACCTTATAGTAAACCAAAAAACTCGTCGTACACCTATGAGTCTATGCAAAATAAAATTTTTTATACGACCCTAAAAAAAAATATAAATTAATACCCTCAGCTTGTTAGTTCAGAAGAAGATCTAAATAAAAAATTATCCAAGTCTTAGACTTACTGGATAAATCAAAAACAAATTACTCTTAATTGCACCCAAAATATACCATTGAGGTAATAAAAATACACCCACTCGGGTAACAAACTTTGAAATTGCACATAAAATCTTTTGACTCTATGTCATACCACCCGAGCTACATCTTACGATTGTCCAAACTCAACATCACTTTGGATTGCCTCAAATGAAGATTTCGCTTCAACGTGTCAAGAACTAGATATTATTTGAGATCATAAGCAAATCAAATCTCGCGACCACCGACATACCAGTCATATGATATATCCTGAGTGTGACTTTGTCGAAGGTTCGCAAAAAACTAAGTCGATGCTAAACATCAACCACAATCAACCTAAATTTGGATATGACCAATACCCAAAACCTTAGCAAAAAAAAAAATAAATAAAAGTAAGCTATACTCTGCTCAACTTTTATAACAGTCAAATAACGTCACCTCTACAGAACAACATCAAAAAAAAATCAATTAAGATAATGTAAATATAAATTATTCTTCTTCTGACAAACTTTCATTAGGGTTAGGTCCATTGAATGGTTTTAAGTCTTTAATATGTCATTGTCCTACTTTAGTCCCATTAAAATTGACCAAACCATAAACTAAATCTGAAATCTTTTCTCTTATCATGCAATGCACATACTTAGGTACCAATTTAGATGTGAATTTATCAACTACACTGGAAAGAATTTTATTTTTCCGCCAAACGTGATCTCTTATATTAAAGGAAAAATCCCTTTTTCTAAGGTTATTAGACTTACTGTTCCGTTCATAACCCTTATGTATCCTACTACGCACGTCTGTAAAAAATCTTTTAAACCCTTTAAATTTTCGGCGTACGCACCCCTGTTACCCGCAATTATTTCGCTGTCAACACTGACATCCAAATCTAAATTTTTATAATACAATCAAGATAGAGGTATATGTCTGCCGTAAACTAAGAAAGACGGTGTAAACCCGGTTATCTCGTGTTTTGTGGTATTTATAGCTTGTTGAACCTTTGAAATCTCCTTATCCCAAGGGTCACGTGAGTCAGCGTAACTTCTTAAAGCGGTTCCGACTGTTCGGTTATTACGTTCAACGAAATTACATTGTGGAAAGTACACGGGATTGAAATGGATGTTAAAACCATATGTTTCACTTAAGCTCTTAAAACTCTTAGAGGTAAACTGAGTACCGTTATCGCATATCAAAAGCGATGGAACGCCGTGGATTAGAAAAATATTTTTTTCTAAGATTCTCTCTATGCATTCTGCTTTAGAGCTTTTCAAAGGAAATAACATGGTATACTTTGTAAACCAGCAAGAAACCACGAAAAGCCATTTATTTCCCCTTTTTGAACGTGGGAATGGGCCTACTAGATCAGCTGCTATGACTTGAAAAGGGTAATTAACCGTTTTCTCTCTTTTCCCATCAGTCCCATAGGTAGTGTATTTGGAGATTTCTGCGCTCCACATACTTCACAAGTCCTTACAAACTTTAGGATATCAAAACGTATTTTTGGCCAATAATACTGTTCCTGAACCCTGTGAAGAGTTTTATAAAAACCTAAATGACCAGAAATAGGAGGAGTATGACACTTGTCTATAATTTCCTCTCTCTGTGGCTTAGGAACTAGTATTTTCCACTCGGGTACATTAACTTTTAAAGGCAACCGGTTTGGGATAAATTTGCACACGAAATCATTTTCCACCTTCCACTGAGGAAAAATTTCAGGAAATTCTCAAATTTGTTGTCGTAAATTATCGTACCATGGATCAATGCGATCTATGTCAACTGTTTCGATTCTTACGCCAATCTGTGCATTAAGAATGCATTCGTCCACTGCATGATCTGGGATTCTTGACAAAGCGTCAGGAATAACATTGTGGGTCCCTTTTCTATGAATTAAACTAAACGTATATTTTCTCAGCCTAATCGCCCAACGCGCCACTAGGATTTTTAATAGAATTAAGCCATAATAAACTATAATGATCTGTTATAACCGTAAAACGAACACCTTCTAGGTAAGGTCGAAACTTTTCAATATTAAAGAGTACTGCTAAACATTCTCTTTCAACAACCGAATAGTTACGTTCATCCTTTGATAAAGTTCTACTGGCATATGCTATCTCTCTTTCCTCACCATTGATTTTCTGTGTTAAGACGCCCCCTAAACCTGTATTAGAAGCATCACTAGAAATATAAAACTGTTGTGAAAAATCCGGTTGAGATAAGATCGGAGCTGAAACCAATAGCTCCTTAATCTTTATAAAAGATTCCTCTGCTGCCCTTGTCCAATCTATCGACTGTCCTTTTTTTCGTCCTTTCAAAAGATCATTAATTGGCGACAACAGGGTAGAAAAGTTCTCTATAAAACGTCTATACCAAGAACACATTCCTACGAAACGCTTAACTTCCGTAGTATTAGTAGGTCTCGCATATTTAACCATGCTTGCTACTTTATCCGGATCGGTACGCAAAGAATTAGCGCCTACTATATAGCCTAAAAACTTTAGTGATGTTTTGAAAAAATCACATTTGCTCAAACTTATTGTTAGTTCGGCCTCTTTCAATTTATCTTTTACTTCTTTAAGTAAGCGAATGTGCGATTCGAAATCTTCCGAGGTTACTAAAATATCATCTAGATAAGTAAAGATATTTGGCTCATATTTCGGACCAAATATAGCGTCCACTAAACGTTGCAGCGTTCTTTAGGCCAAACGGCATAGTGACGAACTGAAATAGCCCTCGCCCTACTACTGCAAAAGCGGTCTTTTCCTTAGAGGATTCATCTAAAGGAATTTGCCAGAAAGCCTTTCTAAGGTCTATCGAGGATACATACTTAGCATTGCTGAGTGATGTCAAAATTCTGTCGATGTTCGGTAATGGATAATTATCAAATATGCTGACCTCGTTGAGCTTTCGTCCGTCAAAGCCTAGACGATACTGTCCATCGGCCTTTTTCACCAATAAGATTGGAGAACACCAAGGACTGATTGATTCTTCAATCACTCCGAGTTTCAACATTTCGTCTAATTCTTTATTTAATATTTTTGACATGTACGGAGACATGGCGAAGGGCCTTGTCTTTACAGGACTGGCATCAGCCGTATCTATAGACATGGTGATTTTATTCGTTCGGCCTAACCTACCTTTACTACATATTTCCTTGAAAGAACTTAAACTTTTTCTGCTTTTAGGCGTTCTGTCCTCGAGAGATCATCAAAGGTTTTCCAAAGAACTTTCTGAATAACAATCTTTAAAATTTATATGAGAATTGACTTCGAGGAATTGTGGATACCACGAGTTATCTTTAAAGTTTACCAAAATTCCAAATTTTTGTGCAAAATCACATCCTAAAACCAATGTGATAGAGAAGGTACTACTAGAGCCCAGATTACTAAACAATGACCATCGCAGACTAGCGACAACTCAACCGTACCTAAAACTTTTTGACGCCATCTGCTGTGGGAACACTTCTATTTTTGACATGGCATATTTTTATACTTAAACGACTTAAAATTTTAATACCATTCTGACCTACAACTGAGATATTTGCACCAGAGTCAAGTAATGCCGATAAGTTGACACCTAATAGATTTATCTTTATATACGGTCTGTTATCTAAATATTTATGCACGAATAAGGGAGATATGTGACCATTTGGAGAAACGGGAGTTTTAACTTGAGAAGGAGAATATTTATTAGACTTAAAAAAATTAGAAACTTTTTTTAACCATTTAGTCCAATCAGATCTATTGGAATATTTTTGTTCTTCTATGTTTTTAGGACGTTTTGGATTAGTGACCTTACTGCGAACATAAGCTTGTGACTTAGCCGAATGGTTAGAGGCTCTTTTCCTGGACTAAGTATATCCGCCTCGGTAATATACAGTCCTTACTCGGTTTTTGTACACTTGGGGTATAGTTTCACACCAGTTGTTATACATTTGAAACAAAATACCCGCTTAGGTGCTGTACAACCTTGATAAGTGTGATTTGGACTTTTGCAATTCCAACACGTGATAACTGCCTTAGGTGAAACCGACTTGTCATTCCCTTTAGCTGCAGTGTCGCTAATTTTAGAATCTTTTCTTTTACCCTCTTTCCGGTTGCTCCTAGAATTTCGATTTAAATTCCCTTTTTTGTATGTTGAGCCTCCACTTTGGCCATTTGGATTAAATTCTAATTGATGTATATAAGTTTCGCCTTTTGGTCTGCTCTTTTCCAACAAATAATCAGACTCCTCGAGTTTTCTACATAACCCTGCAAGTTCTGCTACCGAATTAATATCTAGTAGAGCTAACCGATTGACGAAGCTAGGCAGAATATTCCGACGTATAAATTTAACTTTTGTACTTTCCAAAGACTTGGTGGATAACCTACCGAATACAGATTCCATGTGGGCAATAAAAATCACAGTGGACTCATTTCTCTTTTATCGCCTTCTCTTTATTTCCGACCACAATTCTTCATCATCATCACAGTGCAAAAAGTCTTTCTTTAATCTTTTCACCAAGAAATGCCAGTCGTAGACACTTGATTTGATGCTTCTAAATCAAGTGAAGGCATCTCATCTTCAGATACTTTCCTAGCTTGAGCTGTTTCAGTCAGCCTTTCCAAAAAAAGGATAAAGTCTCTTTGAGTCTCCATTAAATTTTAATTACCATTCGCTGACAGGAATATCTCTGGCTGCGCAATTCACAATTGGAGCTGGTACATTTATGATTGGGGTTGCAATTGGCAACTATGGTAACTCATGACCAGGAGCCATCTTTTCTGCAAGACTTGCTTCCATCAGCACACACGTAGCTAATGTTTCCTGAACATATCTGGAAAACTTAGACGCTTCCTCTTCGTTATCCGGCATGGGAATTCTCTGTACGCGGCCCGCGACATGCGATAAACGTGACTTAACCCGGTGTACAAGTGAATCATTTGGATCACCGTCATAACTATCAATTAGGTTTTGAATAGAATTTAAACTCTTTTCGATTCCAGTTCAAGGATGTCAATTTCTTCAGTGAAACGTATGCTTTAATATGCAACTTGGCCCTTTTGAAAAAACAAGATGGCGGTTCACTATGGCGACCAGAAACAAAAAAATCATGATTTCTAAGCGGAGTTAACTGAACTTCAAAACTGAGACAAAATGCAATATTAATATAATAGTTAGAGTAACCAACATAACTTTATGTAATACCAATATGCTACGGTCAGAAAAAGAAAGAAATTTCCATAATTGCTCATTTTTCGCCTAATTTTCGGTTTTAGGCGCCATATTGGATCCGCCATGTTGGCATAACATAAAATTATGTTGGTTACTCTAACTATTTTTATCAATATTGCATTTTGTCTCAGTTTTGAAGTTCAGTTAACTCCTCTTAGAAATTATGATTTTTTTGTTTGTAGCCGCTATATTGAGCCGTCATCTTGTTTTTTTTCAAAAGGGCCAAGTTGCATTTGAAAGCTTACGTTTCAACGAAAAAATTGACACCCTTTTTTTTCCTCAATTCTATCACGTTATATGTCTTTTTCATGGCTCTTAGAATCTCGAGATCTGAAAATTGTTAGATAGCAGAACTGTCCAAACTAAAATTATAAAAAAAGTCTAAAAAATTTGTAATGTTTTTAATTTTAATCCAAATAGTATGTAAATGTAAATAAGATTAATCTAAATCTGGAGAACCTAATTGTTTCTAGTAAAATGGCTATTTTTTTAGGGCGTTTTACTCGTAATATAGATACAAAAAGAGATATTTAAAAGGACCCGGCACATTTCTTGCGGAAATTGGCTTTAGGTCAAATTAGTCAGAAATTGGATATGTCAATTCAGTACCGAACGGACTAACGACTCATATAACTGACTCAATCTCAAAAACTGTCCATTTTCGAACATTAATCCCATGAGAACTTTTGATCAGAAGGTCAAAACCTACATCACATCCAATTTCTGATCAATTTGACCTAGTCAATTCCCGTAAGAAATGTGCAGAGTCCTTTAATTACAGCTCTTTGTAATTTCAGTCAGAGAAATATTTATAAATTCCGTACTTTCTTTCATTTACCCTCATTGTGTCAATTTATCGTTGGTGTTGATGGTGTTACGGTCTTGATCAATTAAATTGAAAAATTTAAGTCAGTTTTAAGAGGGTTAGTCCCTATTTATCACATTTTTGGCGAAAAAAAATAAGATGAGCTAATTAAAATTTGATCGACTTGTGAAATTTAACTTTAAGTTAAAATTATGTTCGAATCAAGTAACTTACTTACCTAATAAATACTTAGTTATAAACAAATATTAGATGAAAATAAGGTTAGAAAAGTGTTCATATTTTCTTTCTACAATAGATGAGGTTACATGAACAAGAAGCTTAATACAATTTTTAAGAGTTAAGGAATTAATATATTTTTAAATCTGTTTCTACAATGTCATTTTTTTACTGTTAAATAAGATATCGCATCTAAGTCATCTCTCAATACGTCAAGACCAAATTTAAAACAAGAATATAAATTTGAATCTACATGGAATATTACTTCAAAATATCTTTTTATTTCGCTGGAAAAATGATTTCCTACTTTATTTTAAATGGACTGCCCTGCGATTCAAAACAACTAATTTTTATGTTAAAAGTTTTTGAGGTAATAGCCTCTGAAAACCACTAGTAATCAAAATAATTGGAGCAAGTTATTTCACAATTTTCACAAATTTAATTTGCTCCGAATTAAAAACTTTGAACATCTAAAGCATTAAAATTGTTGAAATAAATAGTTACTGTTACTATTCATATTTAGTTTTTTATCATATAACTAATTTTGAAGAGATAAAACTTTAATAAATATCACCCCGTTAATTCTACCCCTCAAATTGCAAAATACTGATATTTCTAACATAATTTTTATAGTAATAATGGCATTATCACGTGAATAGAATCAAAACCAAATAATTAGTTATAAGTCGATTTATGTTACAAGTCTCCAAACAATTATAAAAATTTTAAAAAAAATTCCAAAAAGTGACGGCAATAAAGATTATTCTAAGTATTATTTCCTGTTCGGTTATCACATGTAAAAATATGAAAGCAATGTTTAACCCGAAGTTAAATTTAATTTTAATATTTGTAATCTGTAAACACTTGAAAAAATAATACTGCGAGGCATTCAATTAAAGTGTCAATGATATTGCTTTTAATTGTCTTATTGAGTAATATAATACATATTATGCGGTCTAATCAACTACTAATTATGAATGTACTTTATTTCGTCATGCTTTTTAAACATTTTTCTTGGGGTGTAAAATATTTATTATTCTATTATGAAGTATAATCGATAAAACGACTTTTGCGTATTTACATTTTTTTAAATCAACAGAAGTTCATCAGGCAATCTATGCAATTTACGTGAAGCGTATTTTCATAAAATAGATTTGTGCCAAAAAAAAAAAAAAATCATGCAAATACACATCTAGTTGATATACTTTTACACTATTTTTCTTAAAAACCTATGTTGCAAGATATAAATATGCTTTGTTAAAAATCCAACCAAAATATTTAAGTTTTATTCCTTAAGTCTATTTTCTTCTGCAACTGCAAAACCGTCGCTTGAGCAAGGTCTAATTGTCAGTAAACTTATCAGCTATATTCGTGAGGATATGAGGAGCATAATAGTAGAACCCAAAAATATAAGTAATTAAACTTATTAAAATGGTAGGAATTAAAATGTATAAAAAACAAAAGATATTCCTAAATTCTGTTGATCAAATTTTATTGCCGTTCTACTTCAGACGGTGAAAGAATACGGAAGTGTAGCATTCTGCCTATATGAATTTTGTATATATGTAGTAGTTTTCCCTTGGGGGAGCGGGATAGAATATCTCTCCCGGTACGTTCTGCCTGTCGTAGAAGGCGACTTAAAGAACAACTTAGATGGTAGATACCCGGATCCCACCAGGCATCGCTCGATGTGATTCATCACATCGGCTTAGGCTACGTGAAGTTGCTTAACGTTTCGTGGCTGTGCCGATGGCCCCGGACCAAAAGCATGATGAGGCACCTGGATACAAAAATTCCGGAGGTAAAATAACCCCTCGTTCGGATCTCCGGGTAGGGGCTGGTTCAGGGGCGTCGACATGCAGAGATTATAATTTTAAAATAGATTTTTGACACATACGAGGTTTAAACCCGAACATAAATTCAGTGCACCAACACCTGGTCAGATCAAGGTCAGTTCATCAACCAACTCAGTGAACTATCTTCATCCTGGGTACGACTTGTATTCCCGATTTAGAAGTAGCTTTTTCTTTTTGTCAGAAGCGACCTCTCTTGCTAACGAGAGGAGGCACTGGAGCCCCGAAACTTTAATGTTATCTGGTTAAAAATAACAATTCAACAAACCACAAGGTTTATCTGCATCCTCTATCGGCCACCAAGTGATATTAACTTTAGAACACTTTTCGCTATTCTTACAGACACCATCGATCATTTACAAATTAACTATCCAAATGCAGAAATTGCCATCCTGGACGACTTTAATGTCCACAACATCAACTGGCTTAAGTTTTCAAATACCACCGACAATCAGTTGTGGCTTAACCAAGCTTATGAACGAACCAACACGGATCCTTGATCGAGACGGGGAGTTCACCAGTCTTCTTGAACTATTTTTAACCACCAATCCAGGGATTTACACTGTCACCGTAAATCCGCCGTTAGGTTCTTTCAAACCATAAACTATCCTACCAATCAGCGACAGACGGATGCCTAAACCGCGCAAGATTTGGCACTAGAAATCTGCTAAATGGAATATTTTCAAACTTTCACTTGGATAGACTTTTGCTGATTGCGCCAAGGAGGTTTCCGATGTTATTTTAACTGGTATGGAAGCTCCTTTTTCGAAGAAAGACCCTTCTAACGGTCAGCATTGGTTTGACCGAAAATGCAAAGAAGCTGTTGCTTCGAAACATTTTGCCTATCGACAATGGCGTTAAAATCTTAACGTCATAAATCGTAACATCTTTGTTCGTACCGGGAACAGATGCAAAGAAAATATCGACGAAACAAAGGAGGCACACAATCAACGAATTAGAAACAAACTTCTTGCTTCTACCAAGAATTCCAGGTCCTTTTGGTCAGTCGCTAAGGCAGTTAGGCTATATTTCACCAAATCCACCATACCACCACTCACAAGGCCAGATAATTCTATTGCAACAACACCTGTTAAGAAAGCGAACTTTTTGGCTGAACTCTTTGGTTCATATTCTACTGTCGATTTCCTACCACCTACTATTCCCATTATGCAGTCAAGGATGCCCGACATTGTCTTTGGACAACTTATCTTAAAACGTATTTCAATGAAGACACCAAAAAAGTTTCTGCCGCTGACGGAATACCTGTCATAGTACTCAAAAAGTTTGGGAGGGAACTAACGCCAATTTTCTGTAGGCTTTTTAACCTATGCTGCAGAAAGAAAATATTTCCTTCCTGCTGGAAATGCGCCACAGTTCAGTCGATACCTAAAAAAGGTAAAAAGACCTACCGGCCAGTTGCACTGCTTTAAATAATATCGAAACTCATGGAAAAGGCTATCAATCAGCATCTTCTAAAATATCTTGAGGATTCAACATTATTAGCGACCATCAATATGGCTTTCGTAAACATAGATCTTCTAACTTATGTAATACATGCTTGGAATAACGCAAATGAATACTCTCGGTTCCTCTTGATATATCCAAGGAATTCGACCGTGTTTGGGACGATGGATTGTTGGCTGACCTACGCTCTTCTCGAATGTCTGAAAAGTTCTGTTTGTGACTCTCATGTTTCCTCAAAGAGCGACATTTATGAGTGGCAGTCGACGAATTTCTTTCTAACACCTTCCGGAATGACCCAGGGCTCCATACTATCTCCTGCTCTCTTTCTCATTTACATTAACGATCTGCTGCAAAAGACTTGGAATCCAATCTACAGCTTTGCAGATGATAGTACGTTTATCGCTTCATTCACCTTGAACGCTCGAACATCGGCTACTTAGACAAATATCCGCAGGTAGCAGGAAGTCATTCAACTTAACAAAGACCTGAAAGAAATTCTACCTTGACAGTAACCAAGTGGAATTTAACGCTACAAAAACCCAGGAGGCAGTTTTTTAGAAAAAAGCTAACGTGGCTGAACCCGACATTATTATGTCGGGGCACTTCATTCCTCTAGCATCGTCACTCAATTTGTTGGGCTTTAATTTGGGAGCAAATATGTCTTAGCATGAACATGTCGCAAGCATAGCAAAGAGAGCTTCTTTAAAGCTGGTATTATTATTTCGAACTAGAAAGCTTTAAACTCCACAAAAACTATTAATTCTGTACAAAGCTGAAATTCGATCAACTATGGAATACTGCTCCCACGTTTGGGGCTCTGCTCGCAAACATACACATTTGTTGGATTCTATTAAGAGAAGGGCTATTCGCCTGATTGGAGACCTGGAACTGGCCGGTGGCCTTGATTCGTTGGAACTTCGAAGAACGGTTGGCGACTTGAGTCTATTCTATAAGTATTTTCATGGAAAGTGTTCGAGGGATGTAGCTCGCTTAATTCCTTCCAGAGCGGTGCTTACTAGAAATAGACGTCGCGCTGATGCTTCACATCCGCATGAGGTTCAGCTTGTTACTCCTCGTACAACCCTTTTCAAGCAGTCTTTTGTATGGAAAACCTCATCCCTTTAAAATAATTTGCCCGGGACTGTGTTTCTCACCGAGTACAATTTACAGCGATTCAAGATCAACCAATAAAAAAAAAGTTGCGTAGAGACAAAATATTTAATTTAAAAATATTATTTAATAATAAAATAATAAACCAACAGATTATGAATAAGGTTAACGATTGAAGTGTATATGGATTATTCATTCAAACGGCGGCTAATCAACAAGAACAGAGGTCTATGATTATTCATTCAAACGGCGGCTAATCAACAAGAACAGAGATCATTATATCATTTTTTTTTCTTATTTTATTATTTTTATTATTTTTTTTTTTTTTCGTTATTTAAATATATTAATTATTTATTATGTTATTAGTACATCTTCTGTTAAATTCCACAGACTATATATTATGTCGTCGCCACCTCTGTTGTTGTTGGTTACCAAGAGATGATTCTGCTACTTTCAGCTTCCCACTATTCGGTTGTCTAAAATAGGGGGTGGTATGTCGTAGATACCGACTTGCGGTCCGCCTAATGGCCTTTCGAAGGTTGTAAATATTTTGAACTGCCTTTCATCCGAGTTGCGGTAATCGACAAATCGGCAGGTAGGTAGGGTTAAATTATCAAATATTAATTCTTAAATATTATTGCATTTTTTTTTGGAGGACCAACTCTGGAAATTGATTTACTTGTAAAATATTTCTCTTTTCTCAAGCTTTCTATCTACTAAAATCCGTATTTTCAAATTAACAAATAACATTCGATCATTTACTTAGAGCCTTCGAGACCGGTTATGTTGAAATATCAGTCGATAGCTTGAGCGTCTTTAAAAGAAAATAAAAAAACTGTTGTTAATTTTTACACATCAGCCATATTGTAGCTAACTCTAAACTGAAATTAAACTGGATATGGTGAGAAAACTTATTGTCTTTGTCGACAAGATTATTATTTAAAAAGCGGGAAAACCGCTTTGCCACTATCAATGTCAAAGTTATTAAAATTAAATTTTGACTCAAATTTTAAAAACAATATGCAACAGAACAATCTAAATATATTACGAGTACTTATCTTCAATTATTTGAAAGGTTATATCAATATTTGAACCGGGAAATATTTCAATTCTAAGAAAAAAGTAAACAGGTATGTAAATATGTATTATCTTTTGTTACTCTGGACAGAATGACATTTATAAAAGTTAAAAATATCCAGGCTCTTACTCGGATGGTTGCATCCTCATGTAAAGAAATATGAAAACAAGAAAGAATCAGTTAAAAATTGGAAATAATATACTGTTACAGGACACAATTTGTTTGTTGTCCAGGGTGTCAGCAATAACAACATTAAGAATAATAATAAACACCCGCATAATCGATTTTTTTTTTGATTTTCGGGTATTGGAGGTGGCGTAGGGGTGCAGGTGTTGCCGAGCGCCAATTTCTGACACCGGATTCGTGGTTAGCGTTCCAAAAAACATAAGACATTTTTTTTTTTTTCAAATTCTAGGTGAGTACACTAAAATGAATAATCACCATATATATATATATATATATATATATATATATATATATATATATATATACCAGGTGTACAAGTATGAAATGCGGATTTCAGACAACAGATGGTGCACCAGTGCAGTTTGTGCTATAAAGTTTTGAAACTGCGCCATTTTCTTGTGTCATCAACAAGTGTCAGACGCGCACGAGTGATAAATTGGAAAAGTGTGTGCATAGTGTTGTGTTCAATATATCGAAATTTATACCGAACAAAGAGCATTCGCGGACAGCATTAATTCTTTGTTTTCGTTTGAAGAAAACTGCTGTTGAATCATACCGATTACTTCGAGAAGCTTATGGTGAACATGCTCCATCGCAATATACCTGCGAACGATGGTTTCGGCGTTTGAAAAGTGGTGACTTCGTTGTTGCAGACAAGGAACGTGGAAAACCGCCAAAAAAATACGAAGATGTGAAATTGCAAGCATTGTTGGACGAAGACGATTCGTAAACACAAAAATAACTCGCCGAGCAATTGGGCGTTAGTCAACAAGCTGTTTCCAATCGGCTACGAGAGATGGGAAAGATTCAGAAGACCGGTAGATGGGTACCACATGAGTTGAACGACAGGCAAATGGAAAAGCGCAAAAACACGTGTGACATTTTGCTCGCTCGGTACAAAAGGAAGTCGTTTTTGCATTGTGTAGTTACAGGGGATGAAAAGTAGATTTATTTTGAGAATTCCAAGCGCAAAAAATCATGGGTAGACCCAGGCGCACCGACCGCAAGACAAAAAGACGATGCTCTGTGTTTCGTGGGACCAGAGGGGCGTGGTCTATTATGAGCTGTTAAAACCTGGGGAAACAGTTAATACTAAACGTTACCAACAACAATCGACCGATTTGAACTGCTCGCTGCTTGAAAAAAGGCCAGAATACCGAAAGAGGCACCACAAAGTCATTTTTCTTCATGACAATTCTCCATCACATACGGCAAAACCAGTTCGCGACACATTGGAACCACTCAGCTGGGAAGTTCTACCCCATGCGGCTTACTCACCAGACTTGGCACCTTCCGATTATCACTTGTTTGCATCGATGGGTCACGCACTTGCAGAGCAGCGGTTTGGTTTGTACGAAGATGTGAAAAAATGGCTCGATGAATGGTTCGCAACAAAAGGGGAAGATTTTTACAAATTGCCCTAAAGATGGGAAAAAATGTATAACAAGCGATGGAGCATACTTTGCATTCTTCCGAATTTAACATGTTTTTTTACAAGAAAAAAATCCGCATTTTATACTTGTACACCTGTGTATACATACATACATATATATATATATATATATATATATATATATATATATATATATATATATATATATATATATATATATACCATATATATATACATATATATATATATATATATATATATATATATATATATATATATATATATATTTATAATATTAAAGAAGTCATGGGAATCAAATACAGTATTATAGACGCTAATTTACAGCTATTCAAGGACAACGTGAATCGCTTTTTCCACACACAGGCCGCTCCCGGAGCACTTTAGAGACGTCTCTGTATCACGTGTGCTAGATCCATTAAAAAAAAAGGAAAAGACGAAATTTTAACCAAACCAAATCGGGTTTCGGCACATTCAAAGAAGGGACGAAGATAGAATCTGAAAACAAATACTAAAATGGCAATCAGAAGGTAAGAAAAAGCGAGGTAGACCCAGAGAAACTTGAAGAGAGGGAATAAACAAGGAAATTGAAGAAGGAAACCTGGAAAATCTATGGACCGACCAAAAAAGATGGAAATTGTTAGTCGGAAAACGTTATATATATATATATATATATATATATATATATATATATATATATATATATATATATATATATATATATATATACTTTATCCTACATTGAAGGCAACGTCGCGAGAAAACTGAACGGTCTTTGGTGTTTTAAGGTACAAACCACTTTGGATACCGTAAGCGTATTGCCACTTATATTTATTTTAGTAACTAGTTATATATAACTCACTAAAATGCAAATTTAGGCAATATTTATTTGTTAATAATAAATCCAGTATTATTTACTTCCTTCTTCTTATTTGCTAAAACTATTCTCAATTCCCTTCATTAGATAATACTTTTAATAATATTGTTAAAGCCGTTGCACCAAGGAATCTTTAATTTTGAAATTTTAAGAATATTATAAAATTGCCATTTCGCTACTAGCCGATGTAACCAAACCCGCGGGGGTTGCGGGACAGAATATCACCTCCGGTATGTTCTGCCTGTTGTAGAAGCCAACTAAAAGAGCAACTCAGTTGGTAGATGTCCAGATTCCACCAGGCATCGCCCGGTGTAATACGATCGAATCGGTTTAGGCTGCGTGAAGCTGCTTAACGCTCATGGTTGTACCGATGTACCGGGACCATATAGCATGATGAATCTCCAGGGAACAAAAAATTCTGAAGGTAAAAAAGCTCCCCATTCAAATCTTCGGATGGCGGCTGGTTCGGGCGGGTCTACATGCAGAGATCAAAGTTTTAAAATGGATTTTTGCAACATACCTACGAAGTTTACGCTGGAAGTTAGTTACAGTTTAGCCAATACTCAAAAAAGGTAAGAAGACTTTGGCAAACAACTACCGACTAATCGGACTACTTTCACTAATATCGAAAGTCATGGAAAAGGTGATCGATCCGCCTGTGTTAAAATATTTTTAAGGATTAAATATTATTAGCGAACATCAATATGGATTTCGTAAGCAAAGATTAACAGGAGATCTTCTAACTTATATAACACAGGTTTGGAACAACGTAATCGAACACTTTGGAGAATCTCGAGCGGTCGCCCTTGATATATCCAAGGTATTCGACCGTCTTATGGTATGTCTGAAAAGTTCTGTATAAGCCTCTCGTGTTTCCTTAAAGTGCCAGTTGACGGATTTCTTTCGTTCTTAACAAAGGTCTGAAGAAATTCTATTTTGGGGTGACAGTACCGAAGTAGAATTTAATGCTACAAAAACACAAACGGCAGTTTTTTCTAAAAAAGTAAACATTGTTAAACCCTACATAATTATATCGGGACACTCCATTCCTCTAGAGTCGTCACTCAATCTGCTGGGCATTAATTTTGAAGCAAATATGTCTTGGAACAAACATGTTGCGAGCATAGCAAAGACAGCTCCTCACAAGCTGGGAATGTTATTTCGAACTAGAAAGTTTTATACTCCACAACTGTTAATTCTGTCAAAGCTCAAATTCGGCCAACGATGGAATACTGATCCCATATTGGGGGCGCTGCTCCCAAAAAAACATTACATTTGTTGGATTCTATTCAGAAGAGAGCTTCTGGCCCAACTGGAGACCCAAAACTGACCAGCAACCTTCATTCCATGGAGCTTAGTTTTGGGGAGTGAAATCGAAAGTAAAAAAAAAAAAAATACCAGGTTATCGGTGTCAAATGAAAGCTTGTAAAAACACTAGTTCAAAAATATGTATATATAATGTAATACTTGAGCACACTTTTCTTTGCATTATTTTTAAAAAATTTTGCTGATCAAAAAAGTTTGAAAAAATTCTGGAATATTTTCCACAGGCTGTAGATTAAGTGCATTATTTTTAATAATTACTTGGGTATATGAAAAAAAACAAAAGTTTACCAGTAAATAAAAAAATTGTTTGTGTTACTGTTCACTTAATTTAAGCTTAATGGATCTCCACTAAGAATCGGCCAAAACACTACAGTAGGAGGTATGGCTGTCTTATTAGGTTTTCCCTATTTTGATTTCTTAAGTGTTTCATTTTCTAGTTTGGACACAGAACACTAAAAATCTATCGTTTTTAAAAATATTCATAAAATAACTGGATAAAAAATTATTTTTAATTCCATTAACCCAAACTTGTTTGGGATGTGTTTTGTGCAGTCATTGATTATTTTATTCCTCCTTAACAAAAACGATAAACGTACGAAACACTAATTGCACAAGTCCGACTTGCATTTGGCCGGTTTTATTGACCACATAACAACAAAATTTCGGTGCTCCAGAGCCTACTCTCGTTTGCAAAAGATATCGCTTCTGACAAAAGACAGATTTCAAGTTACGCCTAAACCGGTAATACAATTCGTACCAAGGATAGAGAAAGTTGACAATGCTGGTAGATGAATTGACCTTGCTTTCACAGAGAGCGAGTACATGAGGTTTATTAATTGCCGGTGTTTGTGCACTCAATTTATGTTCAAGCTTTAAACCTCGTATATTGCAAAAATGTATTTTAAAATTGTGATCTCTGCACGTCGACGCGCCCGAACCAGCCGCCGCCCTGAGATCCGAATGGGGGCTATTTTGCCTCCAGAGTTTTTTGATCCTGAGAGCTTCATCATCCTACTTGGTCCCACAGTCGGGGGACATCGGTACAACCACGAAACGTTAAGTAACTTCACGCAGCTTAAGCCGATGCGGTGGTATTACACGGGTAATACTTGGTGGGATCTGGGCATCTACCATCTAAGTTGTTCTTTTAGTCGGCTTATATGACAGAGAGAACATACCAGAGGTGATATTCTGTCCTGCACCTCCGCGGAGTTGATTGCATCGGCTAGTAACGAAATAGTCAATTTTATAATATTCTTAGGGTTTCAAAATTTAAGAGATACTTTGGTTCAATGACTTTAACAATATTATTAAAAGTATAATCTAATGAAGGGGATAGCTTTAACCAATAGGGAAGAAAGTAAGTGATACTGAATTTATTATTAACAAATAAATACTGCCTAAATTTACATTTTAGTGAGTTATATATAAACAGTTACTAAAACAAATGTAAGTGGCAATACGCTTACGGTATTCAAAGTGGTTTGTACTATAAAACATAAGTCACCGCTCAGTTTTTCTTGCGGCAATGCCACGGATATTGCATAAAATATTTTGCATATCGTCAGGACGCGTTGAGCATCGAACAAGGATGTAATTTGGACCGTTGATTTCGACCTGTCTTTACCACACTTATTGGAATCTTCTATAGATGACTAATTTGTCTGGAAACAATTGTATGAATGATACGATTTGCTTTTAGTATAGAAATTTGTACTCGTGACAATACAAGACTCCTCAACTAATCATGTAAACAACATGGCCGTGATTAGTACCTCAAATGTAACTTTTTTAACTAAATTACCGCAATTACTAAGAAACCTTCCTGTAATATTAAAATTATCAATCGCTGGCCTTATTTACGTTGGTGTTAATAATAGTTACATATGGTTCAATTCTGCCAAATGTAGAGATACGTTCATCTGATATGCGACTTGAAGCAAAGGAATCTCCTCTCATTTCAACGGCGGACCTAATATGGAACATATTTCTGTATTTTTAAAAAATCTCATGATGAATTCAGAGAATATAAAAATTATCTTAGAAATGAAAAATTATTGTTTATTTTAATAATTCTTACTACTAGATATGTGTAGGCAATATACGTATTTTACACGCTTATTTTATCTAAACTGCAATTCATTTTAGTCGAAATCGGCGGATAAAAAGGGCACGATTTAAATACAGCACTATAAGGCAATATTTTGCTTGATAAGCAATTGGTATCGTAAAATTAATAATCATACTACGTCGGCACCGGGATAGGATTTGTGGGGATGATGCTATTCTTGAATCGCTTGGTCATCAGAATGAAGTCTATTTGATTTCTAACGACGTTATCGTATTTTTCAGCTGGGCACTTCCAAGTATAGAGTCACCTAGCGGGTAATTTGAACCAGGTGTTCCAGATTACGAGATCTTTTTCTCTAAAGAATTGCACGACGCGATCCCCTCTTGCATTTCTTTCGCCTAGGCCGTACAGTCCGATCATGTCTTCCCCATTTCCTTAGCCAACTTTTGCGTTAAAATAACAGGATTATCTCACCTTTCTTGACATGTTTCAGAGCCGCTCGGAGCTGGTTGTAGAATTTTCTGCGTCTTCATCCGACTTGTCTGCGGTTAGTACGTAAACCTGGATGAGATTTACTTTGCAGGGTCTGTCGTCAAGTTTGAACATGATGACCCTATCAGACAAAGCCATCACACTTCGAATCATGCTCGCTGTTTCCTTTCTAAGGATGAACGCTACTCCTCTTCGATGTTGTTGCGCCTCATTTCCTGAGTAATGGATAGTGTATTTCGATATTTTAAGTTGTCCCGTTCTCGCCACCGCATCTCGCTCATGCCCAGTATGTCAGTATTGAGTCTTTCCATTTCTTCCTCTTTCGTAGACGCTTCTCACATTCCAGATGCAAATGTTCGTGGCTGACCCGGGGATTCTTCGCACCCTCTGTTCTTTTAAGGGCTGCCGGAGACTGAGGACCATTATTTCTTCTTCAGCCATAATGATTTGTCCTGGAAAAAATAATGAGGTGGTTCTCAATTTACCTTCCGCATCACGGTGTTACATTCGATTAAATCGTTCTCATTGCCGTGTGTAGCTATCTGATATCAAGCCTGTGAATAAGTCATTCTTCGGCAACTTTGACTCAGTAATGACTTAGCTGCTGTCCTGAGCCATATCCTCATTTGATCCGCGGGTGCTTATTTGGTTAAACCTTATTCGCACCTGTCCTATATATACACACACACACACATATATATATATATATATATATATATATATATATATATATATATATATATATATATATTAGGACGTTCCCTATTAGTTACCGGAACGCGGCGCGCCGCGCCGTAACAGGATTTAGGACCTTCCCAGCCAAGTTCCTTTAACCACTCACATGATACTAAAACATTTTGTTCTAAAATTAATGGAAGTTTTCTGATCAGTCTTTTTATAAGTTAAAGTAAATAGAAGATGGAATTCATGGTCGAACAATACTGCTATTGTAAGAGCCCGATTTTTAAAAACTGACCCATATAGATGAAAATCCACAATAAAACATTTACAATCTCCACTTTTTAATCTTCTATATCATGGAAGATATTGGAACGCTAAATAAGGGCAAAGTTTTGTTATTGAATTCTTATTATATTAAAATTAAAAAATATCAAAAATTTGTATTATTTCCAAAAATATCAGATAGAGAGAATTTTATACACTTTAAGGAACTCTAAAATAAAAAAAATTTATATTTTTTCCACCTTTCGCCTTGAAGGCACAACAGTTATCCTTTCCACGCCAAACACTTCCGTCATTTTTGCATTCGCGTTTCGGTTTACCACCATGCGAGTCGAGTGTGTTCGGCGTATATTAACAAACCTTGTGTAGTGCCATTGTTCCAAAGTATCCAAAATTCTAGCATAGTGGACATTCTGGTTTAAACTTTTAAATACGAATGTGTATTAATGGTATATTTTTTGAATCCTTTTTCTTGGGCTCAACCACTCTCAATACAAAAGTATTTTCTAATAAATTATGTCTATAAGGATTGATACCTATAAGATACTATTCGCTTGCAAAATAACAGTATGGTGAAAAAACCAATTTCCAGGATTTTTTTATTTCCTCACGTCTCACAAAAACAACAGAAAGAATTTTCATGGATTTTACTCTGTCCACCCTTGAAGTGCAAATAAAGCCCAGGGTTTTTGAGCAATATCTCTTCAGGGAAAGTGAGCAAGAGGGTAGGAGTAAATTTAGTTATTAGTAAGCTAATACCTTTATAAGATTTTTTTAATTTTTGGTGAGAATTATGAGAAAATTTACGGCATGTTCATTTAAAATTAAATGTGTAAGATGTTAAAGGGGAAAGAGTGTGTGTTAGAGAAGTTTATTATATATAGAGTAATTTTTCATTATTTGCAATTATTTTTCACTGTAGATATAAATGGTTTATGAGGTGAAGAAGGGGTAAGAGGGGAGAGTTGCTTCGTATATATCATGTTATATATCTTTTTCAGAATTCTTGGAGGAATCTGAAAAGTATTATATTTCCAGTTTAAACAGAAGTTGTATGTAAAATGACATATCATGTTTCAGTTGTAAATAGTTCGGAATTTTTAAATTTCCTCAAATTTTTTTTGATTATTAATTTTACGATACCAATTACTTATCAAGCAAAATATTGCCTTATAGTGCTGTATTTAAATCGTGCCCTTTTTATCCGTCGATTTCGACTAAAATGAATTGCAGTTTAGATAAAATAAGCGTGTAAAATACGTATATTACCTACGCATATCTAGTAGTAAGCATTATTAAAATAAACAATAATTTTTCATTTCTAAGATAATTTTTATATCCTCTGAATTCATGATGAGATTTTTTAAAAATACGGAAATATGTTCCAATTAGGTCCGCCGCTGACATGAAAGGAGATTCCTTTGCTTCAAGTTGCATATCAGATGAACGTATCTCTACACTTGGCAGAATTGAACCATATATAACTATTATTAACACCAACGTAAATAAGGCCAGCTATTGAGAATTTTAAGATTACAAAAAGCTTTCTTAGTAATTGCGGTAATTTGGTTAAAAAAGTTACACTTAAGGTCCTAATCACGGCCATTTGTTTACATGATTAGTTGAGGAGTCTTGTATTGTCACGAGTACAGTGTGTTAAAGACAGGTCGAAATCAACGGTCCAAATTACAGCCTTGTCCGACGCTCGACGCGTCCTGACGATATCCAAAATATTATTTTATGCTATATCAATGGCATTACCGCAAAGCACTTTGAATACCGTAAGCGTATTACCACTTATATTCGTTTTAGTAGCTGTTTATATATAACTCACTAAGATGCAAATTTAGGCAGTATTTGTTTGTTAATAATAAATTCAGTATTATTGACTTTCTTCTCTATTGGCTAAAACTAGTCCCTTCATTAGATTATACTTTTAAAAATATTGTTAAAGTCGTTGAACCAAAGAATCTCTTAAATTTTGAAACTCTAAGAATATTATAAAATTGAACATTTCGTTAATGGCCGATGCAATCAACTCCGCGGGGAGTGCAGGACAGAATATCACCTCTGGTATGTTCTATCTGTCAGCAAGCAGCTATAACAAAAACCTTGGAGGTAGAACTAAAAAGGACTAAATTCACGGATAAAAAATCAGTGGAGGAAAAGTGGAATGATCTCAAAGAAGTATTACATAAAACAGGGGATAAACTAGATAAAAAAAAATTCCGGAGGTAAAATAGCTCCCCGCTCGGATCTCCGGGTGGAGGCTGGTTCAGGGGCGTCGACATGCAGAGATCATAATTTTAAGATGGATTGAGTGCACCAACACCGGCAATTAATAAACCTCATGTACTCGCTCTCTGTGAAACCAAAGTCAGTCCATCGACCAGCACATTCAACTATCTTTATCCTGGGTACGACTTCTATCCCCGATTTAGGCATAACTTTGGTATCTGTCTTTTTGTTAGTAGCGACCTTTCTTGCCAACGAGAAGAGGCTCTGGAGCCCACAAACTTTGATGTTATGTGGTTAAAAATAATGACTCAACCAACCACAAGGTTCATCAGTACTCTCTATCGACCACAAAGTGATACTAACTTTAGAATACTCTCCGCTTCTCTTGCAGACACCATCGATTATTTACAAATTAACTATCCAAATGCCGAAATTGCCATCCTGGGCGACTTTAATGTCCACAACATCAACTGGCTTAAATATTCAAATACTATCGACGAAAAAGGTCGTGAAGCCGAATCATTTTCAAATAGTTGTGGCTTAACTCAGCTTATTGACGAACCAACATGGATCCCTGATCGAGACGGGGAGTTCGCCAGTCTTCTTGATCTGTTTTTAACCACCAATCCGAAGATTTACACGGTCAGCGTAAATCCGCAGTTAGGTTCTTCCGACCATAAACTACTTTCAACATCGAGCATCCTACCAATCAGTGACAGAGAGTTGCCTAAACCGCGCAAGATTTGGCACTACAAATCTGCTAAATGGGAAGATCTCATGGAATATTTTCGAATCTTCCCTTGGTTAGACGTTTGTTTTCGATCCGACGACCCATCTGACTACACCAGGGGGGTTTCCGATGTTATTTTGGCCGGTATGGAGGCTTATATCCCTTCTTGGAAGTAATGCCCTTCCAACGGCAAGCCTTGGTTTGACCGAAAATACAAAGAAGCTGTTGCTTCTAAACATCTTGCATACCGACAATGGCGTGTAAGTCCTAACACCATAAATCGTAACACCTTTGTACGTGCCAGGAACAGATGCAAAGAAATTATCGACGAAACCAAAGAGGCACACAATCAACGGATTAGAAACAAACTTCTCGCTTGCCCCAACAATTCCAGGTCCTTTTGGTCAGTCGCTAAGGCAGTTAGTCAAAATTTCAATGAAACCACCATACCACCACTCACACGGCCAAATAATTCTATGACAACGACAACTGTTGAGAAAGCGAACTTGTTGGCTGAACTCTTTGCTTCACATTCTACTGTCGATTTCTAAGGAAAAAACACCACCTACTATTCCATAGCGCAGTCAAGGATGCCCGATATTGTCTTCAGACAGCGTATCATAAAACGTATTTTCTGGCGCTGACGGAATACCTGCTATAGTTCTCAAAAACTGTGCGAGGGAACTAACACCAGTTTTCTGTAGACTTTTCAACCTATCCTACAGAAAGGGAATATTTCCTTCCTGCTGGAAATATGCCACAGTTTAGCCGATACCTAAAAAAGGCAAAAAGACCTTGCCAAATAACTACCACCGTACTGCTTTCAATAATATCGTAAGTCATGGAAAAGGTTATCAATCAGCATCTTCTAAAATATCTTGAAGGATTCAACATTATTAGCGATCACCAATATGGCTTTCGTAAAAATAGATCAACAGGAGATCTTCTGACTTATATAACACATGTTTGGAACAACTCAATTGAACACTTTAGAGAATCTCGAGCGGTTGCTCTTGACATATCCAGGGCATTCGACCATGTTTGGCACGATGGGCTGTTGGCTAAGCTACGTTCTTATGGTATATCTGAAAAGCTCTGTTTGTGGCTCTCATGTTTCCTCAGAGAGCGTTCTTTACTAGTGGCAGTCGACGGATTTCTTTCTAACACCTTCACTATCAACGCTGCCGCTGGTGTACCCCAAGGCTTCATAGTGTCTCCTAATCTCTTTCTCATTTATATTAACGATCTGCTGGAAAAGACCGAAAATCCAACCTACAGCTTTGCAGATGACAGTACACTTATCTCTTCATTCACTTTGAACGCTCGGACATCGGCTACTCAGACGAATGTCCGCAGACAGCAGGGGTGATAGTAACCAGGTGGAATTTAACGCTACAAAAACCCAGACGGCAGTTTTTTCTAAAAAAGTTAACGTTGCTGAACCTGACATAGTTATGTCGGGGCACTCCATTCCTCTAACGTCGTCACTCAATTTGTTGGGCGTTAATTTGGGAGCAAATATGTCCTGGCATGAACATGTTGCAGGCATAGAAATTAGAGCTTCTCAAAAGTTGGGAATATTATTTCGAACCAGAAATCTTTACACTCCACAACAACTGTTAATTCTTTACAAAGCTCAAATTCGGCCAACTATGGAATACTGCTTCCGTGTTTGGGGCTCCGCTCCCAAACATACACTGCATTTGTGGGATTCTATTCAGAGAAGAGCTGTTCGTCTGACTGGAGACCCGGAACTGACAGGCGGCCTTGATTCGTTGGAACATCGAAGAACGGTTGGCGACTTGAGCCTATTCTTCAAGTATTTTTATGGAAAGTGTTCGAAGGATATGGCCCGCTTAATTCCTCCCAAAGCGGTGCATGTTAGACGTACACGTCATGCTAATTCTTGACATCCTTATGAGGTTCAGCTTGTTACTCCTCGTACAACGCTTTTCAAGCAGTCATTTGTATGGAGAACATAATCCCTTTGGAATAATTTGCCCAGGACTGTGTTTCCCACAATTTACAGCGATTCAAGAACAACGTGAATTGCTTTCTCCGCACACGTGTGTTAGAACCATAAAAAAAAAAGTATATATATATATATATATATATATATATATATATATATATATATATATATATATATTTATTTATATATATACATATATATATATATATATATATATATATATATATATATATATATATATTTATTTATATATATATATATATATATATATATATATATATATATATATATATATATATATATATATTTATTTATATATATACATATATATATATATATATATATATATATATATATATATATATATATATATATATATATATATATATATATATATATATATATATTTATTTATATATATACATATATATATATATATATATATATATATATATATATATATATATATATATATATATATATATGTATTTGTGTATGTCCATCGAGATATTTGCATTTTTTTAACGTTTTAGTGTCCCTAGATCAAGAAAGGACTAATAACTTATTCCCGTTGATCTGACTATCTGCTGGCATGATAACTCTCGAACAAAATGAAATATTAATTTCAGATAAATGGAAAGCGTTTTCAATATTATTATAGGAATATGTCTTAGTTGTTCGTTACGATAATGAAAAAATTTAAACATAATTATTTATGGTTATAGGTGGCGTCAAATTTGTTATATTACGCATCCTTTAGAAGGTTATTGGAGTCGAGGAATCTGGACTGAACTAAAGTACGAGTATTTATAATTATTATTAGTATTGAAATATATTTGTTTATTTTTCCCCATCCTTAGTACCAGTTTTTTGTGGTGCTGTGTTTTTCATAGTGTCCAGCGTCACACTTTTTTTTTTCCTATTTTGACTAGACAGAGACCATAATACGAAAGAAATATATCCATCGTGTTTCTTTTTTTGAAATTCTATTCTCGAAAATATACTACTATGCATTCAAAAAAGAATTAATGATAAGATAAATTCTTTGAAGTACATGTCTAAAATATGTACAAATTGCTATATAAACGGCTCACGGACCTTATGTTGTATGGTATTGTTCAGTTCACAAAATGAGTAGATATTTGATTGTTTCCTTAGTTTTGACAATATTTGTCATTTCTCAGTATGAAGGTAAGACAGTATTTTAGTAAATAAAAAATATCCCCTTCCACCCACTATATATACATAAATATATATATATATATATATATATATATATATATATATATATATATATATATATATATATATATATATATATATATATATATATATATATATATATATATATATATATATATATATATATATATATATATATATATATATATATATATATATATATATATATATATATATATATATATATATATATATATATATATATTTATATATATATATATATATATATATATATATATATATATATATATATATATATATGTATATAGGCAAGGCACTATATTTTTTTTCCTTTCACTCAATGCCTGCTTAATTTTCGATTTACTGATTTCTGGTTGTATCATTAATTCATTTTCAACAATGATGATAATTATTTTCGGATGAATTTTGCATTGTTCTTGGCTATTCTGAATTATATATGTATACATTTTTTAAGATTTGGTCTGCCTATTCCAAATTCATTTTCATCTTTCATTTTGTTTATTTTAAGTTTGCTCAGGTTTTACCTTAAACACTTCAAATTATTGTTCTTTCCAATAGTTTCCTCCATTTTAGTCTATTGAATTCTTCTCCTTTCATTTTATTTTTTTCTAACAATTTTATTAATTTCTGTGAATTCTGTAGATTTTCTTTTCCTCTCTTATATTTTTTTTTCATAAGTTCTTTTACCTTTTCAGATATGTAGATTTATTTTTCTTTATTCTTTAGTGTTACTTGTTTAGATACTTCAAGCATTGTATCTATTTAGGTATAGTTTACTAATCTATATCTCCCTTGGTTATATCTAAGGTTTGTGTAAGTTGTTCATGTATCTTTTCTTTATATTCATTTGTTTTATTTTAATTTATTTGTGTCTGGTTATTAGATATTTCTCTTCATACACCCTTTTTTTTTAGTGAGCTAATAATACATATTGTTTCACTTGTCATTCTGTGTCGGGTGTCAGCTGTAAATTAGTTTTTTTTAAGAGCAGAGCATAGGTAATAATATATTTATTAATATATATTTTTTCCTTATCATTCTATGTTCGCTGTCAAGTGTAAATTAGCTATTTTTTTTAAGGGCATAGCATAGGCGCTGTGCCTAAAGTGCTACAGGAGGGAACGCGAGTACGGAAAAAAAATCAGTACTAATTACTATTAATTTATTTGAAGAGTACATCTCCGATTATTCCGTTAGAACTTAATAATATCTATTTTCTTGAAGTTCGTTCGACGTTAGTTCATTAATATAGTACCTCTATCATCTCTGTTTCCTTATCGATAATCCTTGTTTCTTCTTTATATAATTTTTTCCGAAAATTTCTAGATTGCCATGGTATACTCTGTTAAATACCAATAGTTTTTTAGATAATTACCTCTAAAATTCAGCCAATATTTTACTTTTAGTCGATTTTTAAATAAAAAATAATTATGGCTAATATACCATCTAATAAAGTAATCAAGTTAGCAGTTTTATCCCTAAACAATTTTTTAAGCTCTAATGTGTTTTTGAATTACATTACTCAAACAATGTAAATTCCATTTAACAAAACGGTACGAAAAAATAGATAATGTTTGTTTATGAGCACATTAGGAATCTGCGAATATTTACAAGACAACATTTAACGTATCATCATATGAGGTTTTATGGAATCGCTTATTAACCATTTTCACAATAACAATGTTAAATACAAAGATCAATTAAAAAAGAAAATACGATAATTATTTTGGAGACGATTACTTGTGATATTGATTTGTATCAACTTGGACACTATATTTTGACAATTATATATATTAATTAATACTTATATTTTTAAGTAATTTTAGAAATTTATTATATAGTGTTTATTTTAATTTATCGAGGTTTAAGCCATCTCTGAAAGAAAATTGGGCCTGCTGGCTTGGGACTAATTTTCGAAAGTTCTAAATTTATTTGAATAAAAAAATTTATATATATATATATATATATATATATATATATATATATATATATATATATATATATATGTATATATATATATATATATATATATATATATATATATATATATATATATATATATATATATATATATATCCTTGTATATCAGTTGAAGATGTCATTATATTTTCGTGTTTTTAATAATTTGGGGAGAATGTAAAATATACATGATAACAGATCATGGCTTTAATATGTACAAGTTTTGGCTTCGAACTCTGGAGTATTAGGCTTTACACTGAATATCATACACCAATAAAAATCTCATAACTGTATAAACTAGTGATGAATTCAAAATGCCACTCTCTCGACTTAAAATATTAATAAAAAATAGA
Source organism: Pachyrhynchus sulphureomaculatus (assembly GCA_019049505.1). NCBI lineage: Eukaryota > Metazoa > Arthropoda > Insecta > Coleoptera > Curculionidae > Pachyrhynchus > Pachyrhynchus sulphureomaculatus. Next base: position 101,823,278 of record CM032446.1, on the reverse strand, counting down.
AAATTGTCTTATTTGACATGACTCATTTCTCTTCTAAGTTTAGTTCCTCTTCATTTTTGAGTTTTCATCTATAAGAATGCTTATACCGTTTGATTACCTTCCTCAATGTTGCAATTTCAAGCTTCTTCATAATTTAGCATGAAATTGATCTATTTTCTCTTGTATATACCTTTTACCAAGATATGAAACCCTGCGTTCAAAAACATAAATCTCCACAAGTGTTCCGAAAGACTGGAAACTAGGAATTGTATTCCTTAGATATATTTCGAATATTACAGATTGCATGTATTAGAATTAAAGAACATCATGTGGTTTGTAACATAATTACCATCAATTTGTGAAATAACTATTGCATTAAAGATAATAATATTATGAGACGTAAGAAGCTACTATGAAAACTTGGCTAACAGAAACGTTTACAAAAAAATCTTAATAATTTTATTAAACTTTTATCAAAAACACTTATCTCAATATATTTATTTTTATTCTTATTGTTTATGTTCTTCTTTCTCTCATTTCAATGTGGTTCCATGTTTGGCTGACGGGCCCAAGCCAAGTCAGCACAAACGTTAACATTATGATTATACTTTTGTTCTTCCTTCTCACATTTGATCAATGTCGTTCAACGTTTGGCTGACGGGTTTAAGCCAAATCAGCACAAACGCTATTACCATTGTGTATTAAGGAATGGCCTGATAATGTTACATGTTTTCAAAATCACTTCTGAATGATTTTGTATATGTTTGTATTGAGTCCTAATTGTACTAAATGTGGTGTGAATGTTGTTGGTGTAGGGCCTGTGGCTGATATGACGAGGGGGACAATGATGACTTTTTCTTATTTCCATAGCCTTTTTATTTATGTTGCAAGATTTGTGTATTTGGATTATTATTATTATTTGGTACTTTTGTTGTCTTTTACGTAGCTTGGTTTGCCTCTGGTGTATTTGTCCCGCATCTGTGTAGGTTGTGTTTGGGGTTGATTTCGGTGGGTCCAGGCGGTGAGTAATTTTTTTCTTAGTGATTCCTTTGTCAGATTTTGTGATTTTGTTATAGCAACGCATGACGTGTTCGTTGATTTCTGTGGTGCAACTCATGCTTTGCTTTGATTTTCCCGTCGGATGTCGGCTTACTCGCCGGCACAACAGTTTTGGCAGGTGCATTTTCTTTTGCCCAATCTTCATAGTTCTGATTGAGCTGCCAGTTCTCACGACGTCCTCGACTGTTACGTCGCTCGCTCAATGATTCTTTTATTGATTTACTGTTGTTTGGGGTGTTTTTACTGTTCTGTGGTGTCAGAAGCTCAAGGTGTCCCGACATTGAGTTGCCTGATAGTAGAAGGTACACGTAAATAGTTGGTGTATTTTTTTGTGCTTATTATTGTTGGTCTGTATTTAGAAGTTATTATTGTTCTTCCTTGTTTTGAGAAGATATCAGCACACACGGCACAATATGACTCAAGTATCTTGGGATCGTCAATGCTCCTACTAGGAGAATCCTGGGATTCCCCTAGCCCCTTATTATTATTATTATCATTATCTGAAAGAGAGGAAAGTTTCCGACGTGATAAAACCTGTGGCTCCGACCCACAAAAGCCGTAACACGGCGGTGTGTTCCGAAAATGATGATCACCCCTCACGTCCGTTCGGTTAGTGATCATCGTCCAAATTCATTTGCGTAAACAATCTGAGCGATCCAAGGATAACTGCCCTCTACATCTTCATTGTTAATGAATCAGCCGAGGCACTGCAAGCCGGTATCTTCTTAAGGTTCTTCAGGTATGTGTTCTTAATTCCTCCTAGAACTCCGATGACTAAGGCGACTATTGCTACTGAATGTCAAGAGAACAAAGCGCGAAGTTCGTATTTTAACTCTCTGTACTTCGAATGTTTTTCCGTATTATTATTATTTGAAAGAGAAGAAGAATCTGCCGTGACAAAACCTGCGGCTCCGACACACATAAGCCGTCACAAGCTGTGGTCCGAAAACGATGATCACGCGACCAAATTCATTTGACTGAGCAATCCAAGGATAACTGTTCTCTGCATTTTCGTTGTTTATGAATCAGCCGAGGCACAACAAGCCGGTATCTTCTTAAGGTTCTTCATGAATGTGTTCTTAATTCTTCCTAAAACTCCGATGACTAACACGACCATTGCTGCTGAATAACGAGGGAACAAATTTCGAAGTTCGTAGTTTAAATCTTTATGCTTAGAAAGTTTTTCCTCCCCCTTGATTGCTATATTTGTTTCTGCAGATGCGGAAAACTCAATTACATAAATTTTCTTTCCTGTTTTATCGAGAATTACTATATCGAGTTTGTTGGCTGGCAGACGCCTTGTGGTCGAAAAGGCAAAATTCTAGTAAATGAGGTACCTGTAATTTACTACAACGGACTCGATCTCTCACGGAAGATAAGGCAGTCTGTAAACGTCATCAATACCGTACAAATCTCTAAGATGGTAATACAGAACACTCAACGCTCAATTATTACGATAGATGTAAGATGATCTAGCATGAACAAGACACGCTAAAAGTAAATGCATCAGTGATTCTGGTTCTTTGTTGCATGCCCTACACTTATTGGTTGGCTAGATCGGTAAATCAACTACGGTACAATAGGGTATTAAATCACACCATCCTGACAAGTTAGTAAAAATCCCTAGGTATCTGAATTAAGACTTACTGAATAAATGTTAGTTTTTTCGACAGCTGCAGCGAATCGATGTTCTTATAAAACACTCTATGTTGGGTTTTTTTTGTGTGCTGCCTATAAAATTGTTGTTGTTCTGCTGTTTTAATGACTGTCTTAAGTCTAGGTGGTTCTAAATCTAGAATATGAACCTCAACAATTTGTTGTTCGATGACGTCGCTGAAGTTTACTGCCAGACAAAGTTTTTCCACTGCCCTAAACAGAGAGGCCCTCACACCTCTCCGTTCGTGGCCACAGTACCAATTCCAGGAGAGAATTGGAACTCTTGGTACCTTACACGCTAGTCCCACGACGATTCGATTATGCAGACACTCTAAGTTCAAAAGTCCTCTTCCACTCTGATAGCGTGAAAGGTGTAATCGAGAAACAGAGGATCAAGAATTAAGACTTCTATTCATGTGCATGATTTTTCAGGTGTTAACATCCAAATCTTCTTCTTTCGTCCCCTCCAAAGGAATAGAGAAGTACCGGTATAGCCAGCATATCGGTAGAAGCAACTTTATTATGTTCTGTGAGTTCTGACAACCAAATCTCTTTAGTCGTTTCCTGTACTTGCTGCGAAGTTGTGCCTAGGTAGTTGTACGTTTCTTCGGTATCTAAATGGTGTAGAACGTTCCCATCAGATAACCGCATGTTCTCTGAATGTGCAGGATAGCGTTCTCTATCGAGTCTAACAATGGCATATTTGTCCATTCCAAATTCCATACCAATATCCCGTGTACATTCTTCAACTACTCTAATTGATTGCCTTAAATAAGTCCCGTTCTGAAGCAGCATAAAGTTTAAGGTCATCCATATAAAATAGATGAGTGAACTTATGCCTGCGATCTCCTGGTGGACAACAGTTATACTCACGGGTTTGGCGTAGAGAAACTGAGAGAGAAAGCAGCGAAATACAGAATAAAAGTGGGCTTAATGAGCTACCTTGAAAGACTCCTCTTCTAAAAGTCACTGGCTCAATTTCTACCTTTTGAGTATGTTATGGTAAATTTAGTTTCCCAGAGCAACATTAGACGTTGTATGCAGTTACTTTTAGCCTTTCCTAATAAATGAATGATCATTTCATGAGACGTTGTGTCAAACGCTTTCCTGTAGTCAATCCATGCCATGGACAAATGTTTCTTGTATTGCACGAAGTCCTGAGTGATACATCTGTTGATCAGAAGGTTCTCCTTGCAACCTTCATATTCTTTTCTTCATCTACGCTGCTCCCTGATGTCATGAAGAACCGGTTCGATCGTGCTAAGTAATCTATTGTAAATAATGCGACTGAATATTTTGTAACAAGAGTTTAAGCACGTGATCGGCCCATAGTTTTGTGGGGTTGGTCAAGTCGTCCTTTTTTGGAATCAGAACCGTTCTTCCCTGTACAAACCACTTAGGAATTGGTTGTTCTTCATTTAACCAAGTATTAAATATTCTAGCGAGTTGTTCGTGGGTGGTAATGGCATCAGGTCCTGGAGCGGCAAAGTTCTTCGTTTCCTTAATGGCGTCTGCAACCTCTTCCTTTGTGATCGCACGATCCTACGTTCTGCTGATGGAACTGTGAACAAAAAGTTCCGAAGCAGTCTAAGGCAGGAGTGTCTGTGTTCAATGGTTTATTTGTCTCGTAAATGTCCTAAAATATTGTTATTCGTTCCACGGATGGCGGTATTGTCTGAAGAAAACCCTATTATCGGCAACAGATTTTATTCGCTTTGCGAAGTGTTTCTTTACCACCACTATGCTGTTTGATGGTGTTTAGTGAGTCTCTAGAAAATATGTGAAGGTTATGACGAAGTCTCTGTGCTATTTTCCTCACCTTGGCGGTCCAGTTATTATATACGCAATCATACACTGAATACGATAAGCTTGTTGCCTCTCCTCCTGAATCTTTCTTGAGACCTGTTCTACACGCTTTTCATTTTTAGTGTTCCGTACGGAATCCTTATAAGATACTTCGGTGTCTGTCCGACTGTCTGTTTGTCTGCCACATTATTTTCTCCGAAACTATTTGACATAGAAAGTTAAAATTTGCTACTAATGGCCTCATTAGAGGCGTGTAGTTTAAGTTAAATTTTGACTTTTGGAAGGTGAAATCGGAAAAGAAAAATTTTTTTTACCAGGTTATCGAGTGGGATGTCAAATGAAAGCTTGTAAAAATACGAGTTCAAAAATATATATAATGTAATACTTGCGCACACTTTTCTTTGTATTATTTTTAAAAAATTGCGAAAAATCGCTGCCCCCCTCTTATCTCGAAAAGTACTGACCAAAAAATTTTGAAAAAATTTTGGAATATTTTCCACAAGGTGTAGATTGAATAAAAATTATCATAAGTGTGTGTTAATAATTTATCTGGTATTTAAAAAAAAAAATCAAAGTCATCAGTTTTTAGTAAAGATCGGAAAAAAATTTGTTGGAAATTCCTTTGGGGTTTTGTAAAGTCATTGATCATTTTATACCTCCCTAATAAAGATTTTTATTTTAAAAGCAATCAACGTACGAAACACCAATTGCGCAAGTCCGACTTGCACTTGACCGGTTATTCTTTATTCTATTAACTACATTGCCATGTGGATAGTTTGACATTGAGGCAAAGCGGTAGACAACGTTGCCTAATGTCTCGATTGATTCATTTTTGCTAGGTCTTGTAGCTTTATATATACTTTTCACGTATTTTGATCTTTCGCTCGTGAAGTCCATCATCGTTGTTTAGAAGAATATCTTCCACAGGGTGGTTTGTTAGCTAAACTACTGCCTCCGGTTGTTCTCGAGGCATTCGAAAGTAATCTCGTATTTTTGGCTCAAGACGTTTTGATGCTCTGGATGTTTTTAGCATACGGGTTATATATCCCCTACGCATCCGTTCGAAATCTTGGTAGCGATCATATAAGTCCTGAGTCTATCAGCCCACTCGAAGCGGCCTTGTTTTTTGCCAGAGTCGTTATCTAGGGACATCCGTCCTGCAGCTCCTCCACCTTGCCCATCCTCTCTATCCGATTGAGACGGATTGCCAGGAGCTTTTACCTTATTGTTCCTCGTAACAACAGATTTTCCGAGTTAAAGATGGGCTGTTGACTCATCGCCACCCGACGTTTCCGATATTGTGTGGACTATCGGAACGATTTGAGCTCATATGGGTAACTAATGTTACTCGTGACCCCTTGATGTTCGCTGGCCGTCTTACATTGTATGGGTTCTCGATAGCTGGTTTCACCAAGTAAGAGAAACTAGACTATATTGTTACTGCCAAAATTAGTAAAAGCAAAAAAATCCTTTGTCCTGTTATAAAGCACTATTTTAAGGGCACAATATCTGGAGACGTTTAGTTACCTGTGTCTTCCATACACCTCTTACGGCATATATTCCGCTATAGTTAACATATAGACTTGCTGTTTCTAATCGGAAAAGGAAATGGGAAAATAATCTCGAGTTATCTCGGTAATGTTTCACTTCTCTTATAATTCTAGAGGCAAAAATAAAAGGGACTTCAAACTAATTATCCTGAAGGGTAACAAATTCATATATTTTGTATTTCGTCGTACCCTGTTAGGAAACACGAAATTTAAATAATTGTATTTCGCATTCGCATCTAATATTTGAAGTCGCACTATCAAGAAGAAAGCATAGGGCTTACCATAAAAAGATTCACCTTCCAGTAATTTGGAGTAGTCACTACACACATTAATAATAATTAACTAATAATAATTATTAATAAATGATAAAAATTATTATTAATTATTTGTTAATAGAAAGTATTAGTAGTATAATAAGCAAGCGGAAAATAATGCCAGCTTGTACATTAATTGAAATTCCTTACTAAAAATTAGATTGAACAAAAACATGAAAGTTTTCCATAGCCAATATATGAGTTTCTTAGAAATTTTATTTCATAGATTAAAATCTTCGTTCATGACATTTTTCTGAAGAAGCCACTCTCAAAACCACCTCGCATGGTTGTAGAATAAAAAATAATAAATAAAAAAAAAAACACTACACTGATAAATACAAACAAACCGTCCCGCTGTTTGATTTTAATATTAACTGGCTAAATACCTATAAAAATGTTTTTAACAAGAATCTTCATGACACCAGATAAAAGTTACCAGTATGTTCCATCTCATTACGAAAACATGAATAATTTCTGAGCATACCATCAAGATGATACTTATCAGTTTCAAAAAATAAGAAAATACATAAAAAAAACGAGGCATCTTATTCACGTACCCTATAAGTCATATTTGGTTAAGTGAAAACAATAACTATACATAAAAATTAATCGATTTCTTTGCTACACTGTTAGGAAAAGGTTAATAAACGTTGACTGATTAAGAGATATACATTTCGTCTGTCACATGTCGTATACCTCTGTGCGTACTTCAGCATAGTATCTCTAAAACCCCGGATTGAAATATTTGACAAAATTCTATTAACTAAGTTGTTTGAGAAAATCGCACAATTTTGACCAATTGTGGTTTTAAGAATGATTTCACTTAGTAATGTATTGTAATTTTTTTTACAGTTGTTGCAAGATCCTCTCTAAAAATTGTGAATGGAACAACAGCTAACGATGGCGAATTCCCGTACATGGTACGTATGAGAAAACATCTTTTGACAGTGAATTCACATTTCAATAAAAGTTTTAATACAATATTTATGATTTTTTTTTAGTATGGGCTAGCAAATGCATACATCTTCTTCAGCTTGTAACCGTGTGCCTTATGTTAAGAGTATTTTATATATATATATATATATATATATATATATATATATATATATATATATATATATATAAACCTAAAATTGTCTTAAAATAGAATATATATGGATTTATTACATATCATTGAGAAAAGCATATTTGGTTTTGTGATACTCTTCGAACCATCCTGTATAAATAGAATATAGCCTATATCTTAATGATCACTGTACCCCAATAGCCAAAATCAGCACAGCCGTTTAAGAGTGATGCAGTAACAAACTTACAACAAATTCTAAAAATTGTTGTGTTTAGTTATTTAGATACAAACAGTAAGACAGTATGTAAACATTTTCTACATAATTATATGTTCAGATTTGATCTTGGCAACAATTTTATTTACCCGGTTAAAAAAAAAATTACCAGAACGGCGACTTTCCTTTAAACAATTTTAGAACATCTCCATCTACATACTTTTACTATTTACTAATTTACTAAGACCAATATCCTGCTTTCAAAATTTAAGCGTTTAACTTTTAACCAACCCTATCAAAAAATAACCGGCCAAGTGCAAGTCGGACTTGCGCAATTAGTGTTCCGTATGTTGATTGCTTTTAAAATAAAAAAATTTTGTTACGGTGGTATAAAATGATCAGGCTTAACAAAACTCATCCCAAAAGTTTTTTCCATTCTTTACTCAACTAATGACCTTTAAATTTTTGTTCTTTTTTATATACCAGATAAATTATTAAAGATAATGTACTCGTGATAATTTTCGTTCAATCAGATAGACAGACACCGAAGTGATTTTATAAGGGTTCTGTATGGAATACTAAAAAAACTTAGAAACGTTGCTGTTGAATATGCGCTACATCATCGACATGCAATAAAAATTTTGTTACAATGTTTCATTTGGTTTCGAATTATCAAGATTCCTTTTATATTTTTCTTGCTGATATCATTTATAAATTAGTTGCTCTCCAATATGATATTTTTAATAATCGATTTAGATGCTTTAAACTAAATCCGAAATGATAAAAACATTAATATTAATGCGATCAATACCTAGTACCTTAGGAACTGTTGCACTATTCTAAATTGTTTTATAATAATTTTAGGTGCAACTGCGGGATAGTGATGGTTTTTTCACCTGCGGAGGAGGAATAATAGGGTCAGAATGGATTTTGACAGCCGGGCACTGTGTTGAGGACGGGGGAATGTAAGTTGCCTTTTGTATTGCGTTGCGTACTAAAATCCTACAAAATGTATCAGTCTCCACCACCTTCATCTCCTCCCCCTTCCGCATATTGCTTATAAAATTAACTATGAGGTTCTCCCCATATAAATAATTATATGTGTAGCAAATTTCAAATCGATAATTTATTTCCTTTAGAATTATTACAGCAACAGATAACGGTACAGATAATCGGGTAGATGAATAAATGGATAAAATATACTTTGATTTGAAAGAGTTGTAAATAAATGGTTTGGTGTAAATAAATACAAAAATTACAGTCAATTACTTAAATATTTTATGTACATAAAAATATAAAAGTAGGGGTAATACATAAAGTAAATAAGACAAAACACTCATATAAACAAAACATAGAAAATATTGCTCTAGGGTATACAAATTGTATCATACAGAAAGAAAAAAATCACGAGAAAGTTAAATCGCAGATGTCGCCTCCATATATTCATTGACTGAATAAAAACAGCTTTGTATCAAGAATTGTTTAATTTTACTTTGAAATTGTAAATAATTAGGATACTTAGCAATATTGTCAAGTTTACCATCAATCACATTAACTCAAACACATATCTAACCTATTCTTAAAATTGATTTACAGACCTCCTGTTAACGAAACTGTCACATCTACATAAGGGATTGTCTGACTTCCAAAATTAAAGAAGTTAGTAGGTTTTAAAAATATCATTAAAAGTCTAATCGAATGAAGTGCATAGTTTTAGCTAATAGGGATGAAAGTAAATAATATTAAATTAATAAATGACACACAACAGCTAATTATTTTCTAAATTTGTATTTAAATAAATTGTAAATAATCACCTAAAATGAGCTATTTAATTGAATAATTGCAAGTAGCAACACCAGTAGGCATTCAAGGCAGGTTTTTTTTTCTATAAGACAGCAGGTGACTATTAAGTCGTTTTCGCGTACTGCAAGAAAGTAGAGTAAGGTAATTACTGTATAAGACAGACTTGCAATTTACTCACTTACCTTCACCGCACTCATTAACATTTTTTAATGGATGGTTGAATTGGCGGAAAGCAATTTCTTAGATGATATGGTTTATCTTCGATGGCATTTAAAATGTTTTTGGTTGTATACATGCTGGCCCCCTATAGTAGCAAATCTCCCGTGGTGCTTATGAATTTCAAGAAAAGTGTGGTAGAGGTAAATACGATATAGGAAATTGGATTTCATACTTTACAGACAAGCAGATATTCAAATTTATGGTTATCATAACCCAGAGATCATTAAATTATATCTAATAGAACCAGAAATGTTATAGTGCTACGAAAATAAGTTATATTGTCGAATATAGCTTTAACAGTTTTATATTCGAAGAGAATATTTTGGAATTATTAAACATCTTAATTTTGAGTCTGTGAAAAAAGATTTTCTCATTTCTAATTTCCTTAACAATCTTTCGATATAGTCAAGGTTGTGTTAATTAGAGAAATGGTTCAATTTGTTGCCCACCCGATCTATTAAAAAACTAACTTAGAGTAATATGTGAAATTTATGTTTGAAATTAATTAATATTTTTAAATTCTTTTAGCGATTCGATAGTGTATGGGACAAATCAATTATATGATTATGACAGTGGCTATCCCAATACCTCTATTAAAGTAAAAAATTGGTTCCAGCATCCCAAATTTTACACTTTTGACTCAGGAATTCCCATATATGATATCGCTCTTTTACAGGTAGTATTTATTTTTTTACATGCTCTTAATATGTTTTATAAGTGTGTAGTAGATTTGTTTTCCTATTGTATTACAAATTTACAGTCAATATCTGTTTAATATCTAACCATGGATGCCAAAGGATACTACTCCGAATATATTACTTCCCATATTCCCGGGAAGATCAATGTGAGAAAATATTCAAATTAAATATTAACACCAAAACATATCTGCAGAACTAACTACGAGAAAGAAAGTACAGTACAGATTCGACTAGTATTGAGTTCATATTTTACTACAGTAGCTTTAGCCAAATATTGTTTAAAAGACCCAATAGGAAGTATCTAATATATTTTTTGAATTTCAAGAATATAAAATCTATTTTCTTATTACATTTTTGAGTATAATGTATAAACTGCCTTATTTTAAAATTAAACATATTTACCGTCGTTTGGATTTTGTGAATTTTTTCGGGATTTGTTCATAAGTCTTGAAGAATCAATAAAAACTCATGGTTATCTCCAAGGCAATATTTTAAAATCATAGAGCTTGCAAAGTTTGTAGTCCATATTTTGCAATCCCATGTCCTTATAATTTATTTTTATTTCTAATTATGTGATTTACTTTTATAATTTACTACTGGAAGTTAGTATCTTATTTATTAGACTGGCTGCTTAGGTCAAGAAAATATATCTGCTCACTTAGCATTAGATAATGAATATTATAAATACGAATAAAACACAATATTAATTAATTATTATTACTACTTACTTCAGTCAACATTGTAAAAATGTATAATAAAGGTCCCTGTTGATTAAAAGTTTTTTTTTTAAAAACGGTAACTAACTATCAAGAAATTTAACTGGCGTAGTGGTACGGATTTATTCACGGAATTTGTAAGCCGCGAATAATAAGATTTTCACGTTTCAACATTTAACGAGATAAATAAACTTTTCCAGAACACTTTGTTCCCTTGATTTGAAAGCAAATCAAATCAGCGAACAATCGCGTCAAGTGCTAGCAAGGGGCCGAAAAAAGAAGAAGAGATATTTCAGACTTTTTAGAGCATTTTTCGTGCACCAATTTAAGAGCAAATCAAATCAGGAAACAATCGCTTCAGTCAATCAAATTAATCATAAAAAAAAACTAAAACAGAAAAATCAAGTGTGTTGTAGTCAAATGCCAAACTTGAAAAGCAGTTTTCACAACTTTCTGAAACTTGGAATGGAAAAATCTGGGGGAAGAACAAGCATAGTCTGAACCTAACAGGAAGTTAGAGGAGAAAAACAAAAATCGTCTGAACCCACAGCAATGTAGTTTTAAGAAAAAAAACCTAGAAGAAACAGAAAGAAAGCAATAAATTAACCAACAGAGCAATGAAAATCATCATCATCATTACTTTTTAAGTAACCCGTTATATCCATCTTTTTTACTTTTTTCCTTTTTGTAGTTATAAGTTGTGTAAATAATTTGCCATAATTTCATGCCCATTTAATAAGTTTAATTTACGCGAGAAATACATTTCCTTAACATTTTTTTCTATAAACAACAAAACACTTTATTTTCAAAAATATGCCTAACGAAAATCCTGCTGATATTAACGAAAAGAATTACTCTACTAGTACCGTCATTATTCTCATGATATTTATTTGCATAATTTAAAAGAATCCAATTGCAACCCGTGCACACAACCTATTTTCTCATACTCACAGAAAGAGCTGATCAATTTATAAATTTTGCTAAAAACTATACTAGCCCGGCGTCCGCAAACGAAAACGTAAATTTTCAAAATTCCACGATAGAGAACTATCTAAGGTTACAATTAATGTTAAAACAGTAAAATAAATTTACCGCATATTTTTACACCAGAAATTAATTTTAATAGATATCGAGAGTACCAAAAGTTTAATCAAACCTGATTTAGCTTACAAATTTTATCCCAATTTTATATTCAAAGAAAATTTCAAAATTTAAACGCCACTTAATGTTTCATACCATGATGAAGTTGAAGAAATTCCAATTTTCAAAGTTTTAATGAAATATTAAATTTTTTCTTTTTAAATTTAACAAAAAATTCGACAGCTTAATAGGTATAGAGTATAGATCTTCTTCAGCAGTTCAATATGAATATTATTGTGCATAAAAACGAGCTACGAACACTATTCGCTAAAATAAATATTATTTTGAATCAACAAAATAGGCCTACCGAAAATTTTAATTAATATTCACTAATAATTCAACCAGGAGTACGAGTAGTAAAAATTTCATTCAATCAAAATGACGGCGTAGGAATGCAAACTTCAAAAGCTCTTATAGATGTTAAAAATAATTTCGCTACTATAATTATTACAAAAAGTAACGAGGACCCAGTAAAACTTGATATATAAATACAGAATCTTTAAATTTAATCCATGTCAATTTCATCTAAAAAATGGAAGTCGACAGTGACACTGACTTACCACCAAATTATGATAACCTTTTAAATTTGGTTTTAATACACCATCATTATAATAAGCAAGGAGAAGACTCCATTCTTATACTTTGTTATGAATACAGAGATATTTTTTATTGTGATAAAATTCCAGTTTTACAAATGAGATTAGACATAAAATTAAACTTACAAATGGCACATCCATTCATACTAAATCAAATCGATTTTCTGAAATACATAGACAAGAAGTAAAAACTCAAATAACAGAAAAACAAGGCAGTATACAATAAAATGTATCGCCTTGGTGAAGACAATTTGGGTAGTACCAAGAATGGACGTATCTGGAAGCCGACAATGGAAAGTTGTAATCGACTATAAATCTCTCGATGATAAATTGATATTGGACTGCTATCCGCTACCTAATATTACAGAAATGCTAAATAAACTTGGAACTGAAAACTATTTTACAACCTTCGATCTTGCAAGTGGTTTTCATCAAATTGAATCGACCCTGAAGACGTACCCAGAACTGCTTTTAGCATAGAAGGAGGATAGCGAATTTAAAAGAATGCCATATAGGCTTAAGAATGTACCCTCAACTTTTCTTTATGGTCGAAAATTTACTATTTACACTGTCACAGCCCATTGACTTGAATTTTTAGTCTAAAAGAACCGCACTCAAAATTTCTAAAATTAAAACTCGAAGAATTCGAATAGGATATCATTTATAAAAAGCCTAAAGCTAACACGAATGCTGACTGATTATCTAGAATAAATTTGAGTACCACAGAAAATTAATCAATACTCCCAGTGACATAAATCAAGATACGATAGAGAAACTACGTAACATGAGCGAAAATGTGATAATTTTACAAAACGATAAGAATCCTTTTACTTGACGAAACACTAAAGGCAAAACTAAAATTATCTCCGATCGACAAATACGACTTGCAAAAACTATATTTAATAGTGAAATGTCTATTCAACATTCTACTGTAGACGAATACACACACGATAGTATCAAAATCGGTGACGAAATGATTAAGAACAAAACTGAAAAATTTTAGTATTTCCCAATAATTTACCTAACCTAGATGTTATGCATGAAACATACGAAAATCATAAAATTTCTGAAATCAAAAGTCCAAATTATATTAACGAAACAATTTCTTAAAGAAAACACCGATTCTAAAAACCTATATTATATGTACTTTCACACAGAACGACATTACAATGACTTTTGTAATACTTATTTAAGACAAGTTTTCTAATGAAATGTACAAAAACTCGTAAATAATATTAGCTTCATCAAGAAAAAATAAACCACAAAACTTTAGGATACCTTAAAAGAAATTATTACTGGAAAAAATGTGTAACCAATTACATTAATTCTTGAGACATATGTGAGAGATCTAAGTACGCCCGTAAAGAACCGTATACATCTTTAGTATTAACAAAAACAGCTTTTAGACCATTCGAAATCATACATATAGACGTATTCACTTTTGATGGAAAAAATTATTTAACCTTAGTAGATGCTGTCACTAAATTTGGTCAAGTTACTTTTATCGAAGGTGAAACAGCCATTCACATATATAACGTATTTTAAATACTATGGCATTCCACAAAATTTCATAGTCGACAACGGCACTGAATTTTAACAATAAAACAGTAAAAGAGATTATTAAATTACATAAGATAAAAGGACATTTTTCAGCGCCTACACTTCACGAATCACATGAAGTTGTGATTCTCAAGCATCTAATTTAGTAGTAGTGGTTTCTTGTTCTTGTAACACGTAGGATGAAAAGTTTTTGAACTAGCTACTTAAAACACATTTTTTTTGCCAAATTCGACTTTATTCATCAACATAGTCTCCTTCAAGAGCGATACAATCAGTCCAACGCTCTTCTAACATTTCTATACTTTTCTTGTCTTGCCTTCGAAATAGGCCTCAGTTTCGACTATAACTTCTTTACTGGAACCAAATCTCTTTCCCGCGAGCATTTTTTTAGATCTGCGAATAGATAATAGTCGCTGGTGACCAAATCTAGAGAATACGGTGGATGATAAAGCAATTCGAACTTCAATTCATGCAATTTTGCCATCGTAACTATTGACTTGTGTCATGGTGCATTATCATGATGAAAGAGGCCAAAACCTTCCCAGCCGACTGTTGTGTCGGTGGTCACTTCGGGCGACTTTCACAGGCTGCTGACCACTTAGATGACTGCCGATTTGATTCCGATGTGTAGTGGTTGATCCATGTTTTATCCATTTTCACATATCGCATGAAAAAATTCTTTTTATTGCGCTTAAACAGGTCCAAACAGCGCTCAGAATCAACACGTTGTTGTTTTTGGTCCACTGTGAGCAAACACGGTACCCATTATGAACAGAGCTTTCTCATGCTCAAATGTTCATGCAAAATACGTCATGTCAGCTATCTCACTAAATTTCACTTTACGGTCATCCAAAATAATTTTGTGAATTTTTTTGGTATTTTCCGGTGTAACCACCTCATTTGGGCGTCAAGAGCGTTCAACATCATTTGTGTCTGTACGACCGCGTTTAAATTCAGCATACCAGTAAATGATGAGTGATTTTCCAGAGGCAGAATCCCCGTAATACTTATCAAGCCATTGCTTTGCTTGAACGGTATTTTTTCCCATCAAAAAACAGTGTTTAATCAACACACGAAATTCGATTTTTTTCCATTGTTTTGAAAATATGAAAAGTAGCATCACAAAAACCACTGTAACTTCTAAAATAATCGTCGAAATGTCATGAAATTTTGACACGTATCGTTTGATGATTGGTACTTCCTAAAAATCCTATAGATTATTTGAAAAGGGCATCTATGTGTCAGTCCAAAAACTTTTTAGCCTACGTGTTATAGGTTACGTTAAACGTCGACCGTCTGAAGTTAGTCTTTCTTCTTGGTGCTAGTTTAACCTTGTGTAAGTGAAAAACAATTTTGTTCTGCCATTTCCGCTGGTTACTCTTATATTATTTAAATGTATATGTTTATAAGAGAAGGTTATGATGTTGCATTTATTTTTGCGTAGCTTTGGTTTGCCTGGAAAAATTTCATTTAAAAAAGCCAGCTTGATATTTCCAGGTACAGCAGTTTCACACTTTTTAATTTATTGTTACTATTTTAAGCTCATTCACTCTCTCTCTCCCTCTGTCTCTCTCGTACGTCATGCTTCCATTAATCGTTCTCTCTCAAATATTAATGTAAACAAATTTACAGATACCTAATTCTAGTGATGATTTGGATTATTTTTTTAAAAAAATACAAATTGTTTTTTCTTTCAACTTTGACATTCAAACCTTAACTCTAGGTTTACAAATTAAAACTGTACTTAAAAAGATCCCTTTTTAGAATTTATAACCTGTCTTATCTTATTGTAATTAATACTGTTGGAAACAGCTGAAAAGACAGGCTAGATATTTTTTTGTCTTCAGTAGGTAGAAATAATTCCATGATTGTTCGAAACTACTAAGAAAGCAGTTTAGGTATCTTCCTTTTTCTCCTATGTATATGTAACTTCTCCCTCATTAGGTTCAAAATTCACGGTTTGCTTCGGAATTTTGATAGTCCTTGTTTCGTTTTTTAATTTTACTTTTAATTTCAGGAATGTCTCTTGAAATCTTATATAATACTCGTACATATATATATATATATATATATATATATATATATATATATATATATATATATATATACTATTATCAGGATAAAAACGTAAATAAGGGTAGCCCAGCTATTGGTTCTATTAGTTAATAACGAGTCTGTGTTAATCAAGTTTATTAATTGTTTATTAGTTTTTGGATGGATGTTTTTACTATATTTATGTTAATTAATAATAATAATAATAATAATAATAATAATAATGCCTTTATTGTAATTTACAGAGTAAAATCACAAAAGGCGAAATTGAAGCCAGGCTTCCTCATTTAACCTATACATATATATAATAATAACTAAATTTACATATATCAACTAAAAACTAATACATAAAATAAACTGTGACACAAATGTTGTTTGAGACATGGTAAAAACACAATAATACATTTCGACGCAACGGTGACATAAGAGACCGGATCAAAACAGAAAGCAAATCATGCACGGGACGGCAATGTTATCAAATGTTGCGTGCCCTATGTTTAAACGCGGTGGGTTTTAATTGTCTTAAGTCTGCAGGCAACTTATTGTAAGATATTGATATCTGATAGCTAAATGATCGTTCAAATAAAGTTGTTCTATGATAAGGAGGAGTGATGGTAAATTTATGCCTCAAATCTAAAGCATGAGCATCATATCTAAATTTAATTTTCTGATACAAATAATTGGGAATTTTTTTGAAAATTATCTTATTAAATAGAACCAAACTATGTAAATGCTTTCTTTCGCTCATATTTAGCCACCCAATCTCTTTCATTCCAGCACTTAGTCCCCTCTCATACTTTCTTATGCCACCAATTAGACGCACACAACAGTTCTGCATACGCTGTATACGTCTGACATCTCGCTCTAC
Source organism: Pachyrhynchus sulphureomaculatus (assembly GCA_019049505.1). Classification (NCBI taxonomy): domain Eukaryota; kingdom Metazoa; phylum Arthropoda; class Insecta; order Coleoptera; family Curculionidae; genus Pachyrhynchus; species Pachyrhynchus sulphureomaculatus. The sequence continues at coordinate 101,805,982 of CM032446.1, read as the reverse complement.
AAGACAGGGTCCATACACAGTGTCGCAGAATGCAAAGTGCGACAGCACCAATGATTCGCACAAGGATTTTTTCAGAGCGGCATTCAAAAGGTGTCGTTGGTTAAAAATAAGTTTTAAATTTGTAAATGCTTTCCTGATATAGCGGCTAATATGTTCTGAGAATCTCAATTTAACGTCCAGCAATAATCCCAAGTTCCTGGCAACACTGGAAACCTGTACTGTGTCATTATTTATACTGACATGTATCAGATCCCGATATTGATCCCTACATTGCTCTCGTCCAAATAAAAGTAACTGACTTTTTTTAGGATTCAATTCAAGACAATGGTTTTGCGAAACCTTCCGAAGATGCTCAAGCTTATTCGAAAGTTTATCATTCGCCCCCAGAATTTGTTCGGGTCGAAATGACATATAAATCTGCGTGTCATCTGCATATAGGTGCGTTGAGACGTTCTTCAGGTTGACAGTAAGTTGAGAAGTGTACAATGTGAAAAGTAGAGGCCCAAGGATTGACCCCTGAGGCACACCACACTTAGCGACTACTTGACTGGATTGTTTACGATTAAGTTTTACACGCTGTGTTCTGTTCTCGAGATAGCTCTTAATAAGCCCACAAGCATCTCTCCCAAAGTCAAGAAAACCGAGAATGGCCAAAAGCAAAGTATGATTTATTCGATCAAAAGCTTTCGAGTAGTCCCAAGAGCACCAAGGCAGTGAGCTCACCACGGTCCGCGGCCGATAGAATACCATCTGTAACTTTGAGAAGTGCAGTAGCACAACTGTGATCCTTGCGAAAGCCAGATTGGAAATCTGGTAGGAGCCCGTACCGCTTAATATGCTCCCACATTTGCCGCTCCATCACTCTCTCAATGACCTTCGACAGCGTTGGCAATATGCTTATGGGCCTAAGATCCCTAAGATCCTTGGGGAAGGTCACTTTCGGAAACGGAATTATAAAGGAACTTTTCCAAATGTCGGGGAAACAGTTAGTTTCTATACATGAGTTAACCAAATGCACAATAAAAGGAATTATGCGTGGACAACAGTTCAACAACATAGTTATACCAATTCCATCAGTACCCACCGCCCTAGAGCCAATAGAAAAAAGTGCCTGCTCAATCTCACCAGTTGTTGCCACTCTAAAATGAAATGTACTTGTGGCCTGTTTTTTATTTTGTAAAAATAAAAGTTTAAGGTTTCTGGATCTGGAGCCGAAGAGCCAGCAGCAGTAACAAAAAATGTGTTAATATCTTCTACATTCCCCAAATGTTCAGGAACAGAACTAGATACTTTAGAAGAAATATCCAAATCCCTCAACAATTTCCAATTATTTTTTGGATTACTAGACCGAAAATTACTTTCTAAATACAACTTCTTTTCATTTTCCGTTGCTAGTGTAACATAATTCCTAAGTCGTCTATAACTTTCCCAATTCTCCAGTGATTTATTTTTCTTATATTTTTGTTAAGGCTTTGTTACGAAGACGCATGGCATGCCTTAAGCCCTGATTTAGCCACGGGGCTTTCTTCTTAGTGATACGTGCACTTCTCAAAGGAGCATGAACATTGAATAAGTTAAGTATATATGCATTAAATGTGTATAGTTTTTCGTTTATATTTTGTATGTAGAGTATATTATCAAAAGGTATCTCCAAAAGATCGCTGTAGAATTTTCCTTCATCGAAATTTTTAAAGTCTCTATATGCTACCAAAAATGGTTCAGACTTTGTCACCCGCAGTCTCAGCTCGCACCTAACAAGGAAATGATCAGATACGTCAAAGCATGTGTCAACATTACTGTTCAACACAACGTCACTATTAGAACATATTATAAGGTCAATAAGTGATGCGTTAGTAAGTCCACGCCTGGTAGGTTCATCGATAACCTGCTTCAAACCGTATGCATGCAGTAATGCAAGACACTGCCGAGTGTACACACAGTCAAGATTAAGCAAATTGATATTGAAATCGCCAAGGCAAATCAAATTCTCGCACTGCAACAAAAATTTAGACATATTATGTTCGAATTCATCAAAGAAATCGTTAATTCCCTTAAAGCCAGGAGGTCTATACACAACGCCTAAAACACTTTTTATAGCATTAATTTTAAATTCTATCCAGACTTGCTCAGAGGTATCAGATTTTAAGTTACTCAAAATATTAAATTCAATAGAATTACGTACATATAAAAGAACTCCTCCCCCACGTCCCCGCACACGATCCATTCTTACCAATTCATAGCCATCAACAGACATCATTACGTCATCAATATCACGTGTTAGCCAAGTCTCAGACACAGCTAAAATATCAAATCTGTTGGACAATATACAATCCCTAATCCTATTTATTTTGGCAACAATAGACCTAATATTTATATGTCCTATTTTTAAATTGTTATTTTTGTTTACATGAAAGGCCATTGAGCTACAATGTTTGTAAATATTAAATCTTAAAAGTATATGTATATGAATAGAACTATTTACAGATCTCTTTTTATACTCTCGACTTGTGCGGAAGTAATAATTCTGAGCACAGGCTCGCTATCGTTTCTTCTAACCAAAACTTTTTCGTCCTTGCACCAAACGTATTTGAAACCACAAGATTTCAGTTCCTTTGCCTTAAGAAAGAGAGAGCGAGTGAACTTAGGCAGGTCAGGATTTATATATATGTTTCGTTTTGAAGCAGCAGTAATACGGCACAGCTCAGTATCAAGGGCAGTTATTTTACGCTGTTGTAAAATTCTGTTTCTTATATTTTCGTCATTGAAATGAACCAAGACAGGCTTCAAGGATTTTTTACTAGGCAAAACTTTTACGCTGAATTCGCCTTCCGGGATGTTTATATTTAAAGCGTCTAAGGTTTTCATAACTTCGTCCTTACTATGTTCATCGCCGTTAATCCCAACAATGACCACATTTTTGTTCTTCTCGCTATTTATCACGTTACTCGAACCCTTGACATGAACTATTTCATTTTCAAGCTCAGTCACCATATTCTTAAGTAGTTCATGCTCCTTTCTCAAAGTTTTATTTTCGTTAGAAAGCGTTTGCATGGTTTCTTGCATTTGTTCTATCAAGGAACCATTGAAAGTAACTGATTGCTTCAATTCATTAAACATTTTTTCTATTGCTTTCATTATATCTAGATTAGTTGGATTGGAGGTATGAAAAAGACTCTCCAACAGACGTGAACTGTCCTCCACCATCGCTACAGGGGAGTTCCTTACGCCAATACTGCTTCCCCTGCCAATACTCGCAATGTTTCTGGGCTCCCTTCTCACTTCATCATGCATCAGGCACTCTGAACAGGCCCATTTTTGCGACGTTTTACAAAGTTCATATGCAGAAAATTCCTCATTGCTCAACCCTGAACAATCTTTGTGAAACCACTCGCCACAGTTACCAGCACATTGAATCCTATGATGTAGTTTAGTAATATTATGCCTACATACAGGACAGACCAATAGTTTCCTTCGTCTATTCACCATACTTAAGTCCAAGTCCGATCCTGTAGACTAGGTCAAACAACAAAATACACTGCGATCACACAGCAGAAAAAAAAAACTTAAAGGCCGGTATATACACTACAGATTATCAATTAACCAAAAGTTAAAGTCAAGCGGATCAATCAAGACGTGCCGACATAAGACGATCACGGCGAAGAACTAGGATCATTCCACTCTACAATTACGCACTAGCACCAGTTTTTACTTCACTAATATGTTTTTGACAATTGTTTCAGCAAAATACTGGATAAAAAAGCAATAAACACAGAGCCCACAACCGCACGTGTATCTATCTCGATAAAAGTCTAAACATCGATTCATTTAAAATAATATCGTTCAGGTTTGAGGGCTCGTAATTTTCCACTTTAAATATAGGGTAAGAGACACTGATGTCGGGTATTTTCAGTTCTTTGAATTTGGTTTTAACATTTTGAAAGTTTTTTATTATAAGTCCGTTAATTTTTATTTCGCTCTGTGAGGTTAATTCGATCACATGTATTCCTTTTAAGATCCTCACTATTCCTTTTTATTATGTTTCTGATTCACTGCTATCTTTTTTGGTGTTAGCACAATCCATTTTAACCGTTTAATTTTTTGAATTTTAATATTATGGATTTTTGTTATCACCGCACTACAAAATTAGAAAACTTTAATAATTGCACTTCACATGGGGAGTTTTTGGCGATTTTAGTTGTATTGGCTTCATAGTAAATAAAATCTTCAGGAGTGATTTTTTTGCACGGTATATTAAAAGGGAAATAAGTGTACTCACCTATTGTTATTTGAGTTTGGTATAACTGAGTAAAATGAATTATATTTTGGAATTGGTAGCATATACGAGTATAATTGAAAATAGTTATGTATTTCCTTTTCGGTATTCCAATTATAAAAACAATCTGATTTTTTTTTGCTAAAGCCTTAAATTTCTATAATTTTATAAGCAAAAAGCAATTTTTTTAGTTTAGGTTCAAAGAGTAATTGATTTTGTAGTTATTGGGATATTGCTTCAATTTCTCTGATTAATTCATTTGGTTAAATTATAGAATTATGAGGAGTGTCCAACTTAGAAAAGCTAATCGCTCTTTCTGTTGTTTCTAGAAACTCGTAGTTCATTTGGAACTTATTATTTCAGTGATTATTTATTATATTGGGATATTATCGTTTCACTGTAGAAATAACAATATATCATTTTGTTACGAGATTCGAGTTTTCGTAAAGCATCTTCAGTTTTGTCAATTCTGTTTTCGATTAATAATTGGCTATGGTTCAAGTTTTGAATATTCACTTGAAAGGTGTTTATTGATTTGTCTAAAAGGGATATTCGATTTTCAGTAATCAATTTTATTTTATTTTGGTTATCCTATAGTATTTTGATTGTTTGATCATATTCCCCGGAATCCGATTGATCTAAATTTCCTGTAACTGGTTTTCATTATGGAGCCTACTCCATTTATTATATCTTTGTTTTTTGTTTTATTAGGCGGTTTAATTGGCATAATTGTAGTGACATTTTATTTTTAAATGACTGAGCTAGTTTATAGGAACTATAAAAAAATTATGTTAGTTTGATTTTCAAAGGCTTTTTGAATACGTAAGTATTGATTTTAAAGGGTATCGAACCGATCTATTAATTTAGTAATATGGTTTTGGGCTTCTCCTACTTTAAGTGGTAGTAGGCCTGGATTGTTGGTCATGCTATGATATTTGCACTGTACGTAGATGAAGTTCCTGGAGCAATATGTGCCTTTTTTAGGTCTGAACGTGTATGATCTCTTTCTTTTGCTTTGCGTTGCTTTTCGAAGCTATCATGACTGTTTCATTTTAGGATCTCGGTAATTATGTAGGGTCTTAGAAATTTATTCTATTCTTTTTACTTCTCTGTAATGGGTTTTGTTTATATACTATTTGGTCAATTGTAAATTCTTTGTTCTGATTCCCCTGTAAAAATTCTTTTTAAATAAATATATTAAATAAATTAGGGTTTCTCGCATTTGTATGCCAACACTAAGTAATCTTAGAAATGCAGATGATACTGTTATACTTGTAACTTCAATACAAGACCTAGAATTAATTATCGACCACCTGGAAATCTCTAGCAAAAACTATGGATTGACAATTAATAGAGCGAAGACCAAAGTAATGATTGTTAGTGGTAATAAAGATCTGTCACACATAAATAAAATTGCTGGCTTCACTGTTGTAGACCATTTCAACTATTTGGGATCCCTCAAAACTAACAATGGTGATTGTGAAGTGGAAGTAAGAAGACGATTGGCAATGGCTAGAAACTTCAGCTGTCACAAAAAATACAAAGTTAAGATTGCTATCCAGCCTTATATTCTCCATAGCAACTTACGCACCGGAAACATGGGCCATTAAACAAGCTGACAAAAGACGAATCGATGCGTTTGAGATGTGGGCATATCGAAGAACCCTCAGAGTATCATATACCGAACACCGTACTAATGTATCTTTTATTGAAGAGCGTGGTATAAATGACCGACTTACAAATAAAATTAATAGACACTACCTGAAATATTTTGGTCATATTATGAGGAAAGTGGATGCCATGGAAAAGCTTGTAGTAGCAGGGAAGCCAGAAAATAAAAGATCAAGGGGACGGTCTCCGACAAGATGGTCCGACTAAGTAAGATCTCTCCTTGGGATGGGTATGCACGAGTCAAGTCAAGTCGCGCAGGGATGCCTGGAGATTGACTGATACTCCTATTACGGTGAAAGGATTGAGGGAGAGATGCCCATGCGTTAATTCAAAGGGTGTATATCGGGTTATATTATTAATAGAGAAATTGTAAGCTGTGAGTGCGTAATCCAGAACATTTCCCTTGTCATTAGAGAAGCTTTCTATTAATAATATTACGTGTTCGATAATGGTAGAGTGAATACGTTCTATTAGTCCATTAGATTCATGGTGTTGAGGGGTAGTAAAGGGAATTTTTATCTTATTTAGCATTTCTTTTTATTGCATCACTGTTGAATTCTATTCCACTATCGGCTTTTAATTGCTCAGGTATTCCCCAATAGGTTAAATATTTAATCAAGGCATTTTTTATACTTATCGCATTCTTCCCAGATCTTTGCATTGCTTAAACTAATTTGGTAAAAGCGTCTACCAAGGTTAAATATATTTAATTATCGTAATAGAAAATATCTATGTATATAGTTTGAAAGAGTTTTGAAGGTATTTCGGTCATCATTAAAGGTTCATACATTTTTCTAGCGTATTTTGCCCTTTGACTAATATCGCATGAATTGATATACTTGGTTCTATTTTCATCTCTATCCAGTAATAATTTCTTTTAAGTTGTCCTAGGGTTTCATTTATTCCTCGATAGTTTGTCTTTCCTTCATGGTGATTCTTTATCAGCAGTATTTGCTCTTCTTTATATTCTATCATATTCAGCAATTTTGTGCAGCGTATAAGTCTTTCCCAGAGAAATGATCTAAGTAAATTTTATTGAATTATTTACAAAGTTCTTCTATATAAAAGTACATGTAGTATCATTTTTGGTATATTGTATAATCTTTTAAAAATCGTAAAGTTAGTTTTTCGTTATCTATCTTACTAATGTTTACGGGTATAATTTTGGAGTGTTTGTAGTTTTCTTGTTTCACATCTAATTTTGGGTTTTGTTTCCGTTATATGTTTGTGCTTACCTGACGGGGTCGAATTGTGTTTCCGATATTATATTAATTTTTCTTCGTTCTATAGTGTCTATCTTTAATTTTCTTTTATATTGGGGTTCATTTATTTTAAATAACTATATTAAAGGTTTTTAATCAACGTGAATAATAAATTTCTTCCTTAAGATGTAATTGATGACTTTCTTTTCCTTTCCTTTTTTTTTTTTCCTTTTGGATATAGAATCGATTAATTTCTTTTTGGAAGGATAAGCTCTAAAGTATTTATTTTTGAAGCATTTAGAGTTAGTATAAATTGTTTTATAAAGTTAGTGTATAATAGGATAGGTGTCATAATTAAAAGATTTTTATAAGTTGGGAAGTTGTGATCAAATTTGTTTATGTGTCATTTTTGTATTTTTTTCTTTAAGTATTTAGTTAGAGTTTAGTATTTTGGTTATTGTTGTATTTTATTAATTTTAAGCTTTATTTAGTATCTTTCTGTATTCTGGTTTTATTTTCTTTTCGGAAAGATAAGAATTGAAGTACTTATCTGTTTCAAAAGTTGCGGTTAATTAAGAATTTGTATGTGAGCAGTTGATGATTTTCGCTAAAATTTTGCGTATAAGCGTTTGATTATTTTGATAAAATCTTGTGTATTTTTCTGTCGTATTCTACTAAGCTCAGACATTTTTGATTTCTTTCTTATTCTAGTTTTATTTTCCGTCTGTCCTGAAGAGTCCAAAATTGTGTATTTCGGTTTTTGTTTTTCCATCTGTCTAGGTGTATTCAGATTTTTCTTGTTCTGAATTTTATTTTCCATCTATCCGGGTGTAGCCAACCTCTTCTTATTTTGGCTTTTATTTTCCGTTGGTCTTGATGTGTCTGGTTTTCATTTCTCAGGTTAGTTTCATTTTTGGTTTTGATTTTCGCCGTTCGGATATTGGAAAAAATTTGGATAATTAAATCTATTTGAAAATGTTGGTCTTGGTTCATTTTGGGCAAAATTGGTTCTTTGATTATCTTGAAAATTTTGTCTCATATGGTTTTGCATTGGAAAATTGCTGGGTCTAAGTATATTATTTGTTGGGTAATCATTAGAGAATTGATTTATTAGTTAGTAAGATTGGAAAGATTAGTAAAGGTACGGATGTGTTATGCGAGAATAACCTTAAAAATGGGTTTGAGCTTATTGTGGAAATATTTTGTTCTGGTGTTTTTAAGTTTGCAGATATCATTCATGGGTAAAATTGAAAATTAAAAATTCGGGGTGTTATTTTAATTTTGTATGTCTAGAAAAATATTCTTCTTTTATCACTAAAACCATTACTGCCTCTAATTTTAAAGGGTTTCTTAGCCTAACATTATTTTATAATAGACCAAAATAGTTTCTAATAAATATCATATGTGTCAATTCTTCATAATTTCGTATTCTAATTTGTTTTTTTGTTTTTTCGTTTAAAACTAAAGAAATTAATTTTTAAACTAATAATTATATGTTGTTTCATTTGCGTTTATATTTAAACTATTCAAATTCTGTACCAAATAATCTAAATTTCTCTGGTCTCCAAAAGTTAAGTCTAGTAAACTTTTTACTTCACTTCATGATTTTAATTCATGAATTCATAGTCATATTAACCTTAAAGCACGTCCGGATAATTTTCTACTTATTGCGCATAATATGAAACTGTTATGTGAATCATCACCTTGTCTATAAAATTTTGTTGTTAAACTATTGCAATTATTTAGAAATACTGTTAAGGTAGTGGATTTCCATTAAATTACATTATTCTTTTGATATATAGACGAAGCAGTTGATAGTTGACTGCTGGTGAAGGCATTTTTTGAATTATTTCATTATCTGCTATATTAATTTTCTGAATTGGAAAAGCTTGTCATAAAAGAATAAAAATTTTTAAAGAGTTTTGTTTTATTATTAATTATATTTATTGCTACGAATTGATCGATAAGGTTTTAGAATTTTCAGTCAGAGCTTCCTATAAGAGAATAAAATTTTGACAAAGAGTTTTTGTTTGTGACGGCAATAGAGATATTTTGAAAATTTATGAAAAAATTTGTTTCCTTATATACAAATTTAAAATTTAAAATTAAAATGTCAGTGAACTTTTTTAAAATTTTTGCAAAAAAAATGTTACAAGAGAAAAGCGAATCCTGCAGTAATCATTGCACATACATTCATTACACAAGTGTGAATACAGAATTTTCTTTCGTTCTTCTTCCTCCGTTCGATTGTTTCCTGATTTATTGGTTGCTTAGAAATGAATCATTAATCATCAATCAAGTGATTATTGATTGATTTCCTTTCTTCCTTTCGTTCCTGTTTCTATGTTATGTTCCAACGATCGCTTTGTTGTTGAAGGTACCTGAGGTCGGACCAGTTTTCTTTACACGCTTTTCTTCTCAATGCTATTTTTGAGCGGTTCTTTTGTCTCTAAATCTTTTCTAGCTATGAAGGTTACCTGAATTCTTACTTTATAAAAAAAACGTATAAATGCAAAAATAAAAATTTTTTATACTTTCGATTTTGATATTCAAACCTTAAATATAGGGTTAAAAATTACAATTGTTTATAAAAAGATACATTTTTAAAATTTGTAACATCGTCTTAGCTCATTGTAATTAATACTGTTGGGAACTGCTAAAAAGACAGTCTAGGTATTTTCCTTTATTCTCAGTGTGTAGAAATTCCATGATGGTAATTAATATTGTTGGGAACTGCTAAACAAATACTTTCAGTGTTTTCCTTTATATTTATATATTACATATATGTTTAGAATTTTTATTTTATGTTGTTACACATCCCTTTACAGTTTATTATGTTATTTACATTCTTTAGATTTTTAACACTTAAAAAGGTTGTTATACTGTTTGTTAAATTATATAATCTATAAGTATATTGACAATGTTTAATGGCTTGTTATTCTTTTTGTTTTATAGTTTATTTTTAAAGTTATTTATGTTTGTACAGGACACTCAGGCTTTTTTAAGTGGTTAGCGTGAACTCGTCCATTTTGCATCTGTCGCAATACAATCACAGAGTTTCAAAATGGATTGAAGAACTGTGGTACAATGGTTTGTGAGTTGGGTTGCCCTGCGATCTAGTTTGTGTTATATTTTGTGACAATGTCGATACGTGTATTTTATGTCAATAAAATTTGTCCGGTATGTCGTCAATATGTTATTTTACGGTTTGTACGTTTGTTATGTGGTGTAAGTCGTTGATCCCTACGTATCTATCTACAGATACAGCACATCTTAGTAGTCTATTTTGTATACGTTGAAGTCTGTATGTTTTTATGTCTAATATACCACACCAAAATGGTGCAGCATACATAAATGCAGGTCTTATGATCTGTTTGTAAATCAACAATTTTTTCCTTGGCTCCATGTGTGAGCTTGGTGCCCGTAATGCATATAGGCTTTGCATTGCGTCAAATGTTAATGGAGCACGTGGAACACATGACGGTGCAATTTAAGACGTGTATCTATAATGACAGCCAGATACTTCAGGTTACTTCCGGATGGTATCTGAATGTCATTTATTTTGATAAAAATGTTTATTTTGTTACTATTAAAATTTTTGGTGAGAATTATTCCCTCGCATTTGGGAATGTTCAGTTTTATTTTCCAGTATTTTAACTATGGGAGGCTACTATTTAAGCGGCTGCAGCAATGTGCTCTGGATACGTTAGCATAATAAGAATGCCCGTAAATGAACGCATCATCTGTAAATAGTCCAATTTTTGTTGATGGGTATTTTGGAAGATCACTCATATACAGATTTTACAGTTTTGGAGCTAACACACCTTGCAATACACTCGCTTTTGTGCCCCTGGGTATCGATAATAAATTCCTCACTTTTACCCTGAATGTTCCTTTTGTCAGATATGTACAATAGTGTGATTTTGTATAATGCTAAGTTATGTAATGTCATTAATTTGTATCACAATCCTTGAAGCCAGACTGTGTCGAACGATTTCTGGATAACCAGTGCGATCACCACAGTATTCTGATGATTGTTCATTTTATTTAGTGTATTTTCCAATTAACAGAATAGTGCTATGTCTGTCCGGGAAACCAAGTTGCTCCTTCTTAAACTTATCGTTAATGTTGAATATGGTTGTTAGTTTGTTCAGTATATTTCTTTCAGTTATCTTTGATCGTATGCTGAGATGTGAAATTGGCATATAGATGTCCATCCTTCCCGAGTCGTTAATAATTCAGCTTTAGTCAGCCCTTACTGCAATTAACCTATTGTTAGTTTAAAGATTGTGTTTTTAATACGTTCGTAATATAAAAGTCGTTCAAAAACCTTTCGTAGTTGTACACTATCCAAAGAAAACATAACTATTATTTTGCTATCAAGTATAGGTGTTATATAACAGGATTATTGATCTATCTGGTTTTCATCAATACCGATGTTATGACAAAATAATAATTGAATACTTTTTTAGCTTGAAGAATCCATTAACTTTAGTAACGTCGCTCAACCAATTAAATTACCAGAAGCAAATCAATCAATTCCATTCCACATACTGGGTGTTTTAAGTGGATGGGGAGTAAATGAAACCTGGGGAGACTCACCACCATATTTACAAAAAAATTGATCTCCAACTTTTAACAGATGCAGAATGCTCAAAGGTTCTTAATGATTATGAAGAGGACAGTTTTGATTTTACGCACAACTTATGTAGTGATGACTACTGGAATGGAGAATGTTTTGTATGTATAACTAGTTACAAAACTTTATGTGTTTGCAATATTATTCTAGTTTTATTAAATAATTTTGAAAAACCGTTTATGGAAAAATACTTACGGAAATCAAAAATATGTAATAATTGGAATTTAGGTTGTGAGTAAATAAGTAAATAGTACTATCGGAAGTTCTACAAACTAACAAACAGGAAACTCATATTCTAGAAATACAAATAGACTCATCAGCATTTCATGGCTAATACACCGAGTTTGTAAGATCAATAATTCGAAATAAAACGTAAAGGTTGGCTTTCATCAATTGGGAAGATTGAAAGAATAATTAGAGCGCGAGAGTATAACACGAAACACAATTACTCTAGCTGAATTTTCTACATATCAACCGATAGCTCGAAATTTTTCATCATTATCGATTTTTCCTAAACCTCGATATTAATAAGTTAAATTGTTTTTTTCTGTATTGATAATTCTAATAGTTAACACTGTTAAAATATCAAGGATCGATTACCGATGTAGTAAGGTTTAAAAACTAAATAAGTGTAGAAAATGCAATTTGAATCTTTGGAAGTTGGGAAAAATAAACTTTTTGATTACCTTTGATCTGTAGAGGGCAATTAAACAAATTTTGTGTCAAATTATGTTAACAAAAAATGATTAGCTATCGACTTATAATAAAAGAGATTTCTATTTTATATAACATTTCTATTATATGGAACACTAAATACAAAAAGTGGTTAAATTATACCCCGGAACGTGAAATTTACTCTTAAGATTTAGGCGCGTTAAGTATTAATTCGTCATATGATATAGTCCTTTAAACCTATTTTCCAAATGAGAAAATATATTAAAAATATCTTAAGAACTAAATTTTACTGAATCTGCATACCATTGAAATCTTTAATGTGCTTTGTGGCACAATTTTTTGTTTCATTTGTTACTATACATTAAGTTAAATCGATTTCATAATCGAAGCTAGTCATTTTAATGTGATTTTATAAGAAAATTTCTGAGATAAATCAGAAAAAAACGAAATAAAATGTAATAATAGCGTTTAAGTGATTATTTATACTTTTGTTACATGATTTTTTTTCTTAACAGATCAAACTTTCGCAAAAATAGCTACTCACTTTTATATATTTTAGTGCTACAATCAGTATTATAATTTTTATGTACATTGTGAATATTCTTTTTATAGGGAGATTCTGGAAGCCCATATGTAATAGATGGTACCACATATGGATTAGTTTCCTGGTCATTTAAACCATGTGGTATTGTACCAGGTACCTACAGTAGAATCACCAATCCTGAATACCGCAATTGGATTAAAAATGTTACCAATATTTAAAATTGTGTCAGCATTAAAAAGTGTTTAATAAAATAAATATTTTCTATTTTCTTGTTAGTTTTTAAATTTGGGAGTATGACTCTGAATAAATAAAATATGTGCTTAATTCGCTTGATCACTACAGTATTGTTAAAAAAAAAAAATTGAGGAGGGACTTGAGATTCAGTCACAAGAAATACATAACATTAATAATAAAATAGGTCGACTGGAGACTGAGAATCAAGCATTGCGAAGGATTGTTGAACTCCATGAACAGTCTACCCGCAATCTTAATGTTCGGAATGGCTGCCGAAAATAACGAAAACCTAGGTGGTAAAGTTCTAGATTTGTTCAAATATAGGCTAAAGGTAAACATTCAAAATACAGAATTAGTGAGGTGCCACCGGGTTGCAGAAAAAACCACTAGTAATAATAAACATCCATCTGTGTTGGTATGGTTTTCGAAAGACGAGATAAAAACTTCAGTTATAAAAAACAGAAAAAACTTAAAAAACAGTGGTGTTCTAATAAAGGAAGATTTAACCAAAGCCAGATTGGCTTTATTAGACCGTGCCATTCGCAGTTTTACTATCAAAAATGCGTGGGTGCATAATGGATAATTTAAAGGACTTGGTGATTTTTATGCAAATTTCAAATAAGACTTTACTTTTACAAGACAGAGCCTCCCCCAATTATAGAACAATTAGCATTTTTTCATGATCATGCTTTAATTATTCTAACTATTATTACAATTTTAGTAGGACAAATACTAGTAACATTATTTTTTAATAAATTTATCAATCGATTTCTACTAGAAGGTCAACTAATTGAACTCATTTGAACAATTCTACCAGCAGTAATTCTTATTCTTATTGCCTTACCATCTCTTCGCCTTCTTACGGTAACAGTCATTCTCTGTCATGTCTTTATTGTTTTTTTTTTTTGGAGAGGGTTAGTACTACCTAAAAGATGTAATAGAATTTTAATGGTTTCATTTACCTATTTCTTGTTTTCAAATTTCATTGTGTTTACGGTTTTACTAGTATTCCTATCTCTTTAACGAGTAATGTGGGCTAATTTCCTTTTTTTTGTGCTCTCTTATTATCATATATTTTATTTTATTTCTATTTATAAATATTAAGTTAAACTTTCATTCTTTTTTTTTTCTATTAGTGTTAGTGGTAGAATTGTATGTTCAATATCAAAAAATTTGGAGCGATCCTGTTGCTTGGGAGTTATGATATTTTTTTCCCTTTGAGACATGGCTGAATCGAGATACTCCTAATCATAATTTGTTCATAGAGGGTTATAATTTATTTCGGAGAGACCGCCATGTTGGTCGGGGTGGAGGAGTAAGTATTTATGACAAAGATATGATGACTTGTAAAATAGTTCCCTATGGTTGTAATATTGAGCAACTTTGGTTAAGTTTTAATTTAAACAATAAGAATATCTCGGTGGGTGTAGTTTATCGTCCACCTGATTTTAATATAATGAATTTCATAGAGTTATTCGAGCAAGATATTTCTTCTTTTTTGTCATTACATGATGAGTGTCTGTGTCTTTGAGACTTTAACGTTGACTTATTAAAACATGATACTCCGTGTACCCGTCATTTTTTAAATTTAAACTTGTCCCAAATAGTGGATACTCCGACATGAATTACCCTCACTAGTGCGACCTTGATTGACCTAATTTTAACAAGCAATGTTGAAATTATTAATAATGTTTAGGTGGAGCCAGTTTATAATATATCTGATCATGATACTATTAAATGTGTTTTAAACATTTCAAATCCTCCGAAAATACCCCTTTTTAAAATTATTAGAGACTTCAAAAATTTTGACCTTGATACTTTTGTGGCCAATTTACATGCGGCTTCGTTCGATAATATTTTTTGTTGGAAAATATAAAGGACAAGGTTCAGTTTTTTAATAATACTTTAATAGATGTTTTTAACGTTTATGCCCCTCTAAAGCGTATACGTATAACTAAGAAATTTGCACCATGGCTAACAGATAACATTAGTTTTTTAATATCTTTGAGAAATAATAAGTGGCGTAGGACTAAAAATGTGGCTCATTACAATTATTACAAATCTCTTAGAAATTATACTACCTTGGCATGTTGTAGAGAGAAAAAAGCCTACTTTTCACAAAAACTTAATACCGGTGGAGTTAATAAAATTTGGAGGGAACTAGATATGTTAAATCTTAGAAAAGGAAAACCGGATAGTCCTTCATCACTTTCCGATCCTGATAATATAAATGACTATTTTATTAATGGAATCGCTAAGCTGTGTCCAAACCCTGAACAGATTAATTGATATCAAAACAATAAAAAACCTGGGATAGAAAATTTTGGTTTTCATATAGTTGCTTAAGAGGATGTGATTAAACTGTTGTATTCCATAAAGACTAATGCGGTGGGCGTTGACGTGTTAAGTATAAAGCTTTTACTTCTTGCCACTCCATATATAGTACCCTTTATTACGCATATAGTGAATTGCTGTCTGCTGGCGGGTGAGTGTCCTGATTATTGGAAACGTGCGATTGTTACACTTTTGCCTAAAGTTGCATGCCCAAATGAGTACAAAGATTTAAGGCCCATAAGTGTTCTTCCCGTCCTCTCTAAAATTTTGGAACGATTCATGTTGTCACAACTCCGTGGCAACACTGATAAATTCTTCATTTTGCCCAAATTTCAATCGGGATTTAGACCAGGTCATAGCTGTTAGACAGCCCTTTTGGAAGTAATTGATGACATACTCAGGGGCATCGATGGAGGGTGCTTAGCAGTTTTGACCCTTACTGATTTTTCTAAGGCCTTTGATACAATAAGTCACAGCCTTCTTTGTTCTATACTAACATACATTGGTCTCAGTAACAACAGTTTGAAATTATTGCAAAGTTTTTTAAGTAATCGAAGTCAATCAGTGCGAGTCGCCGGTATTGAGTCGAGACCTTTACCAATCACCTGTGGTGTCCCACAAGGTTCCATTTTGGGACCTCTATTATTTTCAGTTTACACTTCACAACTAATACATCGGGTGAGGTATTGCAAGGTACACTTGTATGCCGATGACACGCAGCTTTATCACATATGTTGTCCTAACGAGATTCACAGATGCGTTAGAGAAATCAATGATGATCTGGTGGGGCTAGTTTCTGCTGCCAGTGACCACTCCTTATCAATTAATATAAAAAAAGTACAGTCATGGTTTTTGGTACTCAGAGGCTCAGAACCAGCTGCTTACCACACATTAATATTAAAATCAACGGGGAAGTGTTACGGATTGATGACAAATGTAGAAATTTAGGCCTTACTGTGGACTACAATTTGAGGTACAGATCGCATGTGAAGATAGTTATACGTCGGGCGTACTTTAATTTGAAGATGATTTACAATTCTAGGGACTATTTAAATCAAAAATTGAAAACTATATTGTGTGAGTCTCTGGTATTGTCCAGATTAAATTTTTGTGATACTATATATGGATTTTCAATAGACTCATCCAATAGACGACGTATCCAAGTTCTTCAAAATTCATGTTTGCGCCTAATATTTGGTATTCGTAAAAGGAATCACATATCACACAAATTGTTTGAACTGGGATGGTTAAATATGAATGATAGACGTTGTTTGCATGCGGCTTGTTTATTCCAAAAAATTGTCTTAACCGGTGTTCCCTCCTACCTACATAGAAAAATTACCTTTAGATCAGATGTTCATAATTTGAATGTCCGTTTTCGAGGTCGCCTTACGCCTCCGGCTCACAAAACTGAAAAATTTAGATCGTCCTTCTCTTTTCAAATAGCTAAGATTTATAACTCAATTTCAGAAAATATAAAACTATTAGATCCTAGGTCATTCAAGGCGGCGGGCGTATAGGAGGATTTTGTTAAATATATAAAGATATAGTACTTATTTATGTAAATTTTGCTTCAGAAAAGAATATCACTAGCTCTTGAATGTATCTGTGCTCTGTATGAATTCTATTATTTATCTCGGATATGTTGGGGTGACTCTCCTGTCTGTTTAACAATTTAATTTATATCAAGGTTTTTTTTTGTTTGCTGTAGTTGTGTCATAAGCCATTCTATTTTTTTGTCACCTACAACATTACACAGTTTTATTAAGATACTAGCACAGTTTAATAGATAAATATTGTATTCTATACATTTTAGTATTAGGATGCTTAAGGTAAAGAACAGGGGGAATGTTTGTACCTTCGTGGTCTTACATTCCCAGCTGACCTTCGGCATTTTCCAATTTAATATAGCATTTTGTTTATTTAGTTTATGATGTTTTTTTTTCTCTTTCATAATTGGAAATAAAGACCATATTTATTTATTTATTTATTTATTTATTCTATTGATTATTTATAATAAATAAACTTGTATAACATGAGCAACAAAAAGTAATAACTTTCAACTTTTGAAAACAAAGTTTCTGAGTAAGTCAATTTGGTTTCAGTGGCTTACACTGAAATGATAAAAACTCTACCATTGTTAGTAGAATTCGTGTACTTGGAGACCATGGTAGTTTGGCAACAGTCTATGAATATTTTCATAAGCTATTGCCACAATAAAATTTTTAGTTTTTACGCTTTTTCTTTATGGGTCTAGCACACAAGCTGCAGGGAAGTCCCTAAAGCGCTCCAGGAGCGGCACGAGTGCGGAAAAAGCGATTCACGTTGTTCTTGAATCGCTGTAAATTGTACTGAGCAAAATAGTATACTTATAACTATCTAACTGTTGCTTACCCAAGTTTTACGCTAGGAGGTGGGAGATAGATTTAACGGGTCGTTTTTGATATAAAATTTTATACCCAAGCTAATCTTTTTGCAACAATCAAAAAAATGTTAATCTTAAAAATAAAATCCAAAACTCCTCGAAGATATGAAAAATTTGCTAACTTCACGACTGAAATAAACATGCCATGTTATAAAACATTACTACATACATGATAACATTTAAATGAGGCTGAGAAATTCAAATATCATTTTTTAAATCAAAGTCTCAACCTTAATTCAGAAATAAAAAAAACTTCTTTATAGGCATAGAACAAGTGCTGCAGGGAAATCCCTAAAGCGCGACAGGAAAGACGCTTGTGCGAAAAAGCGATTCACTTTAGTCTTGAGTCGCCGTAAATTTTACTCGGTGGGAAACACGGTTCTAGGCAAATCATTACAAAAGGATGAGGTTCTTCATATAAAAGAGTGCTTGTGCCGTTTCTCCCATTATTCCTCTCTTGGGATTGTAGTGAAAATGGACCTGTTAAGTCTCAAACAATCTTCTGTCGTCATCTCTCAAAAGGACACCATTAGGATCTCCGTCTTGAGACGATTCTTGTGTATCCTAAGTCACCAGTTCCTTTCCAAAATCCAGAATCCTGCACCCATATACCACTATAGTCTCCTTCTTTATCCAAATTGGGAGGCTGGGCAGTCTCAACAGGACATTTAGCGCGGACATCGGCGTGGCCGTCCTAAAATATTCAAGTCGGCTAGTCTTTGAATTATTCCCAAATTTATTTGCATCGACACCTATCATCAGATCACTAAGCCATAACTGACTCTTGGTCTGACCACAGCTGTATAGAGCCAATGCGTAATTCGAGGATTGAATCAATATTGAGCACCCACTAGGCGGTACAGTAACCAAAATATCACAGTTGATTTTCTGACGAGAGCGTCGACATGGGCACCCTAGATCAACTAAGTAAGTAAGTAAATATTACTGGTTATACTCTTAGTTTGTGCGAAATCAGTTAATTGTTTTTCCTTAGAAAAGGCTATACTACACCACTCGTCAGTCTAGTTTTTATCTCCCTTATTTAAGGATTTAGACAAGTAAAATCATAATATATTTCTGATAAAAGAATTCAAAGGTGTTGATCTTCACTTTAAATCCAAAATGTCAGTATTCTCAAGGATGGGTTTGATCTAGACTTTTTTACAAGGAACTTAAGGGTAGATTCCGGTCTTCCACATCGTACTAGCCAATTTTATTTTGGAGCTGATATCAACAAAATCACATCAATTGATTTAACATATATCACTCATGAGGCAATTAACATACTCAGAACCCCCGTAGGCAAGGCCAAAAAATCTTAAAAAGAACTGTTTCTTTACTATCTCTTGAATCAGCTTTTCTCTTGTAGTACTAGTAATTATAATAATGTATCATTCATTAGTAAGCATAACTATATCATATAAAATAATAAAACACACGTAGCCTTAAAAAGGTGTGATTAGAGGCGGCCTTCATATAAATTGTACTATACGTCCTTTTAAAGATTGTGGGAGTAGGATAGATGTGAGGATAAAACGGATGGAATGCATTAAACATTGTGTAGTTTTAACAGCATCATGAGAAATTTCCTTAGTTTTTGGTTGGGATTCTAAAAAAAATTTTACAATAATTAATTATATGGTAGGTAAAGACATATGTACATATTTAAAGAGGTGAGGCAGGGGTTATAGGAGTCATATATTTAAGGGTTCTTGAAATCAAGTACCTGAAAATTATATTATTTTCATGTTATCTCTATTTAAAATACCTATTACGTAAAATACCAAGTGAAAATACTTAATTAATTACATAGTGTGAGCAGGTCAAATTTAGAGACTATTTTAGACCTCGTATTTGCAACGAAAGTACTGTGTAAATTACTTCGCCGGTTTTTTTAACTTGAATATGTTCTGTTCATATTTATATTTTCACATTAAATTTTTACTCTTTTACTACTTTGGCCTTCGAGGTAAATATTCCTGGAATTATTTTTGTTAAACTTTTACCGATTTTGTCTCTCCCTTGACAAGATGTCTACTTTGCATTACACTAAAAGGTTTTTGGTAAAAATAACATTAGAATATGGCAATTACACGTTTATATATCACTTGAGCAGCTCTCGATTGTAGTATTTTAATAGTAAGGCCTCATTTGTCAAATGGAGTATACTTTCTTTTCAGAACTTCTATTTTGTTTTCTACCATACGTAATCAAGGTGCAGTGTGTTTTTAGAGCTTACGGTATGGTTAGTAGATCCATTTCATGTCAATATCTTACCATGTCTGAGTTCAAGTTGACTGTCTTCTTTGTCTAACATTAGGCAAGTCTTGAAGAACCGGCAATTTTCTGACAATCAACACGAAGATAACAATGTTTCATCCTTCTTTTGTTGACCTGGTTTGTGTCACGCTGAGTCTAAAATTAAATCTATTCTGCGATTTTGAATGAAAAACCCGTTTGTTTTAGTCAGTTCCTGATGTTCTTTTCATTATCTTGTTTCTTTTCAATTCCAGTAAAGAAGGCCGTTCTTATTTTTTGCAGAAGTTAACACTACATACGGTTAACGATTCGTTCTTTAATCACCTTGTGAAGCCGATAATCTTAATTGTTTACAAAATCTAAAAATCCATTTAGAAGATACAATATTTTTTCCCTACAGGATTTTATCTTATAGCTTGACCTCAACGTTTTGTCATCCGGTTTTATGACTAGTATTTTGCTTTACGGTTTTCCTTCATACCAGTTCAAGAAATATTAACTCTTCAAAATAATTTTAGGAAACTACTTTTTCATTGCATTTTCCATGTATAATTCGAGTTTGAAATCCAGTTTTTCACATACCCTCAAGTTTTTTATCAGCCTTTACATTACATATCAAGCAATATGAACTTCTTCGTCTCTCCGCTAGAGTAATAGAGAGAATTATATATATATATATATATATATATATATATATATATATATATATATATATATATATATATATATATATATATATATTTATGTATTTAAATCTCAGGAGAATAGCTCACTGCAACCAGTGAAAAAAGAATGATAAGGCCAGTAACTATTTTATGTGTTTCAAATCATTATATTTATAAAGTAAAACACAATAACATTTTTAACTTTTATTTTTAATTGTTAAATTGTCTTAGTATGAGTTATGCAATTTTTTACTACGTTATGATTATGATACTGAAAATGGCCAGTTCCTTAAGAATGTTCTACATTGTATGCATAGGAAGTAGCATCTAAAACTACCGTTAAAACGGTATACATACATATATATATATATATATATATATATATATATATATATATATATATGTATATATGTATGTACAGGGTGCCCCATATGTATGGAATAACGATTCCACAGCATTTATTAATCAGTGTATCAATAAAATGTTTAAATAAAAGTTATAGGGTGTTATATGGCGCACATACTGACGATGACAATAGAATGTTTTGAACTGTCAGTTCGAAGAAATTACGCCAATTAGATTTTTTTTTAAATGGAAAGCCCTGTATGTTATTTTATTTCTGAGTCCTACTAAAAATTCTAGATATTATTTGCCTAACATACTATACGTATGTCTAAATTGAAGTATATAGATCTATATATATATATATATATATATATATATATATATATATATATATATATATATATATATATATATAGATATAGATGTATGATGATATAGATCCAATTTTATGCTCTGGATACTTTTCCTTAAACATTTCGTGTAACACCTTAATATCATAAAGAAGTAAATGCTTTTGTTTAATAAATTTTTGACTTTCGATTTTGACTATAACAGCATCTTTTTTGTTAGGCATTATCGGACTATTTTCTTCAGACTCATAAAATTCAATTACTTTTGAGACCACTTCTGCGTCCAAATTCTTACCTTTCTTGAAAGTAGGAGTAGCTAATACACCACTAGATTTTCTCAAAGTCTTAGATTCAAGTGCCATTCTATAAGAACAACCAAATTCTTGTGCAATTTCACGAGCAGTCCAACACTCCGGTGCGATTGTAAGTATGGTTTTTCGCATAGGACTATTCTCAGGTAAATTATTGAATTTTTCCTTTAATCCATTTAAAAGTTCTTCAAGAGCATCCTCTCTAGATATTCGAGCTTTCTTGGTGGGTAATTCATGTTCGAATTCAGAATCGTTTTCAGACACATCTTCCAAATAATTAGAATCAGTAGCATCACTACCACGAGATTCATTTTTTCTGTGATTCGGAGGCTGATTTCCTACACTTTTGGCATATTTTGGATTTTTCATGTAAGTTTGGAAAAACTTCCAATAAACTTTTGGAAATATTCCTTAAGTCTTTGCCGACATGACTATCTACATTCAATGGATTCGCACACCTTTTTGAATGCAACTTTTGCGTTACTTGTTGATTGCAATTTTTATTTGCCATTTTTGAGAAAAGGGCCGTTGTTGACTATATGTCGATGTTATAAGACTATCGTAAAAGAAAAAAAAATTCAAAAAAAAAAGTTGAAATAAAAAAAAAATCTCAACAACTATCCTAGAAAGGACCATTACCAAGTATTCGCCAATTCAATAAGAGCTCTCAATATCCCAGAAAAACAACTATCCTGAAAAGGAGTGTCGTCACTGAAAATAAAGAGCCCAGATACAGAAGATGAGAAATTCCCCAGCTATCCTGAAAAGGACTGATGGAAATTTACAACCGATGTGTTATTTAGCAACCACCTGAAAAAAAGCACAAAAACTATCCTAAAAAGGACCGTTATTGAGTATTCGCCAATGTAATAAGAACTCCCAATATCCCAGAACAATAAATATTCTGAAAAGGACTTTCGTCACTGAAAACAAAGGGTTCAGATAAAGAAAATAATGCCTCAGCAAAATAGAGAGAAAATCCAACGACGATATTTGGCATATATTAAAAAAAATCTATAACTGTGATATTAAAACATCAATATTTTCCACCTATATTTATTACCTTCTATACCCAAACTTATTTGTGGTTGGCAAAGCGCCACCTGTTGAATAAACAATGAAGCATCTATATACCAGATTTACGGAAAAGCTGGTATCAGGGATTTTCGGGTTTGCTCGAGAGGTTGCTGATTACGAATCTGAGGTCGGATCTGCAAAATTCAAGAAGGCGGATCCAATAAAGTGAACGTTTTTTTTTTAAAATTAACCTATTTGCACTAAATTTGGCATACGGAGATTTTTGGGGTCGCTAATTACGAATCTGAAGTCAAATTTATAAAACTCAAGAAGGTGGCAATCTACTATATTGTGTCCGCCATTTTGGATTTTGAAAATCGAACTTCTGATTCGTAATCGGCGACCCCAAAAACCCCCGTATAACAAATTTGGTACAAATCGATAGATTTTCGAAAATTTCATCCGCCATCTTGGATCCGCCATCTTGAATTTGGCAAATCAGACCTCGGATTCGTGATCAGCCACCCTAAGAACCCCCGTTTACCAAATTTAGTGCAAATCGGTTCATTTGCGAAAATTCGGCCACCATATTGGATTTTTGACCGTCATATTGGATCCCCAATTTTTTGGGGCATCCATCAGCTACAATTTGAGCCAAAAAACGACCCAAACAGTTGCGAATTTTTATTTTTACAAGCTTTTTTTGCTGGACACTTGGTTTTTCTTCGGCTACCGACCGCCATATTGGAGCCGCCATATTGGATTTTTCAAAGGCGCACTCGGCATTTGAAAGTAGACGCTCTAAGCTTTAAAATGAGCCCTTGGTCAAGTTTTTTAGTTGCTTCTAATTTTGGTTGTAGCTCTGATCCGGTTGACGCGGATCGTCCCATATATATACATATATATATATATATATATATATATATATATATATATATATATATATATATATATATATATATATATACGAGGCTGGTTTGAAAAGTCCGCGCAAAGTCCGAGAGATGGCACCACCGGCGCGTATCGAGGTCATGTTTAGTTAGTAGCATCTCTTGAATGAACGCACACCAAGTTTCGGCCATATTGGTCTATTTCTTTGTGTTTGGCATTCGTGTGAATCAAGGAAGTCGAGTGATTTTCAAGGAATGGACGAAAAAGAATTTCGTGTGGTGATTAAACATTACTTTATGAAAGGCAAAACGCCTCAGGAGACTAAAGAGAAGCTTGATAAACATTATGGTGACTCTGCACCTTCGATTAGAACAGTTTATAAGTGGTTTCAAAATTTTCGGACTGGCCATATGGGCACAAGTGACGCTGAACGTTCTGGACGGCCTGTGGAGGTTACGACTCCAGAAATCATTGATCAAATCCATGATATGGTGATGGATGACAGAAGAGTTAAGGTGCGTGAGATTGCTAGTGCTGTGGGCATCTCGACTGAACAGGTACATAATATTTTGCATAAACATTTGGACATGACAAAGCTATCCGCAAGATGGGTGCCGCGATTGCTCACGCTTGACCAAAAACGGAATCGTGTGAAGTGTTACAAGGATGGTTTGCAGCTGTTCCAGAAGAATCCGGAGGACTTTAAGCGTCGTTTCGTCTCTGTGGATGAAACATGGATACATTACTATACTCCTGAGACCAAACAACAATGGGTTACCAAGGGGGAATCTGCACCAAAAAAGGCGAAGACCGTTCCTTTGGCCGGAAAGGTTATGGCGATTGTCTTTTGGGATTCGCAAGGGATAATCCTCATCGACTATCTGGAAAAGGGTAAAACTATTACAGGTGAATATTATTCATCGTTATTGGACCGTTTGAAAACCGAGCTGCAAGAAAAAAACGCCCGTGATTGGCCCACAAGAAAGTCCTTTTCCATCATGACAACGCACCAGCACACACCTCAGCAGTTGTGGTCGCAAAATTAATGGAAATAGGATTCCAACTTGTTTCACATCCCCCCTATTCTCCAGACTTGGCTCCCTCGGACTACTATTTGTTCCCCAATTTGAAGAAATGGCTGGCGGGACAAAGATTTTATTCAAACGAGGAGGTGATTGCAGACACTAATGGATATTTTGCAGACTTGGACATATCCTATTATTCGGAAAAGATCAACAAACTAGAACATCGTTGGACGAAGTGTATAAGCCTAAAAGGAGACTATGTCGAAAAATAAAAAAGGTTTACCCCAAACACATAAGTAGTTTTTATTTTTGCACGGACTTTTCAAACCAGCCTCGTATATGTATATATATATATATATATATATATATATATATATATATATATATATATATATATATATATATAAGGGCCAATTTTTTCAACCTCCGATCGTGACTGTAAACAGCTAGTTGAGTGCTAGAAGGCAGAGACGCTCGGAAGGTGACTACACATCGATCCCACTATAACCTCTGCCACTTTCAACTGCATTACGCCGGTTTGAGCTGAAATGCAGGCAGGTAAACATGGCTGCAACAATTGATTCTCCCGCAAAGTGCAAGTTGTGTAGTTTAATTCGGTTTCTTCAAGCAGAAGAGAATAGTGTAGCGGAAATTCATAGAAGAATGTACCGAGTATATGGTGAAAACTTTATGAGTGAAGGTGTTATGCGTGAATGATGCAGGAAATTTAAAGAAGGCCGCCCGCCCTCACAATGCTGCTGTAACCTAACAGCTCCTTGAATAATTTCGATGGGAAGTTTTTGAACACCCTGCGTATAGCCCCGACTTAGTGCCGAGCGACTTCCACCTCTTCCCAGAACTGAAAAAGTGGCTGAGAGGGCGGAGCTTTCAGATTAATGAGGAGCTTCAAAACAACGTTAGGACCCATCTCAACTCACTGGTGGCAACATTCAATGAAGAGGGGATTGGAAACTCATCCATAGATATGACAAACGCCTCAATCATCACTGTGATTATATCGAAAAGTAACCATGTTTACACACAACTTTTAATAATAAATTCATTTTATTATTTACACTTTCTTGTAGAAGGATTTGTTTTTGCCTTAAAAATAGACCTCAGTTTCGACGATAACTTCTTAATTGGAGTCAAATCTCTTTCCCACGAGCATTTTTTAAGGCGTGCTAATAGATGTTAGTCGCTAAGAGTCAAATCTGGAGAATACGATGGATGAGGAAGCAATTCGAAGCTGAATTCATGCAATTTTGCCATCGTGACCATTGACTTGTGACACGGTGTATGGTCTTAATGAAAGAGCACTTTTTTCTTGTTCATTTGGGGCATTTCTTTGCGATTCCTGCCTTCAAACGCACCAATAACTTTATATAATATTCACTATTGATGGTTTTTCCCTTCTCAGCATAGTTGATGAAAATTATTCCATGCGCATTACAAAATACAGAGGCCAAAATCTTCCCAGGCGACTGTTGTGTCTTTGGTCGCTTCGGGCGGCTTTCACCGGCTGCCGTTCACTCAGCTGACTGCAAATTTGATTCCGGTATGTAGTGGTGGATCCATGTTTCATCCATTGTTCAGCATACCAATGAGTGATTTTCCAGAGGCAAAGACTCCGTAACAGGTATCAAGCCATTGCTTTGCTTGAAGGGTATTTTTTCCCATCAAAAAACAGTGTTTAATTAACATACTAAATTCGATTTTTTTGATTGTTTTGAAAATATCAAAGGTAGCGTCACTAAAACCACTGTAACTTATAAACTAATCGTCGGAATGTCATAAAATTTTGACACGTATTGTTTGAAGGTTGCTACTTCCTAAAAATCATATGGATTTTTGAAAAGGGTAACATCTATGTGTCAGACCAAATACAAAATATTGATTTTGGTTATTATCAATAAATTTAATTGTTAAACTTGAAATTTGTTTAATTTTTCCTTACTTTCACCACTATTTTCAATCCTTGTTTCTCCTTTCAATCATTTTAATCGGTAAAATGCATGAGGTATGCTATGGAGTTTGGTATCATTAGAAAAAGGATAGAATAGGCTTTCAAATGATACTAAAATCCCTAAAAATATATGAACACTAAATTCTAGGATCCGTATATATATATATATATATATATATATATATATATATATATATATATATATATATATATATATATATATATATATATTTATATTATATATATATATATATATATATATATATATATATATATATATATATATATATATATATATATATATATATATATATATATATATATATAATGGTGAGTAAAAATATCGACGCAAATGATTTTGCTTCATTTAACACCGATCCTTGAATTTAATTTTCAAACAGCGGTATTATTTTGGTATCATTAGAGTGCTGATTTTCTACTCTTTGCAATAATACCAAAAACATTTGTATTTTCAAAAAGTTTTATTAATTAAAACAGTTTTACTCAATAGAACCGTTTTTGCTCGCTCAGCAACGTACTCGTTGCGCGCTATTCGTCCCTATAAAAGACATACAGCTGCTCACTAATCACTTAAAATGTATACCACCCCAGAAGAAACGACACAAGTCATGAATACGACACAATATATATATATATATATATATATATATATATATATATATATATATATATATATATAAATCATTTTATTGCTTCTCAAAACATTCGTTTTTAAGGTTTATATACTTCTGCATACATTCGAATCAGTTCTTAAATCATTTTTTCCCCTCTGAAGTTGGTACCTTAAAAACATAGTTTTGGAAAGATTTGACAGCTTCTTGAGGTGATGAAAATCGCTGTTCACGTTTTTTTTTGACATTTGGGAACAAGTAGAACTCGTTAGGCGATAAATCAAGTGAATACGGTAAATGAGACATTAATTCGATGTTTTTCTCCGTTAAATAATTAATTGTTTGACGTACTCTAAAGCAATAATTGCAACATGTCCAGTATAACCAAAGAAACAAGCGATCATTTTCTTGGAAATGCTTCACGAATGAACCACTTTTGTTGGATTCGGTTCATCTTGGAACACCCAAACAGTTGACTGTTTTTTAGTCTCCGGCTCGTACGAATATAAAGTTTCGTCTTCAGTTATGATGTATATTGATTTTGCATGTCCTCGGTTCAATTTTTTGAGCATTTGCTTGCACCAATTGACACGAGTTTGTTTTTGAGTTTCGGTCAAACTATGCGGAAACTATCGGGAACAGATCTTTTTCCCAGCTAAATGTTCATGCAAAATTGAAAGGACTGCAATCTTCAATATGCCTAAGGATACCTCTATCTCACAGTAAGTCACAAACTGATCTTCGTTAATCATGTTCTACATAGGATCGATGTTTTTTTGGGAGCAAAAACCGATTTTGGTCTACCTTCATGAAACTAGTCCCTGACGGAAGCAGGACCATGACGAAATTCTGCAAACCAATTGTAAACAGTCTGTTCTGATGGTAATTAATTACCAAAAGTTGAAGCGATTGGAGGCATTGTTATTGAATTAGGTCTTTACTAAAATCGTAAGAAATCATCCAACGAAGAAAACCTTCAGGTGAAATTTCCATTTGTTCACAAAACTGTTTTTTTTAACGCTCACTGTAAACAAACTACTCTGCCAGTTTCTGAGCTGCCACTGTTTTAACAACAATTGTCAAATTTTACAACAATAGTAATGTCACACCTCAATAGCGCCATCTAGTGGTCGTTTGTAAGAACTTAAAAGGCATCCTTCGTACATTTTTTTCCTATGTACATGATATCATTAATGGGGGGATAGTCGATTTCTGTATATTTGATATTTGATTCGACAAGAATAGCTGCACCTCCTCGACCATCTTGTCGGTTTTATTTAATTATATTGTAGTCAGAGAAGGAAACATATTTGCCAGATCGAATCCATATTTCGGATAAGAGAGCTATATCCACATTTTTTTCAACTTGTAGATATTCTAGATTTGCTTTATTTGCAACTACTGATCTGCAGTTCGATTGACAAATGATTAGATTTTCCATTTTATATACGAGAATCATTGAATCAGGAAAGAGACAATTGGTATCAGCTTAAACATATTTAACAAACCTTGTGATGAATTTTATTTTAATCAGCTGCTCGATCATGTAATCTACACATAACCTCAAAATACCCAGTTTACCATGGTGAGTCCATTGGAAGACTGCACTTTAGAAGAGAAGCGTTCTGTCAACAGATTTTTGGTAACAGAAGGTGTTAAGCCAAGTGAAATACATTCTAAAATGTTATTACAGTATGGACAAAGTTGCTTGAATCGTACTAACGTTTACAAGTGGATAGATCGGTTCAAAAGTAGCCAAAGAAGAGTGTGTAAGGAGCAGCGAAGTGGACGTCCAGTCGAAGTTTCCGGTCCCTCGTTGAAATCGAGTATTGATGGATCGAATATACTATTATGAGTTGCTGAAAGACAAAGACAAGAGCAAACGCCCAAGTCGTGGACCCATGTGAAAAGGAGTAATTCTTCAACACGATATACGACTTACCCAAGAAAAGCTTTAAGAACTGGGTTGGGAAATCTTGCCTCATCCCGCATACAGTCCAGACTTGGCTCCGTGTGATTTTTACCTATTCGGACCTCTCAAAGATGCCCTACGTGGAAAAAGGTTCACTGACAATGAAGAAGTGAAGGAAAAAGTGCAAAAGTGGTTTCGACGTGAACGGAAAGAATTCCTTGCCACAAGAATCAAAAGGCTAGCAGAAAGATGGGACAAGTGTATTAACGTTGCGGGGGGTATTATGTCGAAAAGTAGATCAAATTTTGTAGCACTCTAAAAAACCGTTCTTGAGCTAGAGCTTTTTGTCTCTTTACTTATTGAATGACCCTCGCAGTTTGTTCCTATATATTTTTTTTATTGAAAATTAACTTTAATTTAGATATTTATGCCTTTATAATTTCTTTTTAATAATACCGACTGTCTTCTTCTTGTATTCCAAAGGTATTTTTTTCCTTAAAATTGTTAATAACAAAAAGAACTAAGTTTAAAACTGCATTTTCTGTTTTATTTTTAGTTTTTTGTTGAATGTTAGGACTTCCGTGTATTCCAGATTGATAAATTGGATCTGATAGAATGTTATTGTTTATGTGGTTTCATCTGAACTGAGATAGTATTCTGTAGTATGAATACAATCATCATCATCATCTATGTTTAGAGATGACGTTCTTTGCCTTCTGTTGGGATTAATAATTTGGGTAAAGTGTTTAGAATTTTTGTTTGTAATTTGCTGGATGTTTTGGTTGTTATATAATACATTCAAACTATTGACATATAGTCTGATCTCAAGGCCGTTATTTTAGCATACATAGCTAGTCCTGGGGAAATTTTTTTCAGCCTCTTTAAACGTTACATTTTTATTGGCCATGTCGATGTGCTATTTTGGGAATATATGCCTCGAAATCAAATGGTTTAATGAACTGCGATTTTGCCAATATGATGATAAAAAATCCTTAAAAACAAACTGAGTTATGTCAATGGGCCGAAGCAGAACTCAGTTTGTTCTTAAGGATTTTTTATCAGGGAATATATTGGCAAAATCGCAGTTTAATAAACCATTTAATTTCGAGGCATATATTCCCAAAATAGCACATCGACATGGCCAATAAAAATGTAACGTTTAAATAGGCTGAAAAAAATATCCCCAGGACTAGCTATGTATGCTAAAATAACGGCCTTGAGATCAGACATATATGTCAATAGTTTGAATGTATTATATAACAACCAAAACATCCCGCAAATTACAAACTAAAATTCTAAACACTTTACCCAAATTATTAATCCCAACAAAAGGCAAAGAACTTTATTTCTAAACATAGATGATGATGATGATTATATTCATACTACAGAATACTATCTCAGTTCAGATGAGACCACACAAATAATAACATTCTATCAGATCCAATTTATCAATCTGGAATACAAGGAGGTCCTAACATCCAACAAAAAACTAAAAACAAAACAGAAAATGCAGTTTAAACTTAGTTCTTTTTGTTATTAACAATTTTAAGAAAAACAGTACCTTTGGAATACAAAAAGCATACAGTCGATATTATTAAAAAGAAATTAAAAAGATATAAATATCTAAATTAAAGTTAATTTTCAATAAATAAATATATACTGCGAGGGTCATTCAATAAGTAAAGAGACAAAAAGCTCTAGCTCAAGAACGGTTTTTTAGAGTGCTACAAAATTTGATCTACTTTTCGACATAATACCCCCTCGCCAACGTTAATACACTTGTCCCATCTTTCTGCTAGCCTTTTGATTCCTGTGGCAAGGAATTCTTTCGGTTCAAGTCGAAGCCACTTTTGCACTTTTTCCTTCACTTCTTCATTGTCAGTGAACCTTTTTCCACGTAGGGCATCTATGAGAGGTCCGAATAGGTAAAAATCACACGGAGCCAAGTCTGGGCTGTATGCGGGATAAAGCAAGATCTCCCAACCCAGTTCTTAAAGCTTTTCTTGGGTAAGTCGTATATCGTGCTGAAGAATTACTCCTTTTCACATGGGTCCACGGCTTGGACGTTTGCTTTTGTCTTTGTCTTCCAGCATCTCATAATAGTATATACGATCCAACAATCCTCGATTTCAACGAGGGACCGGAATCTTCGACTGGACGTCCACTTCGCTGCTTCTTACACACTCTTCTTCGGCTACTTTTGAACCGATCTATCCACTTGTAAACGTTAGCACGATTCAGGTAACTTTGTCCATACTGTAATAACATTCTAGAATGTATTTCACTTGGCTTAACACCTTCTGTTACCAAAAATCTGATTGAACTCACCATGGTAAACTGGGTATTTTGAGGTTATGTGTAGATTACATGATCGAACAGCTGATTAAAATTTATCACAAAGTTGCCAACTTGCACTTCTAGAAGTATGGAGCGGTTTTGTTAAATATGTTTAAGCTGATACCAATTGTCTCTTTCCTCATTCAATGACTCTCGTATATAAAATGGAAAATCTAATCATGTGTGAACTGGAGATCAGTAGTTGCAAATAAAGCAAATCTAGAATATCTACAAGTTGGAAAAAATGTGGATATAGCTCTCTTATCCGAAATATGCATTCGATCTGGCAAATATGTTTCCTTCTCTGACTACAATGTAATTAAATAAAACCGAAAAGACGGTCGAGGAGGTGCAGCTATTCTTGTCGAATCAAATATCAAATATACAGAAATCGACTATCTCCCAATTAACAATATCATGTACATAGGTAAAAAATGTACAAAGGACGTCTTGTTATTTTTAAAACTGTGGCAGCTCAGAAACTGGCGGAGTAGTTTGTTTACAGTAAGCGTTAAAAAAAAAACAGTTTTGTGAACAAATGGAAACTTCATCTGAAGGTTTTCTTCGTTGGATGATTTCTTACGATTTTAGTAAAGACCTAATTCAATAACAATGCCTCCAATCGCTTCGTTCAACTTTTGGTAATGAATTACCAGCAGAACAGACTATTTACAATTAGTTTGCAGAATTTCGTCATGGTCCTGCTTCCGTCAGCGATTAGTTTCGTGAAGGTAGACCAAAATCGATTTTTGCTCCCAAAAACATCGATCCTATGTAGAATATGATTAACGAAGATCAGCTTGTGACTTACTGTGAGATAGAGGTATCCTTAGGCATATTGAAGATTGCAGTCCATTCAATTTTGCATGAATATTTAGCTGGAAAAAAGATCTGTTCCCGATAGTTTCCGCATAATGTGACCGAAACTCAAAAACAAACTCGTGTCAATTGGTGCAAGCAAATGCTCCAAATATTGAACCGAGGACATACAAAATCAATATACATCATAACTGAAGACGAAACTTTATATTCGTACGAGCCGGAGACTAAGAAACAGTCAACTGTTTGGGTGTTCCAAGATGAACCGAATACAACAAAAGTGGTTCATTCGCGAGGCACTTCCAAGAAAATGATCGCTTGTTTCTTTGGTTATACTGGACAAGTTGCAATTATTGCTTTAGAGTACGTCAAACAATTAATTATTTAACGGAGAAAAACATCGAATTAATATCTCATTTACCGTATTCACTTGATTTATCGCCTAACGAGTTCTGCTTGTTCCCAAATGTCAAAAAAAAAAGTGAACATCATATCTCTTGTTTGTCTTTATGTAAAGTCACAAGCCAGACTCAATATAAACAAGTGAAATCAATTCTTTAGTAACATAAGGCATCTTTCTCTAGTGTGCGGTGACTTTAATGCTTGTAATATTGCCTGGTGTTGCCGAAATTCGGACACTGCAGGCAAGAATTTATTAGAAGCCATAAATTGCAATGATTTAACGTTCCATAATGACGGTTTTATCGCCCTATGGTAAAATTAGACTCCGGTAGTAGCGCTATTGACCTGTTCTAGGCATCCTCTAGCGTGGAACATGTTTCAGATTGGTCTGCCCTTATAGATACATATTGTTTAGATCATTTTCTAATAATAATTAAACTACAGACAATGAAAAAATAGCTAAACAGACCAACTGGAGCATGTTCTATGTCGAGTGTATTAAAATTAATGATAAATTTAAAAAGGAAAATTATAACTCGTTTACAATCACTTTATAGTCAATACTGGATAAAACAATACCCACATATAAAAATAACATAATAAATAAACGAAGAAAAGGAAAAATATGGTGGAATGAAGCCTGTAGAAACACGGTACGTGCACGGAAAACTTCAAACTGTATAAAGAAAATCCTAATATGAAAAAAATTACTAGCAACTAAAAAATCGGACGCGTTTGCCACACACAATCAAAAAAACAAAATGGGACAGTTGGAGAGAACACTGCTCTTCTATACACAAAAACATCCCTGTTAAAAATATATGGCAAGAAGTAAATAATTATACAAATCGACCACAAAATTCGACCCCAATTAATGAAAATGGAAATGAATTGAGCCATTTCACAATATATTGACATACTATGTCTCTCTAGAAGACATCAAATTTGGTATAGAAGACACAGATGACCAAAATAGCTTCTTTCTAAAACCTTTTCCCATTCAGGAATTACACAGAACTTTGACACGCAACAATCCAACAGCTCCAGGTAAAGATCAATACCAGTACTCATTGCTACATAACTTAACAGAAAGTATCAGAAAAACCTACTTTAAATATTCAACAATATTTTTAAGAGAAATAAAGAAATTCCGTAAGATCAGAGAGAATATACGGTCGTTCCAATACTCCAGCCAGGAAAACCAGTAAGAGTATACACATCCTACACATCTATAGCTTCAACATCTTGCATCTTCAAAACTTATAAACGAAAACCGTCTAGATTTGGCTTTAAAAAACGATCAAACGCCCAAGAAGTAAGAGCTCACCTAGTAACAAGCACCCAATTAGGTTTCACAAAAAAGCAGTCAACGTCTGCACTCTTTCTGGATATTCAAGGAGCATATTTTTTTTATGGGTCTAGCACACGTGCTGCAGGGAAGTCCCTAAAGCACTACAGGAGCGACACGCGTGCGGAGAAAGCGATTCATGTTGTTTTTGCATTGCTGTAAAATGTACTCGGTGAGAAACACAGTCCTGGGCAAATTATTCCAAAGGGATGATGTTCTTCATATAAAAGACTGCTTGAAAAGCATTGTACAGGAGTAACAAGCTGAACCTGATACGGATGTGAAGTATTTGCGCGACGTGTACTTCTAACATGCACCGCTCTCGGTGGAATTAAGCGGGCCACATCCTTCAAACACTTGCCATGAAAATACTTGTAGAATAGGCTCAATTGCCAATCGTTCTTCGATGTTCCAGCGAATCAAGGCCGCCTGTCAGTTCCGGGTCTCCAATCAGACGAACAAAGGGCAATTCTCTGAATAGAATCCAACAAATGCAGTGTATGTTTGGGAGCGGAGCCCCAAACATGGGAGCAGTATTCCATAGTTGTTGAATTTAAGCTTTGTATAGAATTAACAGTTGTTGTGGAGTGTAAAGCTTTCTGGTTCGAAATAATATTCCCAACTTTTGAGAAGCTCTCCTTGCTATGCCTGCAACATGTTCATGCCAGGACATATTTGCTCCCAAATTAACGTCCACCAAATTGAGTGATGATGTTAGAGGAATCGAGTGCCCCGACATAACTATGTCGGATTCAGCAACGTTAACTTTTTTACAAAAAACTACCGCCTGGGTTTTTGTAGCGTTAAATTCCACTTGGTTACTGTCACCCCAAGATGGAATTTCTTCCAGGTCTTTGTTAAGTTGAATGACATCCTGCTGTCTGCGGATTTTCGTCTGAGTAGCCGATGTCCAAGCATTCAAGGTGAATGACGAGATAAGCGTACTGTCCTCTGCAAAGCTGTAGTGTGGATTCTCAGTCTTTTCCAGCAGATCGTTAATGTAAATGAGAAAAAGAGGAGGAAACAGTATGGAGCCTTGAGGTACACCGGCGTTAATAGTGAAGGTGTTAGAAAGAAATCCGTCGACTGCCACTCGTAAAGAACCCTCTCTGAGGAAACATGAGAGCTACAAACAGAACTTTTCAGACATATCATAAGAGCGTAGCTTAGCCAGCAGCCCATCGTGCCAAACACGGTCGAATGCCTTGGATATGTCAAGAGCAACCGCTCGAGATTCTCTTAAGTGTTCAATTGCGTTGTACCAAACGTGTGTTACATAAGTCAGAAGATCTCCTGTTGATCTATTTTTACGAAAGCCATATTGGTGATCGCTAATAATGTTGAATCTTTCAAGATATTTTAGAAGATGCTGATTGATAGCTTTTTCCAAGACTCTCGATGTTATTGAAAGCAGTGCGATTGGTCGGTAGCTATTTGGCAAGCCCTTCTTGTCCTTTTTAGGTATTGGCTGAACCATGGCACATTTCCAGCAGGAAGGCAATATTCCCTTTCTGTAGGATAGGTTGAAAAGTCTACAGAAAACTGGTGTTAGTTCCCTCGCACAGTTTTGAGAACTATGGCAGGTATTCCGTCAGCGCCAGAAGATTTTTTGGCGTCTAGCTTCATTAAAATACGTTTTATGATACGCTATCTGAAGACAATATCGGGCATCCTTGACTGCACTATGGGAATAGTAGGTGGTGCTTTTCCTTGGAAATCGACAGTAGAATGTGAAGCAAAGAGTTCAGCCAACAAGTTCGCTTTCTCAACAGGTGTATTTGCAGTAGAATTATCTGGCCATGTGAGTGGTGGTATGGAAATTTTGACTAACTACCTTAGCAACTGACCAAAAGGACCTGGAATTGTTGGGACAAACGAGAAATTTGTTTCTAGTTCGTTGATTGTGTGCCTCCTTGGTTTCGTCGATAATTTCTTTGCATCTGTTCGTGACACGAACAAAGGTGTTACGGTTTATGATGTTAAGATTTTCACGCCATTGTCAGTAGGCAAGATGTTTAGAAGCTACAGCTTCTTTGCATTTTCGGTCAAACCAAGGCTTGCCGTTGGAAGGGCATTTCTTCGAAAAAGGGATGTAAGCCTCCATACCTGCCAAATTAACATCGGAAACCTCCCTAGCGCAGTCAGATGGGTCGTCGGATCGAAAACAAACGTCTAACCAAGGGAAAGTTCGAAAATATTCCATGAGATCTTCCCATTCAGCAGTCTTGTTGTGCCAAATCTTGCGCGGTTTAGGCGCCTCTCCGTCACTGATTGGTAGGATACTCGATATCGAAAGTAGTTTATGGTCAAAGGAACCTAACGGCGGATTTACGCGGACCGTGTAACTCTCCGGATTGGTGGTTAAAAACAGATCAAGAACACTGGTGAACTTTCCGTCTCGATCAGGGATCCGTATTGGTTCGTCAATAAGCTGAGTTAAGCCACAACTGATTGAAAATGATTCGACTTCATGACCTGGCTCCTCATGACAATGTCAATCTCACAATTCTAAAAGAAAAAATGCGGCAACAGGGATTTTTAAAATTCTGAGAGAACATGTTTACAATCTATATAAAAATCGAGTAATCTGCATAAAGGCACGAAACCGATTAACGAAATCAAAACAGACCAGTATGGCCCTCGCTCGAGGCAGTATATTAAGTCAACTATTATTCCTAATCTACACATATGACCTACAAAAAGTTTTTGATATCCATATTATCGAATTTGTAAATTACATCTGCATTTACACACAACATAAAAATATTGATACAAGTAATAATAAAATAAACACTCAGTAACAAAATTCTCTCAGGTGGTTCGAGAAAAACGGATTAAAATTATTGCCTGAAAAATCATTACTAAGTACATTCAAGAGAAGTAGTTTTGCACCTCGAAATAACATTTAGTTCGGGAACCTTAATGTGCCATACAAAACATCTGCCAAATATGTAAGAGCGATTTTGGACAAAAACCTATTATGGAAAGACCAAGTAAACAATACAGCCAGAAGAACGGAGACTGGAATCAACATCCTGCGAACCTTCTCAAGGCAAAAATATGGCGCTGGTCCAAATATCTGTTTCTTATTTTATCCATCCATATATCCAATGAACTACAGTAGCATGTTTTATGGATTTGCTGCCAAAACTCATCTTAACAATTAGAAGTAGTAAAAAGTAAATGGCTAAAACTGTGTGTAGGATATCTAAAAAGCATTCCGGCAAATGTGATCGAAGTAGAAACAGTAGTTCCACCACTAAGTAATAAATTTATACTCAAACCGATAAAAAAAAAAGCGAATTGCATAACAAAATTCTTGAACTTGCTGATCAATATTGGGTACAATGTAA
The DNA here is from genome assembly GCA_019049505.1 of Pachyrhynchus sulphureomaculatus. Classification (NCBI taxonomy): domain Eukaryota; kingdom Metazoa; phylum Arthropoda; class Insecta; order Coleoptera; family Curculionidae; genus Pachyrhynchus; species Pachyrhynchus sulphureomaculatus. The sequence goes on along the minus strand of CM032446.1, from coordinate 101,768,353 downwards.
AATGCCGTTACTAACCGAAAGTTATTTATGCTCAATAGAATTCAGAAATGAAATTCATCAGTGAAAAGTTATATTCTATTTTAGACTTAGAGTTACTACGATAATTTCCCTGAAGTCATTATAGAAGATTCGGAAGAAATACAACAAGTTTACAAACAAAAGTTCTATCAAAAATTAAACGAACTAGGAACAAATTTTCACAAATGACTCATTAAAGAACAAACAAACAGGATGGGCCTTTTATTATCCCAATAAAAATAATTATGGTAAACGAAAAGTGCCAGAAAATTCGACAATATTCACAGCTGAATTAATAGCTATCCGACAAGCAATAAGTTATTGTATAAATTATAAAGAAAACAAAAATTTCATAATTTTTTCTAATAGCAGAAGCGGGTTGGAGGTAATAA
>CM032446.1:101755443-101762943 GCA_019049505.1 Pachyrhynchus sulphureomaculatus | reverse complement strand
ACTCTGTTGATTACAAACTCTCCTGAAGAACTGGCAGAATGGATGCATAAACTCGTAACAGTCAGCAAGGAGTATTGTATGAAAGGAATTATTCTAAACCAAAGTGATGATCATTAATAGAGCAAATATAAATGCACCTAGATACCGATATATTGCTGATTGTTAAGTTGTTGATTAATTTCTTTATCTGGGTGCTGCTATCAAGTTCTGTAAGCTACGCGATGAACATTCGACGACGAATACAACTGAGCCCTTCAGCAATGACCCAACTTAGAAAATATGGAAGGACGGACAAATATCCTTGAAAACCAAAACAGCACTGGTAAACTCCCTAGTGTTCTCTCTTTTCTTGTACGCTTCCGAGACCTGGATCATAAAAACAGCCGATAGACGTCATATTGATGCATTAAGGTATTGGTGTTGAATAGACTACCAAACAAACATTTCAGTTTTAAAAATAATCAAGCCAGCTAATCATTTAAGCAGCATAACATCGGCTCGAATCGTAAAATCAAGAAATTAATTGTGGAATGCAACCCTATGGGTCAACGCAGGCGTCGGCGTTCCCCGTCTAGATGAACAGCTTTAGTCCTAAAACTCACCATCACATTAATGGGAAATGCCATTAGAATTGCTGAAAATCGGCCCGGATGGCACGGAACGGAACAGTTTGCATATGGGATCATTACACATCACTTCTGATGTTGGAATAAGAAGAAGATATATATATATATATATATATATATATATATATATATATATATATATATATATATATATATATGTATCTCAAAAAAATTTGGGAATATTGGCCGTTTAAGGCAGGTGGCCGTTATTCTCAGGTTTTGCGCCCTATAAATAAAAGACATATATTTTTCTATCTTCCATCTGGTCATAATTTCTGACGTCATCCAAGCCTTTTTGTTAAATTCCCATTCTTGTCAACATGACTACCTCTAAAACAATGAAGATTTTTACTTTTCCCATTTTTTAACGGATTTTCTTTTTCTCCTTCCATATTTGCACACAGTAAAATAGTTAATCGCTGTTTTGCTACCTTCTTTCCTGCACATTTATCGTTTTTAAAGCAAATGTCTTAATTGGCATGGCTCGGTAATAAAGACATTTCATCAGTATTATACACATCTCGTCGAGAATAATCTTTTAAAATTAGCGATAATGCAGTTTTCCAGGCCTCTACATCTTTCCAATTTTCATCTGCGGACTCCCCAGAAACTGACTTAAGAGTAATATTGTGCCGTTGACAGAAACTTTCCAGCCACCCATTTGATGCAGCGAAATTTTCTACTTTCAAGCTGCCTGACGCCTCCAGTGCTTTTTGTTTGAGTAGTTGTGCAGATATTGGAACTGCTTTATTCCTGGCCTTGAAAAACCAATTGTAAACAACTTGATCCACTGCTAATTCTGCTGAGTTGGGAAATGTTCGTTTTTGCTCCAAATTTACACCCTCTTTTTTAGTTCACTCTTACTTTTTAATATATTGAGAATTGCGTTTTTCCAACCTCGAACTTTTCAGCCAGTTTTCGCGAACTTAACGGAAACTTTTCACTTTTAGCGTTGATAATAATTTTGTCTTTTAGTGACAAACGTTTTCATTTCAGCGACATTATTAAGAACGTGTTCAGTACGAAGTTAACTTGAAATTTAAACTAGATAATTTTATCAACAACAATGGGTATTTCCTTGAATAAATTGCCCAGTTAGAGAATTAGTAAAAGGTTGAAGGCCCATAAAATATTTAGTATGTCATAAAACCCTTCTGCCAGGCCGGTGGTTATTACCAGGTAAAATTCCAAGGAAATATGCCACAAAAATCTGGGTTTAACTGGCCGTGGCCGTTTAATACAAGTGGCCATAATTAACAATATATAAAGTTGCTTATATATTATATATATATATATATATATATATATATATATATATATATATATATATAAATATATATATAACACATGGGCTGAAAAGTCCCGGGCCTAACACATAGATGGCGCTAGTTTTATTGCAGTCACCTTTTTTTCAGTTTAATACTAACCTTCAAAAGACAGCTGTTAAAATTTCATGATATTCTATTCATTAGTTTGTGAGTTATTGTGCTAAGAGTGACGCTACTTTTGTTATTTTCAAAACAATGGATCAAAAACAATTTCGTGTTTTAATTTTACACTGCTTCTTGATGGGAAAAAATACCGTTCAAGCGAAGCAATGGCTTGAAAAAGTGTTATGGGGACTCCGCTCCATCAGAAACAACAATAAAACGTTGGTTTGCTGACTTCAAACGTGGTCGTAGAGACACCGATGATGCAGAACGCAGTGGACGTCCAAATGAGGCGGTAACACCAGAAAACATCAAAAAAATCCATAAAATCGTTTTGAATGATCGAAAACTGAAGTTGCGTGAGTTAGCTGACATCGTAAAGATATCAAAAGAATGTGTTGGCTTTATATTGCATGAGCATTTGACTATGAGAAAGCTCTGTTCAAAGTGGGTGCCGCGTTTGCTCACCGTTTATCAAAAACAAGAACGTGTTGATGATTCTGAGCAGTGTTTGGCCATTGTTAGAGCGGCGCTGGAATGATTGCGTTGCTCTTGATGGAGATTATATATATATATATATATATATATATATATATATATATATATATATATATATACATTAAGCAACTTTCCCATCTACCTCCTTCCTTACCTCATTGGAATAACGAAAAAATTACACTATATATAAAAATAAACCTCTCTAACACATTTCCCATTTTCACCGTACGCATTTGATGCGAAAAATTTGTTCAAAATTCTCATCGAAAATTAACTATGTGGAGAATGTGGAATCCTTGGCACAATAACACTACTCAGTATATATCCCCACTACACCACACACTTTATTTTTGCACTCGACGCGTGTTTCGCTAACCATGTTAATTTCATCAGGAGCGATGATTGACTAAAGCTAAACTACAAATCTACCCTATTTATACTTACCCTAACACTTAAATTATTCAGGCGGAACTAATGGCATAGGCAAGGCATCAATTCCGGTCAAGTAACCAGTAGAGGGAACTATAAGGAATAGGCTCTGTCTTTATTTAAACTACTTTTATATTTTATAATTCAAATAATCAGTTTCATTTTTAATTAATCTTAGATTATCTAATGTTACAGTATGATCAGCTTCAAGGACATGTTCGGCAATGCTAGACTTTTTTGTTCTACTGTATTTTAAGTGTTCTAAAAGTTCATTTTTTAATTGACCTTTAAAACTAATTTCATAAATTCCACTTTTCTCAGAATTAGGAATCTTTTCTTTGGGATTTCCTAAGATATTCCTCAGATTGTCTGATATCTTATAGACTAAGGTGTGGCCTACCTTATTAAATGCCTTATTTCGGATTATATGGTATGGAGACATCTTTCTTTCGTTCTTTCCTTTTAGGATCCAGTTTTGGACATAATCCTCCCCCCTCTCCCTACAATCCTCTCTATCTCTCGCTAGTCTTCTCCACTTTCTTCCTGCTGTTTTCTTAATATCGTCTTCCCAACACTTGGGCGGCCTACCGACCCTCCGTTTACTCGTTCTGGGTTGCCAACACAATAGTCTATTATTTCAACGGTCTTTTGCTCGGACTATATGCCCAGCCCAGCTCTACTTTTCCTCTGCTACTCGCTCCACGATGCATTTTATTTTTGTTTTATCCCTTAACCACTCATTTCTCTTTCTGTTCCTCAGTGCCACTCCCAACATTATTTGTTCCTTAGCTCTTCGTGTTATTGCCAATTTATGCATGATTTTGTATGTTAGTGATATTGTTTCTGTGCCGTAAGTTAATACTAGTAATATGCACATATCAAATATTTTGGTTTTAAATGAAGTCGAAAAAGTTTTCAATCTTAGAACAAAATACAGTTTATTAAATGCTGCCTATCCAAGTGCTACTTTTCTATTAATTTCTGCTTCTTGATTTTCTTTGCCAATCTTTATGTCCTATGTCCTAGGTATACATAAGAGTCGACCCATCTACCTGTTCTTCGTCTAACTATTAAAGTGTTCATCAAGATTTGACCAAATTTTTGTTTTCTTTTTGTTTATGTTTAGGCCTACTTCTTCGGATTGATCTTGTAATTGCGTTATCATAAGCTACAGCTCTCCTTCTGTCTTAGGGATTATTATTATATCGTTAGCATAACGTAGATGTGTGAGGTGTTTGCCGTCAACATTTATACCCATACCGGACCAGTCAATTGTCTTAAAGATGTTCTCTAGGGCTAGAGCAAACAGTTTAGGAGATAGTGTGTCTCCTTTTCTGACACCTTTTTCTATATTTGTTTTATCGGATGTTCGTTTTAATTTTATAACGCTTGTTGCTTTTTCGTAAATGTTCTTGATTATGGTTGAATATCTTGTATCAATGCGGGTATCATGTAGAGCATTCAGAACAGTCATGACTTCAATAGTATCAAAAGCTTTTTCATAATCAATAAAAGCCATAGCTAATGGTAACTTGTATTCGTTGCTCTTCTATTAGTTGTTTTAAAGTTTGGAGGTGATCATTAGTTCTAAAGCCTTTCCTGAACCTCGCCTACTCTATCGGTTGATACTCATCTAACTTTTTTCCTAATCTATTGGCTATGATCTTAATGAAGGGTTTGTATAGGTGTGAAAAGAGACTTATAGGTCGATAGGAGACATACTTGGTCTTATTTTTTTCGCGTGCAAAAAAGGTGGAATTCTGAATATTTAACTTGAACTTATGTCTATTTATTAACTTGTTTACTAAGTCATCGTCATAACCATTAACTCTAGTTATATTTCTAATACGATACCAAACATGCTCTTGAAGCTGAACATACTGTAATATTAGATAATCTAAAACGAATTAAAAATGTATCTGATAGGAGATTGTTGAACGTATACGAAAGTATGGAAATTATAAAATGTAAAAGTAGTTTAAATAAAGATAAGGCCCTATTCCTTGGGCGCAGGTAATTTCCACACCACTAATCCGTTTATGACCTAGACATATTTAAGGGATTGTAATTGCAGAAGTAAATTCCAGACCGAGTACTTTCAGGTAGAGGATGAGGGTTGATAAATGGGTGGTGGTACGCACCGGCCTGTTCAATTAAATCATTATTAAACCCTTCTACATATCAGTTTAGTACATATTATTAATTTGTGATTATTACTTGGTTGTGCGTATATTTTTTTAAAGTGTTGCTAATATGGAAGCAAAGTTAATAAAAAGTAATCTAGCAAGGGTGAGAATTTTCTATATATCAATGAACCTGGACTAACTGTTTTGTAAATATATATAAATAGATATGTAGCATTATCTAGTATATGTAAGTTTGTAGCATTATCTAGTATATGTAAGGAAATTTGTCCAATTGTATTTTATGTATTTAGTAAAAACTTCATGCCATATATTTTTGCAAATATCTAAAATTTTCAATAAAAACTGATTTAAAAGAAATCCATCCAATTTTATTTAGATGAATAAAGCATAATTATATTTGCTTGGTATGGAAATTACCTGTAAGATTTAAGCACCCTTATAAGGTTAGTGTGGAATTTACCTGTTGTATTAAGGGCGCAGGTAGTCTTGGTGTGAAATTTACTAACGCCGTATTCCTTATAGTCTCCACTACTGGTTACTTGACCGGAACTGAACGCCTATGCCAGTTCCGCCTGAGTAATTCAAGTATTAGGCTAAGTATAAATAGGGTAGATTTGTAATTTAGCTTTAGTCAATCATCTCTCTTGATGAATGAAGATGAAGCTCCTGGTTAGCGAAACGCACGTCGAGTGCAAAAATAAAGCGTTTGGTGTATTGCTGATAAATACTGAGTAGTATCGAAAATTAAAAAAACAATCTTATAATGACATTAAACTACTAATAACTAACTTTACTCCTACCCTTTTACTCACTTTTCCTAAAGCATTGTTACTCAAAAACCATAGGCTTTAAGGGTAGACGAAATTTGAAATCGATATCTCATTTCGTTCGAGAGTTATCGTTAGACAGATTAAGGCCCACGAAAATGAATTCTGTAGTTTTTGTGAGACTCGAGGAAACGAAAAAATCCCAGAAGTGGTTTCTTTCACGAATACAATACTTCTATTGCCCTGTAGACGTAGTTTATTAAAAAATACTTTTGTGTTGAAAGTGGTTGTGCAATACAAAAAATGGGCGATTTATACAGATTCGTTTTTAAAATTTAGACCAGGAAACTTTGGCACAATGACATTACCCAAAGTTTCTCTCTGAATTATCAGAAATTTTTTCGTTGGTTTTAAAAGTAATATAAATGTAATATATATATATATATATATATATATATATATATATATATATATATATATATATATATATATATATATATATATATATGTATATATATATATATATATATATATATATATATATATATATATATATATATATATATATATACATATATATAAATATAAATATTCTTTAATTTTAATATAGATAATGAAAATTCAATAACAAAACTATGCCCTAATTTGGGATCCCAGCATTTTTAACGAAGTGGGTCACTTTAATTTTTCAATGTGGATTTTCAACTATATGAGTTTTAAAAAAATCCGGCTCTGATAATAACAATATTGTTCATCTATGAATTTTATCTTCTGATAAATTTAACTTATAAAAAAAACTTATCAGAAGAATTCCATTAATTTAGAATAACATTTTTTATTATCATGTAAGTGGTGACTAGCATTAAAATTTGGATACACTTGAACTTATTGTCGACTTCGACTTCCCTTGCTAAAGGAAATTAATATATTTGTGTGTGGGGCCCCTAAATCAAGAAAAGCCTGGTCACTCATTTTTACCAGTCTGTCTGCTGGCACGATAACACACGAACGAAATGAAATATCACTGTCAAATAAATAATGGGAATTTTTCTTAGTTTTGGGTTACGATAATGAAAAAATGTGAACATAATTAGTTACAGTTATAGGTGGAGTCATATATATCATGTTATGCATTCTTTCAAAGGGTCTTGGAATAGAGGAATCTGAAAATTGTGTTAATTCTTCATTATTATCATTTTAATTATAAGAAGTTAGTGAGGTGGGGAGAGGAACTGGGATTCTTGAAGTGGAAAAGCAGCCGCAATTTCATTTTCTATTTTAACTAGACAGAGATCGTAATACAAAAAAACTTATTCATTGCTCTTCTCTTCTTAAAATTCTATTCTCTTCAATATGCTTGTATGTATTCGCAAAAGAATTACTGATAAGATAAATTATTTGAAGTACCTATCTATAATACGTAAAAATTGCTATTTAAATGGAGTACCTAATATTGTATGGCCTTGTGCAGTTTACAAAATGAGTAGATTCTTGTTTTTTTCCTTAGTTTTCACAATAATTGTCATTTCTCAATATGAAGGTAAGAGTATTTTAATAAATAAAAAATATACATTTCCACACACTATATATATATATATATATA
>CM032446.1:101645443-101752943 GCA_019049505.1 Pachyrhynchus sulphureomaculatus | reverse complement strand
TTTTTTTTTCAATTGTTCAATTAATGCTCAATTATAGTTTGTAATTATTTTCGGATGGTTTTTTCGTTGTTGATGACTATTCTGAATTATATATGTATACATTTTTTAAGATTTAGTCAGCGGGTTCGAATTTGATTTTCATCTTTCATTTTTTTTTATTTTAAGTGTGCCCAGATTATACAGGATATACCTTAAACGCTTCAAATTATTATTTTTCTCAATAGTTTTCCCTATGTTACTCTATTGAGTTCTTTTTTTTTGGTTCAATTATATTTTTTCAGTTTTATTAATTTTTATGAATTCCGTAGACTTCTTTCCCTCTCTTAGATTTCAGATTTGTAGATTTTCCTTTATTTATTTGTGTTACTTGTTTGGACACTACATAAATTGTGTCCATTAAGGTTTAGTTTACTAATCTATATCTCCGTTTGTTTTATCTAAGATTTGTGTAAGATTTTCGTGTATCTTCGCTTTATATTTGTTTATTTCATTTTAATTTATTTGTGTCTGGTTATTTTATATTTTTCTCCATTCACCACCAATTTGAATTTATTATTATAATTTTAATAATATATTTATTAATAAATATTTTTTTCCTTATCATTCTATGTTCGCTGTCAACTGTAAATTAGTTATTTTTTTTCAAGGGCATAGCATAGGCGCTGTATGTGAAGTGCTAAAACCAATAATAGTTACTATTCATTTATCTGAAGACAATATGTAATGAACTTAATTTTCTGTTGTTCCGTTAGAGCTTATCAATATTTATTTTCCTGGCGGTTTTATGGTATGAAGACGTTCCTCTGAATGCTAGTCCATTAATATAGTACCTTTATAATTTCTGTCGCCTTATCCATAATCCTTTTTTCTTCCTCATAATTTTTCCGACAGTTTCTAGACGACAGTGGTCTACTGTGTCAAATATTAATAGTTTTTTTTTAGATAATTACCTCTAAAATTCAGTCAATTTTTTACTTTAATTCTACTTAAACTTGAAGGTAGCATTTTAAGATTGCTTAAAAGTAATTACTATTTCTTATTATTACTAATATACCATTTAACAAAGTAAACAAGATAATTTAACAGGGATTCCCAACATTTAGAAATTTAAATTGCTCAAAATCCAAACTACAAATAACTTTAGCATTAAAATCTCTATTTAAATAATCGTGTTAGGCTTCCCTTAAATCTACAGTCTATTGATTCCAAATGTAATTTTTTTAAGTGTACTATAGTTCAGGTACAACCTATGGCACGCGTGTCATCTCTGGCACGCCAAGCAATTTTGAATGGCACGCGTACCTATTCAAAGTTTACACATTAATTCTGTAATCTGTGACATGTTTCGAAATTAAGTAAATAATCGAAGACAGTATTACTTTAACGATACAAACAAAAACGATATATTATATAGGTCACTAGGTATTATTAGTAAAAACTGCAAAATATATATTTTGTAATTTATAATTTTACTGAATGCATTGGTTTGGCTTTAATTTCGGCAAGTATTAAAGACGGTAAGCCTCAAAATATATGCCTAGGCAAAAACACAAATAAACGTCCTCCATTCAGATCAAAAGAGTCGCTATAAGGCGGTTTTTGTTTGACTTGACTTCAATCGTTCCGACGCGCGCCGCAACTCTTTTTATATTGCCGAGCTTTAGTTTTTGTTAGATTTAACTTCTAGGCGACCCTTTGATTGTAATGGGCGCGTTGTAGGTAATAATTTTTGTTCTAAGAAATTTAATAAACGTAATTATTGGAATTTTTCTGGAAACATTATTTTTCTATATATAGCAAGCGGCTACACGTTTGGATCATTTAGTATAGAAGTAACATCTGTTCCAGTCAATAGTCGTCGAAAAGTTTAAAAATTAAAATTACGTTGCGTTATGGCCTCGAAGACACAGAAGGTAGACGTTCGATCATTTCAAACTTCATGGACAACAGATTACGGTTTTGTACGACAAAACGATCGGGCCGTTTGTGTCCTATGTCGGGAAAGCGTAGTTTTCCGGATATCTAGTGTTCAACGACATTTCCAGATAAAACATGAATCGTCATTTAAAGATAACGCTGATAAAAGGGAGGCAATACAAAGAGCAAGTAAACAATACGAGAAACAGTCAACATTCTTTAGCAAAGTTTTCCAAGGGAAAAATCAGGTAACTGAATGCAGTTTCAAAATTGCACAGTCGTTGGCATAAAAGGGTAGGCCGTTCACTGACGGAGAATTTATGAAGCAAACGTTTGTGAGTACTGGCGAGATTTTATTCGACGACTTGCCCAATAAGGATACAATATTGGCCAGGATTAGGGATATACCGGCATCAGCGCGGACCATCGAGAGACGAATTACCGAAATGACACAAAATATTTGTCTGCTCCCATTGCAGGGAACTACAAGAGGAGAGGATATGTTTTCAGAATTTGTTAAACATTTTGAAAAGCGGAACATTGATTTAAATAAAATTTTTTGCATAACGACAGATGGCGCCCCTGCTATGATTGGGAGACTTGTTGAAAAACATAAGTCAAGTGTGATGCTTATCCTGTTAACTACAATCTACTGAAGATAAGAACTGGATCTGTATGTTAATGTTTCTTACTGATATTACAAACCATCTCAGTGAACTCAACTTAAAGTTACAAGGTTCAGGCAAAACAGTTCTGGATTTATACGAATCCTGGAAATCATTCAAATTAAAAATAGATTTATTTATCAGCGATATTACTACAAAGACATAAATATTTTCCAAATTTAAAAACTTATATATCCAGTGTCTACGATGGTGCACTAATAGACGAAATTCTTAAATATATGACTAATTTAAAAGAGAAGTTTATCGAGAGGGGTCAGGATTTTGATAAACATGGTCCTATGTTCGCTTTTTTAATCAAACCAGATTTAATGGATTTTTCCAGCAGTTGCTTTGACATATCTCTTTTCTCATGAATGGACATTAATCTGATCTTCAATACATTGAATTTAAAAGCTCCGAGTTATGGAACACGAAATCTGTAGAATTAAGAAGTGTATTAGAAGGTGACTGCCAGAACCATTCAAACGAGATACTCAGTTGTTGGATAAGTTTGCCATAGAAATTTATTTGTCTTAAGAAAGTAGTGTTTGCCATGCTTACAGCTTTCGGATCATCCTATATCTGTGAACAACTTTTTTCGCATATAAGAGTGATTTTAAACCCGTACCGAAGCAGGCTGACAACAGACAACTCGGAAGCATATGTGACACTGAAAATAACCAGAGATGAACCGGATATAAGAAAACTCTCTAAAGAACTTCAAGCACAGGGTTCACACTAGGTCCTAGGACTAGTATAATAAAATTATTTGTTAAATGTTAAAAAAATTTTGTAATTAAACCTTTTAAAAGCAATATTTTAAGTTAATTTAAGTTAATTTTTGTTAATTTTAGTTGTAGTAAGTACCTATGTCGGCACGCAAAATGTTTTATGGATGAAAACTGGCACCCCTTAGTTAAAAGGTTGCCGACCCCTGCTATAGTATATGTTTCAAGTTATTGAGGTTTCAGCCATCTTTGAAAGAAATTCGGGCCAGCTTAAGTGGGATGACATGTGAGTCACACTTACATGAGATTAGTAATTTTTTTGAATCGATTTTCGAAAGTTCAGATTTTAGTTGAATAAAATAATTATATATTTGCTTTCTCCATAATTTGGGGGAAATGTAAAATGTAAATGATAACACATAATATGATTAATATGTACAAGTTTTAGCTTCATAAATCAAAATGTCCCTCTATGGATTTAAAATATTATTAACAAATAGAAACTTATTTGACAAGATCAATGTAAAATGTCATTATGACATAATTTTACTTCTATTTCTTATAACTTATTCTCTTGTTAGTTTATCTTATTCTTCATTTTTAAGTATTTATCTGTAAGAATGCTTATTCCGCTTTATTATCTTCTTCAATGTTGCAATTTCTAACTGAATTTATTACCCCTCGGACGCGCCCTTTAAATTAATGGGGAGATCGGTGGGGAGGGGCAAAGCTTCATTGATGTTTAGACATTTTTTTCCCAGATTGGTAGGACGTGAAGACCAGTGTCACAATTAAGGTTGTTTGAGATGTTTAGACATTTCGATAAACTCTCGAAATTTCCCAAGGCTTCAACTGTTTAAGGTTATGCTTCAAATTTGAGACACATGTCAAAAAATTGGTATTTTGTCATTTATTATATATGTATTCTGGAAAAGCTACTATAATACTTTAAAAATTAGTAAAATTTACAAGAAAAAGGTAAAAAAAAAGTAATCTCGAGTTGTCTCGGTAATGATTTATATATATTTGCGTAGGTCTTCTATTATATTAAATTTCTGTATGCTCAACTTCTACAATACTAGACGCAAAAATAAAAAGAATTGCAAACTAACGCTCTTGAAGGGTAATAAATTCATCCTAGCCTGTTGAGAAACTTGAAATTTAAATAATCGTATAAGTTCGCATCAATCCTTCGCACTATCATGGAGAAATCAAAAGGCTTACCATAAAAAGATACGAGTTCCAATAACTTAGACCAGTCACTCTAGAGAAAATGCAGAAAATTTTCTTATTGAAAATTAGATCGGTGAAGAACATGGACGTCGGCCACAGCAGCATGAGAGTTTTTCGGAAATTTTGTTTCGCAGATTAAAATCTTTCACTATATTTTTTTTAAGAAGCCACTGAAAAAAACACCTGGCACGGTTGTAGAATAAAAGAAAACACTTCACTGATAAATACAAACAAACCGTTACGCTGTTTGATTTTAATATTAACTGTCTGGATACCTATGCAAGCGTTTTTAACAAGAATCATGACACAAGATGACACAATATGAAAATATGAATAATTTCTAGGTATAGCATTGGCCAGTATCATCAAGATGGTACTTTGTTGCCTGCCAAACAGGAATACACATTAAACGACAATCTCAAAAAAAAATACGTAAAAAACTTCTTTCTTATTCACGTGGTTAATAAGTCGCATTTGGTGAAGTGACTTATTTTAGTGAGAACTATAATATACATAAAAGTTAATAGATTTTGTTACTACACTGATAGGAAAAGTTTAATAAGCAGTGACAGATCAACAAAATCTACATTTCGTCTATTGCATGTCGTCTACATCTGTGCCTTCTTCGGCACTGTGTCTCTAAAACCCTGGATTGAAATATTTAACAAAATTTTGACGATAACAAATTGTGGTTTTAGGAAGGATTTCACTTAGTATTAAAATATAATTTTTTTACAGTTGTTGCAAGGTCAGCTCTAAAAATTGTGAATGGAACAACAGCTAAAGAAGGTGAATTCCCGTACATGGTAAGTATGTGAAAATATTTATATTTTTACATCGAGTTCATATTTCAATAAAAACTCTAGTGCAATTTTTATGCTTCTCTTTACGATAGACTAGCAAATGCTTCTCCTGGATATAACCTTGTGTGTTCTGTCAAGAGAATTATATGCGTATTATCGATATCTCAGGAAGTAGAAATTTAAACCCCAATTATTTTAAAACAGTGGGTTTAGAATCGTGAGTAGAACTTACAAACGATATCATATATGTTATGTAACATTTAAAAAGCATATTTAGTTTTGTGACACTCTTTAAACCACTCTATACAGATAGAATAACTTTATATCTTAACCCAACGTCTACTGTATCCCAATAGCAAAAATCGGCACAGCTGTTTGGGAGTGTTTGGCAGAAATAAACTTACGATAAATTCTAAAAATCGTTATTTTTAGTTCTTTGGGTACGAACAATAAAACAACATGTAAACATTTACTACCTAAGTGTATGTACAGGGTGAGTCAACGATAGAATAAAGTTCATTATCTCATCTGTTTCGGGAATGACGAAAAAATGTTAAATACTATAGTTTTAGGGAATGTTAAGGTGCACTGTTTAAAATTATTTTTGAATATACAGGGTACTTCAAAAAAGTGTGGCCGATATAACATATGTTTTTTTAAATGGAACATTCTATTTCCAATTTATTTCTAAATTCTGCGTAAAATTTTATACCTTTTTATTGAGAATGTTATATATCTAAACCTAGTAGTTTTCCTAATATTTCAATAATTTTAAAAAATACTAGTTTTCAGTTTTGTAAAAAATTGCCAGTAGCGCCTTTGTTTCTGAAGGTGGAATACTCATAATTGATACGAGCGTTCTATAGGGATGAAAAAAAAAGATATATGTAAAGAAATTTGAGTTAGATTCTACAGGGTGTTCAAAATAAATTTATACATTTCGACTAATTTAAATTGAAAAATCTCACATTTTTTAAACGGCACAACCTGTATATTATTATTTTTTCTGATAGATTTTACAAAACCCTCCAACTTTTATTAAGTATGTCATATACCTATTTCTAATAGTTTTCGATTTATTTTGAATTTTTCATTTTTACCCTTGTTTTTAATACACTTACGCTATTGTGAAAACATAAACAAATATTGCTTAACTTATCTAATGATTAATTATTATGACGTAATAAATGTTCAAAAATATGCCCGTCTACTTGAATACACATGTTTAGTCGTTTTACTATATTTTCCTTCACTTTCCTTAGCATAAAAAGCGTTATTGTCCTGCACCCATCCTGTATTCTATTTTCCATATCTACTGGTGTTGTAGGGGGATTCACATAAACACGATCTTTAATGTAGCCCCACAAAAAGAAGTCTAAAGGTGTTAAGGCACATGATCTAGGGGGCCACTGAATGAATCCATCCCTACCGATCCATTTTTGTGGGTAACGATAGTTTAAAAATTCCCGAACTTCCCGGTAGTAATGAGCAGGAGCTCCGTCTTGTTGAATCCACATTTGTTCCCTTTCAAAGTTATCAACTTCTTCAAGAAGCTGGGGTAGTTCGTTTTGCAAAAAATTTAGATATCTAGACCCGTTAAGCGCTTCGCGGAAAAAATATGGACCAACAATTCGAAAATTTAATATTCCACACCATACATTAAGCGACCAATGGTTTTGGTTTTGGACTTCCCGGACCCAAAATGGATTAACTGTGGAATCATAATGCATGTTATGGCTGTTAACTGCTCCATTACTGCGAAAAATAGCTTCATCAGAAAACATTGTTTTGGATAAAAAAATTGGATCGGCCTCTATTGCTCCATTCATGGTGGTACAAAAGTTTACTCGTCTTTCAAAATCACTGTCTTGAAGTTCTTGGTGTAGTTCCATATGAAAGGGATGATACTTATATTTTCTCGTGGTGTGATTAGCCGTAGATTTGGATGTGTCAGATAAGTCAGCTAGTTGACCACTGCTGACCTGGGGATTATCTTCAACATGAAGCAAAATCTAAATTTCTTTTTCCTCATTGGTAGCATTCTGGTTTACTACTTTCCGTTTCGTATACTCAATGCTACCACTACCATCAAACCGTCCCATTAAGCATTTACTGCCAAAAGACAAATTTTTCCCGCCTCACCCGGTATATAAACCATATCAATTAATTCATTTTTAGGAAAATCCAAAACTATTACCTTTATACGTCATTTACTACAACAAATTAAACTATTTTTACTTGCTTAATAGGCATGTCAAAATTTGACAATGCCTGCATTTTTGTTTTGTCTTGGCAAATATGATGTTATAGCGTAAATATATTAAAAAGAAGGGTAAAAATCGAAAAATTCAAAATAAATCGAAAACTATTAGAAATAGGTATATAACATAATAAAAGTTGGAGGGTTTTGTAAAATCTATCAGAAAAAATAATAATATACAGAGTGTGCCATTTAAAAATTTTAGAATTTTAAATTTAAAATAGTCGAAATGTTTAACTTTATTTTGAACACCCTGTAGCATCTAACTCAAATTTCTTTACATACATCTTGTTTTTCGTCTCTATAGAACGCTCATACCAATTATGAGTATTCCACCTTCAGAAACAATGGCGCTACTGGCAATTTTTTACAAAACTGAAAACTAGTATTTTTTTTTAAAAATTGAAATATTAGAAAAATTACTAGGTTTAGGTTATTAATAAAAAAAAATAAAAAATTAGGAAATATGATGTTCCATTTAAAAAAAAACGTATGTTATATTGGCCACACTTTTTTGAAGTACCCTGTATACTCAAGAATAATTTTAAACTCTGCACCTTAATATTCCCTAAAACTGTTGCATTTAACATTTTTTCGTCATTCCCGAAAGAATGAGATAATGAACTCTACTCTATCGTTGACTCACCCTATACAGATTTAATCTTGGTTACGATTTTATTTACTAGGTTAGACAAGATACTAGAAAGATTGATTTTATTTAGAACCACTACAGCTATTTTAACCAAATTTACTACTGTGGTGACTAATTACAATAAGTTTAGAACATGATTTTAATCCTCTTCCAAGGTATTTTATTTATTATACTTTCACGATAATCCATTACTAAGACCAATATTAATATGATTCCAAAATTCCAGCGTGTAAATTCTAACCAACCTTACAAAAAAAAATGGGAACATTGCTTATGTGTGTGCCCTACATCAAACGACATGTAATAACAATTTTGTTACAATGTTTCATTTAGTTTTGCATTACAAAGATCCCTTTCATATTTTTCTTGTCAATATAATTTATAAATTAGTTGCTCTCCAATACGATATATTTTAAAATCGATTCAGTGGTTTTAAAGTAAATCATCCTCATTCCATCTGCAAACGCTAAAAACATTAATATTAATACGGCCAACACACAGTGCCTTAGGAACTGTTGTAGTGTTCTAAATTGATTTATAATAATTTTAGGTGCAACTGCGGCAGAGTGATGGTTATTTCAACTGTGGAGGAGGAATAATAGGGCCAGAATGGATTTTGACAGCCGGACACTGTGTTCAGAGCGGGGGAATGTAAGTTTTCTTTTGAGTTGAATGTACGTTGCGTACTGAAATCCTACAAAATGTATCTGTCCCCATCACCTTCATCTCCTTCCGCTAGAGGCATATGACTTATAAACTAAACTATGAGTTTTCCTAATATAAATTAATATAGGTGTAACAAGGTTTAAATCGATATTGCCTTTCCTTTAGTATTTTCACAGCAATATATAACAGTGCAGACAATCGGGTAGATGTAGACATGGATAAATAAACTTTTAATTAAAAGGGTTATAAATATGATTTATTGTAAATCAATAAAAAAAAAATAAAATAAATTATTTAATTATTGCTTGTATATAAAAATATAAAAGTAAGAGTAATATATAAGGCAAATAAGACAAACACTTAGAGGGGTACCCAAAAGGATCGGGAATTGTGTGGTGTTAGTTTACTACTTGTATTACATGATTTTCCCGCTAGAGTGATGTAATTACACTCCTCCCATATCAGTCTGCCAAGCGGCATTGGTATAGAAGGTCGTGAGAAGGTTCTAAAATTTTTTTTTGTAAAAGTTGTTTTCTGCACTCGTCGTTTTTTTAAAATGGCCCATTCTCGAGAACAACGCCCAAAATTTGTTCCATCGGGTCAGACAGTGAACCAAGCAATCTACCTTGAAGTGTTAAAAAGGTTGCGCAACAGTGTGCGAAGGAAACGCCCTAATTTGTGGTAGTTGAGCGCCAATTTTGAACAAAAAACGGCATGACGCCTTCGGCCCACCCATCCTACTCGCCGGATTTAGCTCCATGCGCCTACTTTTTATTTCCAAGGATGAAAAAGGACCTGAAATGAGGACGTTTTTCTGACATAGAAGAGGTGAAAACAAAAAAACGACGAAGGCTCTGAAGAACATTGGATCAGACGAATTTTAAAAATGCCTTGAACAAAGGAATAAAAGATTGGATAAATGTATTAACTCCAATGGAGAGTATTTTAGAGGAGAGTAACAGTTGTTTGTAGAAAATTTTAATAAAACGTTTTTAAAAAATAAATTCCCGTTACTTTTGAGCCCCCCTAGTATATCAACAAGATGTAGATAATAATATTATAGTATATTGTGTATAAAAATTGTGTCATAAATAAAGAAAAAAATCGTAGGGGGCACCCCTACATGTTTATTGACTGAATAAAAACAGCTTTGTATCAATAATTAGATGCGACGATAGCGTAGTGGGTAAGGTCTGCTTTTTACGCCGAAGAACCGAGTTCGAATCTCGGTTAGGAAAATAATAAATTTAAAAAAAATTGTAGAATGTAACGGTAACCCCTCTCGGGAAAAAATAAAGTAAAACTTTCTCTCTATGGCGGTTCAGAGCCGGTATTAAAATGTAGGTCCCCTTTATCTCTGGAACTTAAAAAAACACCAACTACAGGCAAAGGCGAGAGGATCACCTATGAGAGAATCAAGAATTGTTTATTTTACCTTCGAACTGTAGATAATAACGATACTTAACAGTATTGTCAAGTTTAGCATAAATCACATTAACACAATCACATATCTAACATGTTCCTAAAAGTGGTTGACTAGATCTACTGTTAACGAATCTATCACATCTATGATGTTGTCTGACTAGCAAAAATAAAGAAATTCGTTAGTCCACTAGTTTTTCAAACATTGTTAAAAGTCTGAAGTGTATAGTTTTAACTAATAGGGACGAAAGTAAATAATATTAAATTTATAAGTAAAAGCTGAATATTTTCTAAATTTGTATTTGAATAAGTTATATTTAATCACATAAAACGAGCTCTTTAATTCAATAAATGTAAGTAGCAACACCAGTTCACATTCAGGTTTTTCTACACAGCAAGTGACCATTCAGTCTTTCTAGCGGTATTGCACAGAAGCAGAGTAAGGTAACTTTTATATGATATAAGATAGGATTGTGATTTACTCACCTATGTCTATTTGTCTTCACCGCATGCATTGAAATTTTTTAATGGATACTTGAATTGGCGAAAAGCGATTTCTTATGTGATATGTTTTACCTCCGCTGGCATATAAAATGTTGGTTGTATGTATGCCGGTCTACTTTAGTAGAGAGTAAATCTCTCATGGTGCTGATACATTTTAAGAAAAGTGTGGTAGCTGTAAATACGATATCCGAAATACGATTTCATACTGTATGGACAAGCAAGTATTCAAGTCTACGGTTATCATAATATAGGGATACTGAAATTATTTCTAATAGGCCCAGAAAGGAGAATATTCTGAAATTATTTAGCACTTTAATTTTGAATCTCCGCAAAAAGATTTTCCCATTTCTAGTTTCCTTAACGATCTCTCGATATAGTCAAGGTTGTGATAATTTTAGACTTCATTGAATCTAAATTATTTTTTTTTTTTTGACAGAACTACTAATAAAATAAATTAGACTAACAAATGAACTAGGAGTATGCACGAAATTACTTAATATTTTTAAATTCTTTTAGTGATTCAATAGTATATGGAACAAATCAGTTATATGACCATGGTAGTGGCTATCCCAATACATCTATTAAAATAAAAAATTGGTTCCAGCATCCCAAATTTCAAATCCAGCCCTCAGGAATTCCCATGTATGATGTCGGTCTTTTGCAGGTAATAATTAATTTTTTACATGCTCTTAATATGTTTTCTATGTAGTAATAGATTTGTCTCCCCATTGTATAAAGAGTTTATAGCTCATATCCGTTTAATATCTAACCATGGATGCTGGAGGATACTTGAATACACTACTCATCATGTATCTGGGAAGATCCATGTGAAAAAATATTCAAATCAAATATTAACATCATAAAACTTTTCTACAGGACTAACTACAAGAACGAAAGTGCTGTACAGATTCAACTAGTAATGAGTTCATATTTTACTACATTAGCTTTAGCTAGATATTGTTTAAAAGACCCAATAAGTCGGGAGAATATAATATGTTTTTTTTAATTTCAAGAATATAAAATGTTTTTGCTTGTTGCATATTTGATTCTAATGTATAAACTGCTTTATTTTAAAAGTAAACATATTTACTATAGGTTTGTATTTTGTGAATTTTATCGGAATTTATTAGTAATTCTTGGAGAATAAATAAAAACTTGTGCTTATCTTCAAGGTAATATTCTAAAATCAAAAAATTTATAAAGTTTTCAGTCCATATTTTGCAATCTCATGTTCAGTTATATTTTGCTTTTATTTCTTATTATGATTTATACGTGGTAAGATCCTTTTTAGGACAATTTTAATATTTAATATATATTATATATAATTTACAAACTTTCAGACCATCATATTTATTACAATGCTTTGTGATGCGAGTTACAGAAACTTAGATTAAACAAATATATCTGTTTAGTTAGCATTAGATAGCTAATGTTATAAATACGACTAAAGCACGATATTCATTGTCATTATTGTTAGTACTATCAATAGATTTAATTGGCGCAGTCGTACAGATTTATTCGCGGAATTTGTGAGCCGCGAGCGATTTAATGTTTAACGAAAAAACTTCTGAGTTTTTAGGAACATTTTCTTGTGTTGAATAGAAAGTAAATCAAATCAGTGAAGAAATGACCAAAAAAAACATATTTCAGGCTTCCTAGAGCATTTTTAGTGCACCGATTTAAGAACAAATCAAATCAGGAGGCAGTCGCGTCAAATACTCGTAAAAGAAGCAAAAAAGAGAAAATCAAGTGTGTGGAAGTCAAATGCCGAACTTGAAAAGCGGCTTTAAGAGACTTTCTGGCACAGGAAACAACCTTCTTAAACTACAGGCAACTTGGATTGGAAAGACCTAGTGAAATAACAAGCATCGTCTGAACCTAAAGGCAACTTAGAATAAGAAGCCAGAGAAGAAAAACAAAAATTATCTGAACCCACAGCACCGCAATTTTAAGAAAGAAACTAGAAGAAACAGAATGAAGAAACAGAAAGAATACAATGAAAAACAGGTCAATGACTATCATCACCATCATTACTTTATAAGTAACTCGTCATATCTATCCTTTTTGTGTTTTCCCTTTGTAGCTATAAGTTGTGTATATAATTTACCATAATTTTACGCACATTTAATGAGTTTAATTTACGCGAGAAATACAATTCCTTAACATTGTTTTTCTATAAACAATAAGATATTATATAGTTACTTCACATCCGTATGAGGTTCAGCTTGTTACTCCGCGTACAACGCTTTTCAAGCAGTCTTTTATATGGAGAACATCATGCCTTTGGAATAATTTGCCCAGGGCTGTTTCCCACCGAGTACAATTTATAGCGATTCAAGAACAACGTGACTCGTTTTTTCCGCACACATGCCGCTCCTGGAGCGCTTTAGGGACTTCCCTGTAGCATGTGTGCTAGACCCATAAAAAAAAATAGTAGTTATAAAAATATGTGTAACGAAAATTAAGCCCAAGTGCAGGCACAGCCTGCAATAAATTATCTAATATTAAAATTATACATCGATACAGAACTATGCTACAATGAAAATTCTCACACATTAAGTATTTGTATTCACAATTGCTGTTGCATTTAATAAATTTATTATTAAATGCAATTAAATATTAGGAAACCAAATTGGTCATACGTTAGTGATTCAGGAACTGAATTAAAAACATGGCAATAATTTAAAAATGCATTATTTCTATGTTTTGGTGATCAACGAAATATTGATCGGTACTTCCGAGATTTAATTTCTTTAGAGCTAATGCCTAAAGAAAGATCATATTTTTGGTATGCAAATCCCAGACAACAGTAGTTTAGTAATCAATGAACTTAATACTTCTAATATAGATCCTGCAGAGAAACTAATTCCCCAATTATTTATTATAGTTCTTAAGATTTTTTAATAGTTTACATATAAACTTACAAACTAAAATTTGAAGAAGAAAAAATAGTTTATTCAATCTACAGACACTCAAACGCGGTTAAACCTACATAAAGATAAATACCAATAAGACAAACAAATCTACCAAATTTTAATCTACATATATGCCAAATATATTTCAAAAAACCCGTCCAATTTGTAAATTAGCAAGTTAGACCAGTAAATGTAAATGAGAGAACATTCTCGATAGCAATAAAAGAAGATGGAGCGGACGAAGACTGCACTTTAATTGTATGTTATGGACCAAATGACAACGCAAGAATTGAGGAAAGGACAAATTTTTTAGTGATTTACAGGAAGAGATAGACAATACAAACAATAAGATAATAATATTGGGAGATATGAACGGAAAGGAGAGACAGTGAGAAACGATAATGGCGAACGAATAATCCAGATAAGTTTGGAAAACGAATTAAAGATCGGTAATACTCATTTCAAAAAAAAGAAATTCACAAAATAACTAGACAAGTGATCTCGAGAAATGAAAAATCGATTATAGACTACTTTTTAATACATAAAGTAGGTTGGGATAGAGTAAAGGATATTGAAGTAAAAACAGGCCCGGAGATAGGTAGCGATCACTTTCTTTTAAAAATGGTAATAAAATTAGGGAAAGACAGTGTAAAGGAAAATAAACGCAAAATAATAAATTCAAAAATTAAATGTTATAAATTAAGACATAGTGAAATAAGAAAAGAATACCAAAGAATATATGAAGAAAAAATGAAGACAAATAGGAGAGGAATGGAAGTGGAGGAGGGGTGGAAAGAATTTAAAGATTCTGTTTTATTGATGGACGAATTTAAGGAAGAGATTGAAATGGAGAAAATATCTACAAACAAAAGATCCAACCAATTATGAGGAATATAGACAACAAAGAACACGAGTTAAAAAAATAAAAAGGAAGAAAAGAGAAAATCTTGGATACAATTTGGAAGCTATTTTTCGGTATGATTAAGAATATGAGAAGGTGTAGAAACAATAGCAAATATAAAATACAAAGAAGGAATGTCATAAAAGAAGAAAAAATTATGGAAACATGGAGGGAATATTATAAAGAACTATTGGATGGGGTGACATAGTAGATAAAAATCAACATAGAGACATTATACCAGAACAATATATAGAACTCACACAAACAGACGAGATTAATACAGAAGAAATAAAAGAGGCAATCGGCAAATTAAAATTAGGAAAGGCGCCCGGACATGATAAGATCACAGCAGATATGATGAAAGCGCTCCCTGAGGTAGCAATAGAAAAACTTAAAAAAATAATGAACAACGCAATGAAGAACAATGCACCTACGGACTGGACAACAGGCATCATAATCCCAATATATAAGAAAGGTGACACTAAAGATTGTAATAACTACAGAGGGATAACTTTAACTAGCACTGTGTCAAAAGTATATACTAGGACACTGGAAAAAAGATTAAGAAAGAAACTGGAGCATACATTGGAGGAAACGCAGTTTGGCTTTCGGCTAGATAGAGGGGCGAATGATGCAATATTTATAGTGAGGCAATTATGTGAAAAAGCAATAGGAGAAGATAGGAAAATTCACTTGGGTTTTATAGACCTACTAAATGCTTTCGACAAGATTAAAAGAGAAGACATATGGGAAACACTGAGGAAAAGAGAAATACCAGAAATAATAATAAAATGCGTACAGAGTTTATACAAAGAATCAGCAAGTTATATAAGAACAAGACAAGGCAGATCTGATATATTTGAAACAACTATGGGCCTTAGGCAGGGATGCACCCTGAGCCCCATGCTTTTCTCAATCGTTCTGGATGAAGCAATAAAAGAAGCAAAGGAGAAAGGGGTAAGACCATACCAGACAGGCTATTGGGAGATGAAAAAGATAGAAATATCAGAACTATGCTATGCGGATGATATGGTTATTATAGCAAAAGACGAAGAAACGGTTAATAGGAACATGCGGATATATAAAGAAGTATTGGAAAAAATAAACATGAAAATTAAAAAAGAAAAGACAAAGACTATGATAATAGGGAAGCAAAAGTGACAACATGAAATAAAGATAGGAGAGGAAAGGTTGGACCAAGTGGAGAAGTTTAAATATTTGGGATCAACAATAACGGAGGAGGGGAGAGGAGA
Source organism: Pachyrhynchus sulphureomaculatus (assembly GCA_019049505.1). Classification (NCBI taxonomy): domain Eukaryota; kingdom Metazoa; phylum Arthropoda; class Insecta; order Coleoptera; family Curculionidae; genus Pachyrhynchus; species Pachyrhynchus sulphureomaculatus. The sequence goes on along the minus strand of CM032446.1, from coordinate 101,737,024 downwards.
TCAAGGAGAGAATAATAACAGGAGAAAGATTATTTAATAGTATAAAGAATACATTCCTAGGAAAAATAAAGATACCAAAAAATATTAAAGCCCAAGTATACGAGAAGGTTGCAACATCAATACTTTTATATGGAGGAGAAACATGGACAATGACAGAAAGACAGAAAGGAAAGATAACGGCCACAGAAATGAGATGAAAATAGAGGACAAAACAAGGATGGACAGGGTTAGGAATATACAACTCAGAAAGAATTTGAGCCTGAAACCAATGGTGGAAAAGGTTGAGGAAACACAACTAAGATGGTATGATCACGTCGAATGGATTCCTGAACAAAGAATAGTTAGACAAGTGTTTGAAGCCAGAGTGACCAAGAAAAGAACAAGAGGCCGAACTAGAAGGGCGTAATTGGGGATGTTAGAGAGGCAGTGACCAAAGGAGGAATAGAGTAGGAACACGCAATGACGAGCCATACAGGATAAAAAGAGGTGGAAGGAAATATGGAAAAGACAAATATAGAATAACGCAAATCCACGGGCCTTACACCCCTAAAGGGGTAGAAAGGCATAAGGATTAAGTAAGTAATTAAATATACGCCAAATATATTTCAAATAACCTGTCCCATTTGTAAATTAACAAGTTGGACCAAATTTTAATAATCAAAATACCGCCCAATTTTAAAGATACCAATATTTTCACCAGCACCCAAATACCTAATAAGTAAAACTTTAACAGCAATTAATAAACCGATTTCATTGGACACATCTTTGTCCTACAGTCATATTAAACCGCTACTGCTTAAACAAAAATACATCGTTACTGAATTATTTAACCAAAACGTGTCAGGAAATACCGAATTTTAAAATCCAAATATTAATAGTGGAAATCAATTATCCTGCTAATCTTGACGAAGAGTAATGCCCTGATAATACCGAAAACAAAAGTTATTAATATTTATATTATTCTCATGACATTAAATTGCAGAATCCGCAAGATTCTAACTATTTACTACACCGTGCAAACAACCTATCTTCCCATACTCACAGGAAACAAGTCATACATTTATAAAACTATACTAGGCCAGCGTCAGCATATGAAAACGTAAATTTTCTAAATCCCGCTCTAGAGAACCATTTAAGATAAAAATTAATGTCAATAGAGGAAAAATAAATTTAACGTATATTTATATATCAGAAATTAATGTTACATTTATAATAAATAACGAAAGTACCAAAAGTTCAATCAAACCTGATTTAGCTTACAAATTTTATCTCAATTTTATTTTTAAAGAAAATTTAAGAACGTTTCGGACATATATTCAAAATAGCCAGGATTTCATAAAAATATTATAGATTATTTTCACAAGTTTCTGAAAACCTCTCAAAAAATTTTGAATCGTTTCACTAAACTAAATTTTGATTTATATCTTTACTCGTAGTTCAATGGAAAACATGGTATTTAACTAGAAAAATAGTACCGAAAAAATAGTAGGAACCATAAATAAAATGTAAAGTAGTGGATTAAGTATGTAAAAAGTAAATGATATGATGTTAATAATATTAAGTACTTACAAAAAATTGTAAAAAAAATTTCTGAGATTTATGTTATTATCGAACTCGAGGCAAAGCGTAAAATTTGCGTTGAAATGTTTACAATAAACATTAAATTTATTTATTATATATATAAACAATATATTAAAATACAAATTACAAACACTGCTGCCAACATTATCTTTGCAAATTGCGCAATAAAGTAATATCTATTAATTATGAAAAATGTTAAAATACTAAAATAAAAATAAATAGTTTAAGAAAATATTTTTTTAATTAAAAATAATTAACTAAACCAACATTTTTTTAATACTGGCGTTTTGCAATAACTTTAATTCTTCATTTTTAATTTTTTTCTGTAATAAATATTCCAGATTTTAATTATCTAAAATGTCATGCTTGCTCTTCAAAATGTATTGCTGTTTCCTCTTAAACATTTTCACAGGTCACCGATTCTTCAACATTTGCACTTGCCACATGCTCTTCAGCTTTATCTTTTTTTGGCACTTTTCTTCGTTTCGAGTCGAGGTGTTGTTCTAATCTTTTTAAATATACCTTCCCAGTTACTATTTTCCCTTTTCATTGTTAACTTCCGGTTTTCGGCAGTATATTCAACAAAAAATAAACACAAGTAGTAAAATCCCAAACAATAGCCTCAAGCGGTAACAATATTGTAACCACTGAGATAGATGGGCAATGCGCGTACGCATGCTTTAGTTTGTAAAGATGCAGGAAAGGAAAAACTACTAGCTACTAACAAGTTACAGTGTTGTCACATTTTGTTATTAAAAAACGAGAATTATTTTATTTAAATAATTTTTAACAAAATAAATTTTCCCGTTATTAGGGTATATATTTGTGTTCTAATTTTTTCTGAAGTATCTTGAGAGACTCTTTATCATTTATCTTATAAATAAAAAAATAATGTGATTTATTATTTGAAGTTGGATTCAAGGCATTTTTGGTGCCCAATGTTTTTCAATAATAATAAAAAATATAAAAATTTTAAATTAAAATTAACTGACAACAAAAAAAATTCATATTCATGTAATAAAATTAAGTAAAAAAATAAAATCGTGATTATAAGATCGTTTCTTTTAATGAAAGAATAACAAAGATATATTAAATTAAAATTTTACATACTTTTGTCTCCAATTGTACTTCCCAACGATCTTTAAACATTTAAACTCCACATAATATTTTATACCTTGATAAAGTTCCAGAAATGTCAATATTCAAAATTTTAATAACCATAATATATCCTTTTTAAATTTAACCAAAAATTCGATGGCTTAATAGGAATAGGTCTTCTAAAGCAACTCAATGCCAATATTAGTGTGCATAAAACCAAGCTACAAAACACCATTCGCTACCAAAAATTTTAATTGTTATTCACTAATAATTAAAAAAAAAATGACGGTATACGAATATTAAGTTATGTCAATTTCGAAAAACGCTTCGAAAGTCAGAAGCCCTTGTAAATGTTAAAAATATATGATATATTAGAACCCATAGAGGTAGAACCTTTAAATTTAATTGATGTCCATTTGATCTAAAATATGAAATTAGACAGTGATAATGACTTGACCCAACTGTTTTACAAATAAAATTAGACATAAAATTAAACTTTGAAATGATGCATCCATTTATACTAAATTATATCGATTCCCGAAAACACATAGATAAGAAGTAAAAATTAAAATAACAAAAATGTTAGAAAAAAGGAATTATACAACATAGTGTATCGCCTTGGACAATTTCAGCAGTACCAAAAAAATGGACGCATCTGGACATCGAAAATGGACAATTGTAATCGATTATAGATCACTCAACGATAAATTGATAGCGGATCGCTATCCATTACTTAATATTACAGATATACTGGATAACTTGGAAAACGAACTATTTTACAACACTCCGTCTTGCCAATGACTTTTATTAAATTGAAGTCGATTCGAAGACGTACCCAAAACTGCTTTTAGCACACAAGGAAGACATTACAAATTTAAAAGAATGCTATTTGGACTTAAGAATGTACCCTCAACTTCTTAGCCCGTAATGGACCATATACTTAGAGGCCTACGATACGAAATATGTCTTTTCTTGAAGAACACAGACAAAGACTAAAACTTACTCTCGGTCATTTAAGAAAAGGTTTTTTTTTATTTAAATTACGATTAGTTAAAAAAACAGTACAATACTGGGGTCATATTGTAAGATCTGAAAGAGTAAAAGTAACGTCGAAAAAATTTCAACAATTAAAAATTTTCCCATTCTGTGACCACGAAATGATCTTAAAAAGCTTTTCCCATTAGAACTACTTAAAAGCTTTTTGGATATTACTGACGTTTCATCAAAGCTTTCGCAAAGATCACAAAACCTACGACGAGAATTCACGAAGAATGTTTCTCCACTTTTTTAATACATGTAAATAATTACTAACAAACAGCCCAATATTACAATAAACAAATTTTACGAAAATATTTATTTTAACAACAGATACAAGCAATTATGCGATAGGTGCAATTCTATTACAAGATAATATACCTAATATTAAACCCATCAGGTACGCATTTCCAACATTAACGGAATAGGAATGTGGTTATTCCACAATTGAAAAGAACTTTTAGCAATCATCTGGGTATATAAACAATTCAGACCTTGTCTTTATGAGAGAAAATTTACTATTTACAGTGACCATAGACCATTGATTGACCTTTATTCTTTAGTCTAAGAGAACTGCACTCAAAATTTCTTGTACATGTTAAAGTTTTCATATATTAGATGAACTCGACGAATTCGCATACGATATCTTTTATAAAAAAAGTAAAGCTAATTCGTATGTAGACTGTTTATCTAGAATAAAATTGAAACTGAATCAATAATCCCGGTGATATTAATCAAGATATGTTAGAGAAACTACTAACATGAACCAAAATGTGATAAATTTACAAAATGATAACAATCCTTTTACTTCACCAAACACTAAACGCAAAATTAAAATTGTCTCAGATATACAAATACGACCTACAAAAAATATCTAGTAGTGAAATGTCTACTCAAGATTCTACCGCAGACGAGTATAGAAACGAAGGTGTGAAAATCTGTGACGAAATAATTAATAACAAAACTCAAAAAATATTAGTATTTTTCAATAATTTACCTAACCTAGATGTCACACAATAGACTTACGAAATACAACAGTCGAAATTATAATGACAAAACTTTTATGGTACAATTTCGAAAAGAAAACATCGATTCTAAAGACACATATCATATGTATTCCCACATAGAATGACTTGGCAATGACTTTTATAAAACATGTCTAAGACAAGTTTCCGAAAAGGGCCCTAAACTAACAAAATATACGAAACTAGAGTAAGGAAGAATAGACTCTTATGATTAGAAACCTTCAAGGTAAAACAAACCACCGCGGTGTTATCGAAACTTTACAATACCTTAAAAGAAATTATTACTGGAAAAATATGAACACTACTATACCAATTATGTTAATTCTTATAACATATGTCTGCGGTCTAAGTACGTACGTAAAGAACCATATGTATCTTTAGTAACACTCGACCACTCGAAGTTATACATATAGACGTATTTACTTTCGATGGAAATTTTTTTTTAACCCTAGTAAGTGCTTTCTCCATTCCACATAAGTAACGCATTAGTTAAATATTTTAAATACTATAGCAATTCACAAAATTTCATAGTCCACAACGGCACTGAATTTAACAATAAAGCGGTAAAAGAGATTATTAAATTGCATAATTACATCACATTACATAAAATATATAAATGGACATTTTTCAGCGCCTAGGCACCAGTAATCAAATGGAGTCTCGTATTAGTATTCCCTTGTTCTTGCATATGTTGCACTACACGTCAGATAAGCGCATTCAGTATTTTGTCCTTAAGATGGTCGACAGAAATAAGAACGCTTATATCGCCGACACTACTCGACATTTCTGCGAACGGCCAGCCTAGATAGAAATGACCTTTCATTTCTGTTGAAATCTTTTTTAATGATTTTGTATGTTTTTTTTGCAGTTATTGTGATTCATATTTTGTTTTATTGCACTGTTTCAGCAAATAAAAAATTTAATATAAGATATTGTTGGATCATCATATTTTAAAAAAACACCTCTAATTAAACTCTAGGTTCTAAAACATGTAATAATTTAACAATTAGTCAAAATAATCAGACGCAAAATGGCCGATTATTTTGTAAATTTGGAGAAATCGATCTTTTAAATAATGTTGAGTTGATAAGAAATTTTAAAATATTCGATAAGAAATTATAAATCTAATTTAAGGTCACATTTTTAAAATTAGCGCTTTTCAAGTGGTTATAATGACGATATTTTCCATGTTCCATCAATATTATCGCTTGTAAAAACTAGTTTAATCTAACTACAGATATATAGGACCAAATAGCATGATGAGGCACCTGGATACAAAAAAATTCCGGAGGTAAAATAGCCCCCCGTTCGGATCTCCGGGTAGGGGCTGGTTCAGGGGCGTCGACATGCAGAGAACAGAATTTCAAAATGGATTATGCAACATTAGTAGATTCTCGCTCTCTGTGCACCAAACTGCAAGGTCATAAACCTCATGTACAACCGCTCACAGTGAAACTATCTTTATCCTGGGTACGATTTATCCTATTCCCGATTTAGGCGTAACTTTGGAATCTGTCTTTATGTCAGAAGCGACCTCTCTTGCCAACGAGAAGAGGCTCTGGAGCCCCCCAATTTTGATGTTATGTGGTTAAAAATAACGACTCAACCAACCACAAGGTTCATCTGTATCTCTATCGACCACCAAGTGATACTAACTTTAGAACACTTTTCGCTTCTCTTGCAGACACCATCGATCATTTACAAATTAACTATCCAAATGCCGAAATTGCCATCCTGGGCAACTTTAATGTCCACAACATCAACTGGCTTAAATATTCAAATACTATCGACGAACAAGGTCGTGAAGCCGAATCATTTTCAATCAGTTGTGGCTTGACTCTGCTTATTGATGAACCAACACGGATTCCTGATCGAGACGGAGAGTTCGCCAGTCTTCTTGATCTTTTTTAACCACCAATCCGGAGATTTACACGGTCAGCGTAAATACGCCGTTAGGTTCTTCCGACCATAAACTACTTTCGACATCGAGTATTCTACCAATCAATGACAGAGAGGCGCCCAAACCGCGCAAGATTTGGCACTATAAATCTGCTAAATGGGAAGATCTCATGGAATATTTTCGAGCTTTCCCTTGGTTGGACGTTTTTTTTCGATCCGACGACCCATCTGACTGCGCCAGGGAGGTTTCCGATGTTATTTTGGCCGGTATGGAGGCTTACATCCCTTTTCCGAACAAATACCCTTCCAACGGCAAGCCTTGGTTTGACCTAAAATGCAAAGAAGCTGTTGCCTCTAAACATCTTGCATACCGACAGTGGCGTGAAGATCCTAACACCATAAATCGTAACATCTTTGTTCGTGCCAGGAACAGATGCAAAGAAATTTTCGACGAAACCAAGGAGGTACACAGTCAACGGATTAGAAACAAACTTCTCGCTTGTCCCGGCAATTCCAGGTCCTTTTGGTCAGTCGCTAAGGCAGTTGGTCAGAATTTCACCAAATCGACTATACCACCACTCACACGGCCAGATAATTCTATTGCAACGACACCTGTTGAGAAAGCGAACTTGTTGGCTGAACTCTTTGCTTCACATTCTACTGTCGATTTCCAAGGAAAAACACCACCTACTATTCCCATAGTGCAGTCAAGGATGCCCAATATTGTCTTCAGACAGCGTATCATAAAACGTATTTTGATGAAGCTAGACACCAAAAAGGCTTCTGGCGCTGACGGAATACCTGCCATGTTCTCAAGAACTGTGCTAGGGAACTAACACCAGTTTTCTGTAGACTTTTCAACCTATCCTACAGAAAGGGAATATTTCCTTCTTGCCGGAAATATGCCACAGTTCAGCCGATACCTAAAAAAGGCAAGAAGACCTTGCCAAATAACTACCGACCAATCGCACTACTCTCAATAATATCGAAAGTCATGGAAAAGGCTATCAATCAGCATCTTCTAAAATATCTCGAAGGATTCAACATTATTAGTGAACACCAATATGGCTTTCGTAAAAATAGATCAACAGGAGATCTTCTGACTTATATAACACATTGTGCAGTCAAGGATGCCCGATATTGTCTTCAGACAGCGTATCATAAAACGTATTTTGATAAAGCTAGACACCAAAAAGGCTTCTGGCGCTGAGGAATACCTGCCATAGTTCTCAAGAACTGTGCGAGGGAACTAACACCAGTTTTCTGCAGACTTTTCAACCTATCCTACAGAAAGGGAATATTTCCTTCTTGCTGAAAATGTGCCACAGTTCAGCCGATACCTAAAAAAGGCAAGAAGACCTTGCCAAATAACTACCGACCAATAGCACTACTCTCAATAATATCGAAAGTCATGGAAAAGGCTATCAATCAGCATCTTCTAAAATATCTCGAAGGATTCAACTTTATTAGTGATCATCAATATGGCTTTCGTAAAAATAGATCAACAGAGATCTTCTGACTTATGTAACACATGTTTGGAACAACGCAATTGAACACTTTGGAGAATCTCGAGCGGTTGCTCTTGACATATCCAAGGCATTTGACCGTGTTTGGCACGATGGGCTGTTGGCTAAGCTACGTTCTTGTGGTATGTCTGAAAAGTTCGGTTTGTGGCTCTCATGTTTCCTCAGAGAGCGTTCTTTACGAGTGGCAGTCGACGGATTTCTTTCTAACACCTTCACTGTCAACGCGGTGTGCCCCAAGGTTCCATACTGTCTCCTACTCTCTTCCTCATTTATATTAACGATCTGCTGGAAAAGACCGAGAATCCAATCTACAGCTTTGCAGATGACAGTACACTTATCTCTTCATTCACTTCCAACGCTCGGACATCGACTACTCAGACGAATATCCGCAGACAGCAGGAAGTCATTCAACTTAACAAAGACCTGGAAGAAATTCTATCTTGGGGTGACAATAACCAAGTGGAATTTAACGCTACAAAAACCCAGGCGGCAGTTTTTTCTAAAAAAGTTAACGTTGTAGAACCCGACATAGTTATGTCGGGGCACTCCATCCCTCTAATATCGTCACTCAATCTGTTAGGCGTTAATTTGGGAGCAAATATGTCCTGGCATGAACATGTTGCAGGCATAGCAAGGAGAGCTTCTCAAAAGTTGGGAATATTGTTTCGAACCAGAAAGCTTTACACTCCACAACAACTGTTAATTCTTTACAAAGCTCAAATTCGACCAACTATGGAATACTGCTCCCATGTTTGGAGCTCCGCTCCCAAACATACACTGCATTTGTTGTATTCTGTCCAGAGAAGAGCTGTTCGTCTGATTGGACACCCGGAACTGACCGACGGCCTTGATTCGCTGGAACATCGAAGAACGGTTGGCGACTTGAGCCCATTCTACAAGTACTTTCATGGGAAGTGTTCGAAGGATGTGGCCCGTTTAATTCCTCCCAGAGCGGTGCATGTTAGAAGTACACGTCGCGCTAATACTTCACATCCGTATGAGGTTCAGCTTGTTACTCCTCGTACAACGCTTTTCAAGAAGTCTTTTATATGGAGAACATCATACCTTTGGAATAGTTTGCCCAGGACTGTGTTTCCCATCGAGTACAATCTACAGCAATTCAAGAACAACGTGAATCGCTTTCTCCACACACGTGTCGCTCCTGTAGCGCTTTAGGGACTTCCCTGTAGCACGTGTGCTAGACCCATAAAAAAAAATGGTTTAATTTTCGATTAGAAGACAGTTAAAGTTGATTTAAAACATGATGGGGAACCATCAACATGGTTTCTTTACGGGTTAACTACCATTAGTGAATTTGCCTAAATTTTCTATACGTGACATTAGATAATACACGAGTGTCTAGTATGTTACATATTAATTTAAAAATTTTCTTATTAAATGTTACACACATACAGGATATTTTGAATATTTTATTGCTAGCTCATGATTATAAAGGACTTCTGTGTTCCAGACTACACGTCAAATTGTAAATTTTAACTTTATAGTATTAGCTGTACAGTTCGACACATAGTTAATAACCAATATGTAAATTAGCAACTTATTTAGTGTATTTCTTTTGCTTTTTCGAAATTTGTTTTCTTAGCTCAGTCGATTTATTTTTTCTTGTGCAGTAGACTGCTGTAAGAAGTTATCAAAATGTACTAATATGGATTTTGCTATTGCACATATTCAGCACAAACTAATCAGCATAAATCTGACCATTCTGTTCGAGTGAGTACTTCTATTCGAATTATTCTTAAGAATACGCTACAGATTCTTGAGTGAGAAATTCTGTTCTTGTTAGAGGTGATATTACCGCTGATATAACTGTTTTTAATTTTGAGTTTCTAAAATAAATAAAAACCTTGTCGATACTATTTGGTTATTAGTCATTCATTTTAAGATTAAATCGTATAAGATGAGTTATAACATTCTCTAGCGATTTAAATAGATTAAAATTTTAATTCAATACATGGTAGTAAAATACAGAGTTAATATGAAATATTGCTACAAAAGTAAATCAATGAGAAAGTTTAAATGAGAGGAAACCTATGTACTTGTTTAATTTAGATTTTTGTTACCATCAATCTTTTAATAAAGAGTTTTTTTTTTAGAGATTTACATGTAGTACATTTAGATGATAAAATTTATAGAAACGAAACACGATTTTGAATTAGAATGGTGCAAACTTTATTTTCTAAACAAATAGTTCATTAAATAAAATTATAATATTGCAAATCATAACGTCAATCCAAATACCAAAATAGTTCATAAAACAAGGTCACAACTTAACTACCCAGAATTTGTCCAAACAAATAATAACAAACCAAATATCCTTCTTAATGGCCAGTTAGTCATTAATAATTCAGTTTTATTCAGCCTTTACTGCAATTAACCTATTGTTAGTTTGAAGATTTCTATATTTCGATTTTACACTATCGTGTTCCTAATACATTCGTAATATCAAAGTGAACAAATCTTTTGCCGAAAAAAGGGTTGTCAAAATGATTTGCCGTTAGAATAAACGTCATCAACAAAGAAAACACATGGGGTTGTAAAAAAATGATCGTCAATGTCTATTTAGTTTTGATCAATATCGACATTATGACGAAATAATAAAGGCAGAATTTTTTAGCTAGAAAAACCCATCATCCTTAGTGATGTCGCTCAACCAATTAAATTACCAGAAGCAAATCAATCAGTGCCATTCCACATACTGGGTATTTTAAGTGGATGGGGAGTAAATGAAACCTCAGGACACTCACCACCATATTTACAAAAAATTAATCTCCAACTTTTAACAGATGCAGAATGCTCAAAAGTTCTTAATGATTATAAAAAAGATAGTTTTGATTTTACGCACAACATATGTAGTGATGACTACTGGAATGGAGAATGTTATGTATGTATAATTATTTATAAAACTTTATGAGTTTGCAATATTATTCTAGTGTTATTGAATAAAATATATTTTTAAAAACGGTGTATGGAAAAATACTTAGGAGAACCAAAAATATACAATAACTGAGGTTTAGATCCTGAGTAAATAAGTAGTAGTAATGAAATTTATACGCATTAATAAAGAGGAAACTCATATACTGGAGATTCAAATAAATTCATCAGAATTTCGTGGCTAAGTTTGTGAGATAAATAATTCCAAAAGAATTAACGCTGGCTTTCATCCATTGAAAAGATTAAAAAAGTAATTGAAACACGAAGGTTTGACAGGTACCGTAAATTTTTTATTAAAAATATATTAAATTATTTTAAAAAAATATATTTGTATTATTACTCTATTTGAATGTTCTACATATCAACTGCAAACGTAGAATTTTTCATTGTAATTTACTTTTCCTAAACCCCGAGACTGATAAGTTAAATTGTTTTCTTTCCATATTGATAATTATTAATTATCAATAATTAGTACTGCTAGAACGTCAAAAATCGATTACCGATGTAGTAAGGTTTAAAAACTTGGAAGAAGAAAATGCAATTTGAAAATTTGGAAGTTGTGAAAAATAAATAAAAAAAAATATCCAGGGACGTAAAATTTACCCTCAAGTTTTATGCGGGTTAATTATTAAGTTGTATTTATTTGTCATATTATAGAGAATTGATATCACCAGTATTTTTTTAAATAGGAAAATGTATTAGGAATATCTTACGCCCTCAATTTTAAGGGATCCGCATATTCAACTAAAATCTTTAATTACCGATCAAATTTTTTGTTTCATTGGTTACTAAACACTAAATTAGATCGATTTGGCAATAGAAACTAGTGAATCCCAGCTCATTTTGAATTTACGCATTTTTATATAATGTTATAAGTTAATTTCTAAATTAAATCACAAAAAAAAAAAATTAAAATTTAATAATATTCTTTGAGAGATTGTTTATACATTTGTTACTTGATTTTTTTTAAACAAATCAAACTTTCACCAAAATAGCCACTCACTTTAGTAGATTTTAGTGCTACTTACAATAATTGTTATAATTTTGTATGTACATTGTGAATATTCTTTTTATAGGGAGATTCCGGAAGCCCATATGTAATAAATGGTACCACATATGGAGTAGTTTCCTGGTCATTTAAACCATGTGGTGTTGTGCCAGGTACCTACAGTCGAATCACCAATCCTGAATACCGCAGTTGGATTAAAAATGTTACCAATATTTAAATTTTTTTCAGTATTAGAAGGTGTTAAAATAAAATGAATATTTTATATTTTTCTTGTTTTTAAATTTGGAAAGACGACTCTGATTAATTAAAATACGTGCATAACTTGCGAGATCATTTTATTTGTTATTTATATTAAACAAACTTGTATAACATGATTCACAAAAAGTAACAACTTTCGACTTTTGAAAACAAACTTTCTGGATAAATTAGTTTGAATAAAATGTGCATAACTTGCGAGATGGCTGTGCATAACTTCCGAGATCGCTACAGCATTTTATTGGTTATTTGTGTCAAACAAACTTGTATAACATGACTAAAAAAATAACAATTTTCGACTTTTGAAAACAAAATTTCTGGGTAAGTTTGTTTTATTTTCAATTGCTCGCACTTGTTCCAAAATAATAAAAATTCTATACTTTCGAGTGTAATTCAAATACACACAGGCCACAGTGGATTGGCAACAGTCCATGAATAACTACATAAGCTATTGCCACAATAAAATTTTTAGTTTTTAGTGTTCCGTACGGAACACTTATAAGATCACTTCGGTGTCTGTCTGTCTGTCTGTCTGTCTGTCTGTCTGTCTGTCTGTCTGTCTGTCTATCTGTCTGTCTGTCTGTCTGTCTGTCTGTCTGTCTGTCTGTCTGTCTGTCTGTCACACCAGGTTTTCTCCGAAACTATTTGACATAGAAAGGTGAAATTTGGTAACAATATAGGAATTGATGGCCTCATCAGAGCCATGTAGTTTTGAGAATTAAATTTTGACTTAAGGGGTTAGTTTCGGGGGGTGAAGTCGGAAGTGAAAAAAAAATTTTTTTACTAGGTCATCGAGTGTGGTGTCAAATGAAAGCTTGTGAAAACACGAGTAAAAAATATATATATAATATTATACTTGCGAGCACTTTTCTTTGTATTATTTTTAAAAATTCGCGAAAAATCGCTGTCCCGGACCTTATCTCGAAACGTACTTATCAAAAAATTTCGAAAACCTTCTGGAATATTCTCCACGGGGTGTAGATTGAAGGAAAATTATCACGAGTGCATTACCTTTAATAATTTATATGGTATATAAAAAAAACAAAAATTTCAAGGTCATCCGATTTCAGTAAAGATTGGAAACAAACTTTGTTGAAAACTCATTTGGGGTGTGTTTTGTGAAGTTATTGATCATTTTATACCACCGTAACATAAATTTTGACTTAAGGGGTTCGTTTTGAGGGGTGAAATCGGAAGTGAAAAAAATTTTTTTTTACTAGGTCATCGAGTGTGGTGTCAAATGAAAGCTTGTGAAAACACGAGTAAAAAATATATATATAATGTAATACTTGCGCACACTTTTCTTCGTATTACTTTTAAAAAATCGCTGACCCCTACCTTATCTCGAAAAGTACTGATCAAAAAATTTTGAAAAAATTCTGGAATATTCTCCACGGGGTATAGATTGAACGAAAATTATCACGAGTGCATTACCTTTAATAATTTATTTGGTATTTAAAAAAAAAAAAAATTCAAGGTCACCAGTTTTCAGTAAAAATTGGAAACAAACTTTGTTGAAAACTCATTTGGGGTGTGTTTTGTGAAGTCACTGATCATTTTATACCATCCTAACAAAAATTTTTTATTTTAAAAACAATCAACGTACGGAACACTAATTGTGCAAGTTCAACTTGCACTTGACCGGTTTTATTACGTTTTAAGCCCATTCCTTAACAACTATAACATGTTTGAAATAGTATGCTTATAACTATATAACTGTTGCGTATCCAGGTTTTCACGTTGGGATGTGGGAGATAGATTCAACAGGTCGTTTTGGGCATAAAACTCTCTACTTCCTTTCCACCCAAATTAATCTTTTTGTAACCATCAAGAGATGTTCATGATAAATAAAATGGTGGAAAATCTGAAAAATTTGCCAACTCCACAAACGAAATAAACATGTCGAATTATAAAACATTAATACATACTAGGAGCACATAGATAATACTATTTAAATGGGGCTTTAAAATCAAAGTTTGAAATTTAACTCAGAAATATCATCACGACCTTCAAATAGTAGAGACTTTACTATAAAAATTATTTGTTACTCTGGTAGTATAACCATGTGCTTCATTGGCATACGTGATATAATTATTAAAATTTTGAAAATAAATATCATTGACAAATATTTAAAGTGAACCTCAAGTGATAGTCAGCTTAAACAATCTACCATTAAAGGAATCTGTTAATACCTACTACATCTCAAGACAATTCGCATACCCCTATTTTGTAGTTTTTGTAAAGCGGATTTACTATTTTTGTCACTGCTCAGTAAGTACAATATGGCTGTATAAAGCTTTAATAACAAAATAAATAAAAAATTAAGATAATTATTACTGGTTACTCTAAAAATGAAGAAACGTTTGTTAGCAATTTTTGTATGAATATTTAGCAAGTGGTTTTTACTTATCAAGCAAGCATTTATGACAAAGCCTAAGTATTTTACTTCTAAAACAACTTAAAATTTTTGGTTATATATTAAAATATTTATATTATTTAAATTCATCCCGGAAACCATCAATGTTAGTTGAATACAGTTTTTTTAAACACCTTCCTTCTACCTTCTACTTCAGAATATTAGAATTTATTAATTACAATTTTCTGGTCGATAGACTCAAATGCATGACGAAATTCTAAAAAGGCGGCTGCATTATAGTTATTGTTATCGATAAGTTCCAGTACTTATTGTTAACTGTTTAGAGGTTTTACATGAGTATTTTTTCCTGAAGCCAGACTGGTTTATAACAAGTACGTTACGGGTATTGAAGCAATCATACAATTCATTATAAACCGCCAATTCAAGAACTTTCTCCAAAGCTGGAAGTATTTTAATTGGATGAAAGGAATCGGCATCGTTATTATTAGAAATTTTTCAGGGTAGAATTATAGTGGTAGTTTTAAGATTGTATGGAAATTCGTCAGTTTCTAGTAAGGTAATACGAAATTTAATAATAACATGTCCAACGGTTGCCTTTATTATATGAGGAGATGATAATTTTTCTTAATTAAAGTCAGGATGATTTTTTATGAAATTCTTCGTTTTCTTTTCTAATTTATAGGTGGTTGAATTTTTTGTTTTTATGTGATATTACATAATTAATAATTAAGTTTACAGCCGCAGATCGCTAATTTCCTTTGCCAATAAATTGCTAGACGTTGTAATCTACAAACTAAATTTGCCACTAAAAAAATTGACTTTTACTTTAATATTAATAAATTAAAAACTAAATGTGGTTAAGATTAAAGCAATGATTCTAAATACTAAATACAGACTTTCACGGATTGATTTAAATAATACAAATATTTTGATATGTAACCAAAAATTGAAAGTTCTTTTAGAAATAAAATATTTAAGCTTTGTCATAGATATTTGCTTAATATTTAAAAACCACTTTCTATATATTTATAGAAAAAAAATTCTAAGAAACTTTTCTTTATTTTCATAGTAGCCGGTAATTATTTCCTTAACTTAGGACTGCCTGTTGATCAAAACATTATACAGCCATATTTTACTTACTGCACACGCCTATTATATTTTCTTGACAAGAATAGTAAATTCTCTTTACAAAAACTACGCGATAGGGGTATGCGAATTATTTTGAGACGTAAGAGACATTCACCGACATCTTTTAATGTTAAATTGTTTAAACTTGAGGTTCGCTTTAAATGTTGATGATGATATTTATTTTCAAAATAATAAACAACCTGCTACCGGCCTATTTAAATAATTATATCACGTACCTTTGACAATGAAGCACATGACTATACTACCAGAGCAACAAATAATTTCTATAATAAATTCTCTATTATTTAAAGGTCTTGATAATTTTAATAATTAACCTATGTATGTTCAAAAGTGCACTACTTTAAAAGGTTTTAGAAGAAATCTTAGGTTATTATAAAAAATGTTATTATATAATATTTTCAAAAATCTTTTAATCTGTCATTTTATAATTATTTATTTTTACCTACTGTTTAATCAAGGAATGTAAATGTGTAAAAAAATTGTAATTTTTTTTGATACTTATTTTATTCTATTAAGATCGTTCACTCGTGATAATCGGAGCCAAAAGTATAGTTCGATATAAAATACAAAAAGTTTAAAATACTCATTAGCGGAGTATTTTATTTTTGGCGGAGACTATATTCGATACATGGAAAGTTTCATGTGCGGACACACACTTTTAATGAAAATAAATATGGCAACGCTGCCAATGCGTATACCGAATGCTCTATAGAGGTGACATTTATATAGGTTATTTAGGTAATTTATTATATTTTGTGTATGTTTACTCTTTAGACCGTATTACCTATGTTTTAAAATAAAAAAAATATATAATTAAATAAATAAGATTATAATCAGTTGCGATATAAAGCTCATCAGTAAACTCAAAAAAAAGCATTTCGGCAATTAATCGCGCGAAAAAAATAAAAAACGAAGAGTCTAACCTGTGTAGTGTCGACGGATCATTGAGTTAAATAAGTTAGGAAAAAAAGCTTTTAAGTATTTCCTGTGTAACAAAGTCCCCTTTCACTAGAAAAGATAACTCATGAGAAACGTTTGGGTCTTCATTCAATATTAGATATATCTTATGGTGAATGTTGTGTTAAACGAAAGTACCGACTGGCAAAATGTATATTACAAATGATAAGTTTAAGCATTCAGATGTCAAAACCAAAGCTGTTCTAGGTAAATATTTATTTATTTTTATATAAACATATTTAGTGAATGACTTAATTTTTTTTTAGAAGTAACAAATATTATTTATATATATATATATATATATATATATATATATATATATATATATATATATATATATATATATATATATATATATAGAATAAAGAAAGAAAGCAAAAAGTTGCCGTATCTACCAAAATTATTAAAAATACAATCTTAATTGGGGAACTCGGCAAATTACGGCGTGATAGGACCTTCTTCAGGGCAGAACTGAAAAGAAGAACAGAGCGTATTCACTGATAGTGTCTGGGACAACTTTAAATTAATGATGTTATCATTAGGTTGTTATAATAAATAAAATTAGTGTGGAACAAGAATAAGATATTATCATAATAAGTTAAAAAAGTCACATGAGAAGTGCAAAAATTTTGTTTGCCTGAATGGCCGTAGGTTTATACATAAAAAAGTTGTTACATATAAAAGTTGGTTAATCCATAAAATATACAAAATACACATTAAAACACTGTAGACAAAATTCTAAAAAACAAATTTAACAGATGGATGTAATTGGGAACCTTGGATGTTGAGAACATCGTTAGTTATTTCACTTGTGACCACCACATATGGCCACCGCCATTTAGGAACAAATGACAAGAACGACAGGAGACGGCTACCCGACAGAGATAAGGGGTTTAGTCAAGAAAACTCAATTAACCAGAATGCGGGGTCGACACCTGGAAGGAACCGATAGAAAAGGAAGTACAAATATTGGACCCTAAGTGAGAGAGAAGTAGCCAATTGAGCGACCAAAACCACCCGGTATGTAATAGCGGAAGGATAAAACACAACCTAATTATAAGTAAATGGTGAGCGAGGGAGCGAGAGAGAGAGTGACAATAATGGGAGCAACGAAGAAGAAAATTATCTAGTGAATTAATTATTAATTTATTAATTTCTTGTTGGAATCTGATTGGAGGAAGAGATTGTTGGCAAAAAACCAATGAAGACTCGAGGCACCAGGAAGTGTTAGAGAGGTGACGCAAGGTACTGTCAATGGAAGGAAGACAGTAATTGCTAGGTGCAAAAGATGGCCCAGATAAAATGGAAGAAATCTGTGAAGCTCAGAATCAAAGAGAACCGTAAATAGAGAGAGAAAGGAGGAGAGAAACCCTGGAAATTACGGAGCTAAAAAAGAGACGACCAACGCGGTTCAGATGGATCATAAAACACTTGAAGACAGGGAATGATTGTGAGAAGTTGATTTATCACAGGGAGAGGAGGAAACTATATATGTTACTAAGACCATCCAGGTCGGTTCTTTTATTGATATTAAGGGGATTCTCCTGGATGTAACACATCTCAAGGAATTCTCTCTTGGAAAGATTATTGGAGAAATGAAGAATTTTGGGTTCCCTGAAATTGAAAGAATGACCATTGTCAACAGAATGGGTCGCCAAGGCACATCGGTATGGATGGCATCTAGTGTCACTTTTATGGAGTGCAATACGACGATTCAAGGATTGAGAAGTTTGGCCAATGTAGATTGATGGACAATTGAGGCAAGAAATTGACTAAACCAAGTCTGACATTGAAAGAACTGGCAGCGGGGCCTTCAGCTTGCTGAAGACACGTCTGTTTTTGAAGAAGTAATATTTAGCGATTTTAATGTTGGGAATGACACACAATATGTGGACCAATTTGTTTGTAAGGCCAGGAATGAATGGTAAAGAAAGCAACGACCAATTTATTTCGACTGGGGGAGTTAAAGGAGGAGGGGAGATATGCGGTAGGCGGAGGGGAGGGGGTTCTGGGGGAATTTGATGGATATGAGTAAGCTTGTTGACTTCATCTTTGGTTCTTAGTAAGAGTTTTCGATTGTATCCATTATCTATGAAAAGTTTTGTAAGTGTTGTGACTGGAGTAAGAAATCAGGATGGACTATTATCTTCAGTCTTCTATATAGGCCTTTGATGACATTGACCTTCACCTTCCAATCATGGCCAGAGTTTGCATGGATATATCTCCCAGACGAAGTAGGTTTTCTATACCAATCAAGTTTGATGATGTTATGGGAGTCTCTAACGACTCTTGTGTCCAGAAATGGAACAACATTGTTGGTTTCTTCTTCTATAGTGAATTGCGGGTGTGGGTCGAATGAGTTGAAAACATGAAGAACTTCTTCTTTGCCATCAGCTGGTATGGATAGATATATATATATATATATATATATATATATATATATATATATATATATATATATATATATATATATATATATTTCATATTTTTATAAACTGGAGAATTATTTGTTAGTTCATTAAGGTTCCGGGTGCACTGCACTGAACAAACTACTAGCTTCAATGAATATATCTCCAATATCATGAAATTTATATAAAAGATATGAACGTAACATTGGTCCAGCAACAGAAGAAGCTGCTAAAGACAGTTGCACAAGAAGACCCTGAATTAATTGATGAATTGAAGGAAAAATTTTAAGAATGAAGAAGTTTAACATCTAGATTAAAAATAGTATCACTGAGAAATAAATTAATATTAAATTAAATACTCAAAAATTACAGAATAACTGTAAAATATAATGTATTTTTTTTTTTAATTTAAGTCTTTGCAAAAGCTGATAAATATATTTTCCAATCAATTTTAAGTATTATACCTAAATAAAATGATGAATTGTATATACAATTTAATTAGAGATATTAATTAAATAATTATTCTCTATAGAATTGTAAAAAATTAAGTTTGCAAAGGTTTTTATTTTTTTCTCTCTGATCTGATCTGTTTTTGATTTGACTTCTATAATGCCATATCGATTGAAGAAAATTTGTAAACAATAAAAATCAATTAATGAAGTATTATATAAAAATAAAAGGTATAATTAATTTTGCAGTGATCGAGCCTATTTAAAAAAATGCTTTCCCAACCGAAAAGGTTCAGAAATGTCTACGCTCGCATGATTTACTGCAAATAGCACCAAACGAAAAATTCCATGAGGCGATATATGACGTTGAAATCCTTGAGAATTTGGCAAATGAGTTTTTGAAGAGAGAAGATTTAATTACAAATTACGTATTGTATAAAGAGTGCGTCATGAAAAAACTAATATTGCCATCTTTAATGCCTTTAAAAAGTGTTATTCTCGATCCTAGGATTAAAAGAATTGCATCTGAATGCATAACTTTGGAAGATGTAAAAATTCTTATGATAAATTAGGTTCTACAAAAATAGTACAATTATTATCTAGTCGAAAATACAGTGGCAAACCACGTGTAACCAAAGATAGGCAAGTAGTAAATAAAGTAACTAATTACTTTACAAATAGTTTATAATACTTTATTTATTTATCACTAGTATAATTAATTCTTTATTTGTTATTATTTTTAATATTATTATTTATTAAAAACTGTTTTTTTAATATATATTTAATATTGTTATTAATTAATATGCAACAATGTTGATAATAAACATAATATTAACTTAAAAGGTTGAAAAATTATTGAGCCAACAAATATATTTTGTTAAACATAAATCTTTTAAATACTAAAGAAAAATTAAAATTAATTAATACATTTAATATTTTTATTTGATGATTAAAGATAAAGCTGATAAATATATTGTGTTTATTCAATAAATTATTTAACCTACAAATGAATTTCTGTTTAAAAGTTAACCACTTTAAATGCTGTTTGCATGTTAGCTCGTAAAATATGACGATATACTGCGTTGTCAAATTGTGATATCTGTCACTCACTACACGGTTATTTTTTTTTTAAATATCAACTTCAAATATTTATGTCTTTTTAACAAATCGATAAAAAAATAATTTTATTTCAAATTTTTCTAATTTTTTTTACTAAATATCAGTTTTTTAAAAAATCCGTAAGAAAGGATCTTGAGATATACACGAAACTATGCCTTTTTATACTTCATTGGCCTATTGCATGTTAATTATGTGCACTTTAATTATGAATATCTAGCTTCACAATCGATCAAATTTTTTTTTTTTTTTTTTTAATTAAATGAAAAACATTTAGACTAACATCATATTTCCATTTTATGAAATTCTTAAGAGTGGATTTACGAGTAAACTACCTTAATAAACGATATAGTATTATTATAATTACTAGTACTACAGAGGAAAGCTGATTCAAGAGATAGTTAAGAAACAGTTCTCTAAGGTTTCACTTCGGCTTGGCCTTGCCTAAAGGCTTTCTGAGCATTTCAACTGGCTCATGTGTGATCTACAGTTTATGTGATTTTTTTGATATCAGCGCCAAAATGGAATTGGCTAGTATGGTTGAAAGGCCGGAGTCGACCCTTTAAGCCTAGGATAAAATCATCCTTTAGAATACTGACATTTTTGGATTTAAAGTGAAGATCAATAAACTTTAAATTCTTTTATAAGTAATATATTATCATTTTACTTGCCTAAAGCCCTATGTAAGGGAGATAAGAAACTAGACTTACTAATGGTATGGTATGTTTTTTTCTAACAGAAGACAATAAACTGGTTTCGCACAAATTAAGAGAATAATCACTAAAATTTACTTACTTACTTAATTGACCTAAGTTTAGTTACTGTACCGAATAGTGGGTGCTCAATGTTAAGTCAGCCCCCGAAACACGCATTGGCTCTGTACAGGGTCAAGTCAACGATAGAATAAAGATCATTATCTCATTTGTTTCGGGAATAAGGAAAAAATATTAAATACAATAGTTTTAGGGAATATTAAGGTGCTCAGTTTAATATTATTTTTGAGTATACAGGGTACTTCAAAGAAGTGTGGCCGATATAACATATGTTTTTTTAAATGGAACATCGTATTTACTAATTTATTTTTCAATTCTGCGTAAAATTTTATAACTTTTTTATTAATAGTGTTTTATACCTAAACCTAGTTTTTCTAATATTTCAATTTTTTTTTTTAAAGTACTAGTTTTCAGTTTTGTAGAAAATTGCCAGTAGCGCCGTTGTTTCTGAGAGTCGAATACTCATAATTGGTACAAGCGTTCTATAGAGATGAAAAAAAAGATATGTGTAAAGAAATTTGAGTTAGATGCTACAGGGTGTTCAAAATAAATTTATGCATTTCGACTATTTTAAATTGAAATATCTCGAACTTCCCGGTGGTAATGACCAGGAGCTCCGTCTTGTTGAATCTGCATTTGTTCTCTTTCAAAGTTATCAACTTCATCAAGAAGCTGGGATAATTCGTTTTGCAAAAAATTTAGATATCTGAGCCCGTTAAGCGGTTCGCGGAAATAAAATGGACCAATAATTCTAAAATTTAATATTCCACACCATACATTAAGCGACCAATTATTTTGGTTTTGAACTTCCCGGACCCAAAATGGATTGACTGTTGAATAATAATGCATATTATGGCTGCTAACTGCTCCATTACTGCGAAAAGTAGCTTCATCAGAAAACATTATTTGGGATAAAAAATTTGGATCGGCCTCTATTGCTCCATTCATGGTGGTACAAAAGTTTACTTGTCATTCAAAATCACGGTCTTGAAGTTCTTGGTGTAGTTCCATATGAAAGAGATGATTGGGATGTGTTAGATAAGGCCGCTAGTTGACGGCTACTGACCTGGAGATTATCTTCAACATGAAGAAAAACCTCCATTTCTTTTTCCTCATTGGTAGCATTCTGGTTTACTACTTTCCGTTTCGTATACTCAACGCTACCACTACCATTAAACTGTTCCATTAAGCACTGAAAACATTTTCTAGATGGTATACTTCTATTAGGGTACTTCGCTCCGTAAAACCTTACTGCCAAAAGACAATTTTTTCCCGCCTCACCCAGTATATACACCATATCAATTAATTCATTTTTGGGAAAATCCATAACTATTACCTTTATACGTCACTTACTACAACAAATGAAACTATTTTTACTTGCTCAATAGACATGTCAAAATTTGACAATGCCTATATTTTTGTTTTGTTTTGGCAACTATGATGTTATAGCGTAAGTGTATTGAAAACAAGGGTAAAAATTGAAAAATTCGAAAACTATTAGAAATAGATATATGACATACTTAATAAAAGTTAAAGGGTTTTGTAAAATCTATCTGAAAAATCATAATATAAGGGTGTGCCATTTAAAAAATTTGAGATTTTTCAATTTGAAATAGTCGAAATATATAAATTTATTTTGAACACCCTGTAGCATCTAACTCAAAGTTCTTTAAATATATCTTTTGTTTTTCATCTCTATAGAACGCTCGTACCAATTATGAGTATTCTACCTTCAGTAACAATGGCGCTACTGGCAATTTTTTAGAAAACTGAAAATTAGTATTTTTTTTAAAAAATTGAAATATTAGAAAAACTACTAGGTTTAGATATATAACATTATTAATAAAAAAATTATAAAATTTTACGCAAAATTTAAAAATAAATTAGAAAATAGGATGTTCCATTTAAAAAAACATGTGTTATATCGGCCACACTTTTATGAAGCAACCTGTATACTCAAAAATAATTTTAAACTGTGCACCTTAACATTCCCTAAAACTATTGTATTTAACATTTTTTCGTCATTCCCGAAACAAATGAGATAATGAACTTTACTCTACCGTTGACTCACCCTGTACAGCGGTGGTTAGACCAAGAGTCAGTTGTGGCTTAGTAATCTGGTGCTAGCTGTCGAGAGGACTACGATGCAAACTAATTTGGGGAAAATTTAAAGAATAGCCGACTTGAATATTTGAGGAGGGCTACGCCTGTGTCTGCACTAGATACCCTGCTAGCACTGCACAGCCGTCCGATCTGGATAAAGAAGGAGGCTATTTGGAAGGATGCAGGATTCTGGATTTTGGAAAGGAACTGGTGACTTAGGATACACAAGAATCACCCCAAGATCAGAGGAGGATATCCCAATGATATCCTTTTGGGCGATGACGACAGGAGATTGTTTGAGACTTAACAGGTCCTTCTAAACTACAATCCCTAGCCGGAATCAATGGAAGAAACAGCATAAAGCAGTCTTTTATATGGAGTACCTCATCTTTTTGTAATGATTTGCCCAAGCCTGTGTTTTCCACCGACTATAATTTACGGCGACTCAAGACCAACGTGAGTCGCTTTTTCACAGACGCGTCATCCTGTAGCGCTTTAGGGTTTTCCCTACAGTGTGTGTTCTATGCCAGTAAAAAAGTAGTTAGATCTTTAAGCGTTTATTTCTGAATTAAGGTTGAAACTTTGACTCAAAAAATGTCATTTGAATTTATAAGCTCCATCTAAACGTTATTATGTATTTAAGATGGATTAATGTTTTATAATATAGCACGTTTATTTCGTTTGTGTAGTTGGCAAATTTGTTATATTGTCGAAGATTTTTGAAATTTATTTATGATAAACATCTTTTGATTGTTGCAAAATGATTAATTTTGGTGGAAAGAAAGTAGAGAGTTTTATATCCAAAGCGACCTGTTGAATCTCTCTTCCTCATCCAAGCATGAAATCTGGCTACACAATAGTTATATAGTTATAAGCATACTATTTTAAACTTACTATGGGTATTACGTAGACATAAAAACTGAAAATTTTATTGTGGCAATAGTTCATAAAAATATTGATGGACTACTGCCAAACCACTGATCTGTGTGTATTTGAATTCTACTCAAAATTGTAGAATTTTTATCATTTTGGCACAGGTGGAGGCAACTGAAATCAAACTAACTTATCCAGAAAGTTTGTTTTCAAAAGTCGAAAGTTGTTACTTTTTGTGAATCATGTTATACAAGTTTGTTTAATATAAATAACAAATAAAATGATCTCGCAAGTTATACACGTATTTTCATTATTCAGAGTCGTCTTTCCAAATTTAAAATCAAGAAAAATATAAAATATTCATTTTATTTTAACACTTTCTAATGTTGACACTATTTTAAATATTGGTAACATTTTTAATCCAGTTGCGGTATTCAGGATTGTTGATTCGACTGTAGGTACCAGGTACAACACCACATGGTTTAAACGACCAGGAAACTAATCCGTATGTGGTACCATTTATTACGTATGGGCTTCCAGAATCTCCCTATAAAAAAATATTCATAATGTATATAAAAATTCTAAAGCTGATTGTAAGTAGCACTAAATTATACAATGAATAACTATTTTGGTGAAAGTTTGATTTGTTTAGAAAAAATCATGTACAAAAGTATAAACAATCTCTCAAAGAATATTATAACATTCGAATTTTTTTTCTGATTTAGCTTAGAAATTTTTTCATACAATCATATAAAAATTCGTAAATTTAAAATAAGCTTGAATTTCGATTGTCCCATCGATCTGAGTAAATAGTAACAAATAAAGCAAGATATTTGACCAATAAACACACTAGGAATATGCGGATCCAGTATAATTAAGTGAGTAAGATATTCTTAATACATTTTCCCATTTGCTAAATAGGTTGAAATGACTGGTAATGACAATTCTATATAATATGACAAGTAAATACAACTTAATAATTAATCTGCATAAAACTTGAGTGCAATTTTACGTTGCTGGGTATAATGTAACCCCTTTATATTTAGTGCTATATATAATAGAAATGTTATATACAAGTCTCTTTTATGATAAGTAAATAGCTAATGATTTTTTGCTGAGATAGTTTGACTCGGAATTTGCTTAATTGTCATCTATATATATATATATATATATATATATATATATATATATATATATATAGAAATATATATATATTATTTATCAGAAAGTTCATTTTTCACAAACGACTCAAAATGAATTTTCTTCAACATTTAGATTTTAAAACTTATTGCATCGGTAATCGATTTTTTGCTTTCGAGATGTGATAGTTATTGAAATTATAAATATAGAAAGAAAACAATTTAAGTTATCAATCTTGAGGTTTGGGAAAAATAGATAATATTGAAAAATTCCAAGCTAGCGGCTGATATGTAGAAAATTCAGCTAAAGTAATTGTGTTTCCTGTTAAAGCTCCATGTTCTAATTACTTTTTTAATCTTTCCAATTGATGAAAGCCAGCCTTGATGTTTCTTTTCGAAATATTAATCTCAAAAACATAGTGTATTAGCCAAGAAATGCTGATGAATTTAACCGTATTTCCATATTATGAGTTCTTTGCTTGTTAGTGTGTAGGACTTTCGATAGTACTACTTATTTGCTCAAAATTATTGCATATTTTTATGCTATTGGTTCGCGTAAGCATTTTTCCACAAACGGTTTTTTGCAATTATATTTTATTTATTAGAAATAGAATAATATTGCAAATATATAAAATTTTGTAAATAATTATACATACGTAACATTCTCCATTATAGTAGTCGTCACTACATAAGTTGTGCGTAGAATCAAAACTGTCCTTTTCATAATCATTAAGAACTTTTGAGCATTCTGCGTCTGTTAAAAGTTGGAGATTAATTTTTTGTAAATATGGTGGTGAGTCTCCCCAGGTTTCATTTACTCCCCATCCACTTAAGACACCCAGTATGTGGAAGGGAACTGATTGATTTGCTTCTGGTAATTTAATTGGTTGAGCGACGTTACTAAAGTTGATTGATTTTTCTAGCTAAAAAATTCTTCCTTTATTATTTTGTCATAACCTCGATATTGATCAAAACGAGATAGAGAATGTTATTTTGGGGTGAACAAATATACATCAAATTAATAAGTTTTAGTTAAGTTTATTGTACCCTTGTTTTTTGAAGTATTTTAGTATTAGATCGATGTCATGATTCGTAATATTTTGTTCTTATTTAGTTTTTAATATATCTAGCTAATAAATTATTGGTTCTATAAATAAAGTTTACACCTTTCTATTTTAAAATCGTGTTTCATTTCTATAAATTTGATTATTATATACTGCATTTAAATCTCTAAAAATATACTAAAATCTTTATTAGAATATTGACAATAAAAAAAATCTAAATTAAGCAAGTATATACATAGGTTTCTTGCAAACTTTCCCAGTGATTTACTTTTGTAGCAGTATTTCGTGTTAACTGTTACCACTACTCGTATATATGCAATTAAAATTTCAATCTATATAACCAGTAACCAAACAGTATCGATGAGGTTTTATATATTTTAGAAACTGATGTCAAAGTCCTTAAAAAAACGAATTGGGATACTCGAAATTAAAAACAGTTAAATCAGTGGTAATATCGCCTATAACCAGAATAGAATTCCTCACTGAAGTAATTTGTAACGTATCCCTAAGAATAATTCGAAAAAAAGTACACACTCAGACAGATTGCTGAGGTTTAAGCAAAATTCATGTTAGTACAAATTTAATACCTTTTTAGAGCAAAGATCTTCTGGATATAAAAAAAAACAATCGTTGATCTAAAAATACTAGTTTCGCTAAACAAAATCAAACACTCCCCGTAACATTCGGTTTCATATTAATTCTGAATTATGTATCGGACTGCGTAGCTAGTACTATAACGTTAAAATTTACAACTTGACGTATAGTTTGAAACATTAATCATGTGCAAGCAATAAAATATCCAAATATTTTTTAAGTGTGTAACTTTAGTAAGGAAATTATTTTTAAGATTAAATTCATATTCAATATACTATATTTGACACTTGCGTATTATCTAATGTCACGTATAGAAAATTTAAGCAAATTCATTGATGGTAGCTATCTCATAAAGAAATCATGTTTTAAATCAACTTCATCTTTGTTCTAATCGAAAATTATCCCGCATATCTGTAATTAGAGTAAACCAGTTTTTACCTCTTGGATCTTTTAAGCGGTATCTAACTAAAGCTACTGTAGTAAAATACGAACTCAATACTAGTCGAATCTATACTGTACTTTCGTTCTTTTAGTTAATTTTGCAGAGATATTTTGTTGTGTTAATATTTGATTTGAATATTTTTCCGTATGAATTTCCCGGATATGTATATGGAGGATAATATATGCGAGGTAGTATCCTACAGCACCCATGTCAGATAGATAGATGGATATTAGCTGTATAATTTTAATATAATAGCAAAACAAATCTATTACTACGTATAAAACATATTAAGAGCATGTAAAAAATTAATTATTACCTGCAAAAGACCGACATCATATATGGGAATTCCTGAGGGAAAAGTGTAAAATTTGGGATGTTGGAACCAATTCTTTACTTTAACAGAGGTATTGGGATAGCCACTGTCATAGTCATACAACTGGTTTGTTCCATATACTATTGAATCACTAAAAGGATTTAAAAATATTAGGTAATTTCAAATTTAAATTTTAAATGTTAGTCTACTTTATTTTTTAGTAGTTGTGTCAAAAAAATATCAATTTAAATTGCACAAAGTCTAAAATTATCACAACCTTTGCTCTATTGAGAGATTGTGAAGAAAACTAGAAATGTCAAAATATTTTTATACAAATTCAAAATTAAAAAATATTCTCCCAGAATAAAAAACTTCTAAGGGTATACACAACAATATAACTTATTTTAGGATCCCATATTTGTCTTATCTTTAAAGTACGAAATCGTATTTACCCATACCACAATTTTCTTGAAATTCATAAGCTCCACAAGAGATTTACTATTATAAAAGGCCAACATACATACAACCAAAAACATTTTACGTACCAGCGGAGATAAACCTTATCATCTAAGAAATCTTTTCCCACGAATGCGGTGCAGACAAGTAGAAATAAGTGAGTAAATTGCCTGCCTGTCTTATACAGAAAAATATTTTACTCAGCATTCGTGCAGTACCTCTAATAAGACTGAATGATCATCTACTCTCACCTCTTATAGAAAACAACCTGTCTTGAATCAGCTCTGTTGTTGCTACTTATAATTATCAAATTAAATAGCTCATTTTGTGATCATGTGATTATATAAAACTTATTAAAACATAAATTTAGAAAATATTCAGCTGTTATGTATATATATATATATATATATATATATATATATATATATATATATATATATATATATATATATATATATATATATATATATACACATATGTGAATATTTTTTAAATTTGTGTTTTAATAAGTTCTATATAATCACATGATCACAAAATGAGCTATTTAATTTGATAATTGTAAGTAGCAACAACAGAGCGGATTCAAGGCAGGTTGTTTTCTATAACAGGTGAGAACTTACTAAAACACAAATTTAGAAAATATTCAGCTGTTATGTATGTATATATATATATATATATATATATATATATATATATATATATATATATATATATATATATATATATATATATACGAGGCATGTTTTTTAAGTAAGTACCGTTTTGCGATTCCGCCGCCGCAGCGATACGGTCGGCGTTCCGCGCATGCGCGCTGGTAACCTACATCTCATGTCTACGCACTGACGCCATTACAGTCTGATTCTTCATTGTATACGTTGTTTACTGAGTGTTTAAGATGCCTCCGACAATCGTGAGTCCCGCCGATTGTGAAGTACGGGCTGTTATACGATTTCTTAGTGCTAAAGGCGTAAAACCGATCGATATTCATCGTGAGATCTGTGAAGTTTACGGACAAAACATTATGAGTGATGGAATGGTAAAGAAATGGGTGAGAGCATTTAAAGATGGCCGCACAAATGTGCATGATGAAGAACGGAGTGGGCGTCCTTCGGTCGTTAATGAAGATTTGGTGCAGAAAGTGGACGAAAAGGTGAGAGAAAACAGACGCTTTACAATTTCATCATTGTGCTACTGCTTTCCTCAATATTCTCGTAGTGTTTTGCATCGCATTGTGACCGAGAACTTTTTTCTCAGGCGGCAGAATTTTATGAGGAGGGTATTCAAAAACTGGTGCCACGTTATGACAAGTGCCTCAATATTCACGGAAATTAGGTAGAAAAGTAGATTAAGGTACAGGCTTTCATGTAAAAATAAAATTATAGCGATATCTTTGCACGTCTTTTTTTAATTCCAAAACGGTACTTACTTAAAAAACATGCCTCGTATATATATATATATATATATATATATATATATATATATATATATATATATATATCTGAATATTTTTTAAATTTGTGTTTTAATAAGTTCTATATAATCACATGATCACAAAATGAGCTATTTAATTTGATAATTGTACGTAGGAACAACAGAGAGCATTTAAGGCAGGTTGTTTTCTATAAGGGGTGAGAACTTATTAAAACACATTAGGAAATATTCAGCTGGATTCAAGGCGGATTGTTTTCTATAAGACATTAGGTGACTAGTCTTCTTAGAAGTACTGCACGAAAGCAGAGTAGGTATCTTTCTGTATAAGATAGGACCTTTCATACACGTGTTGATACAGCTGCTGACCGTCTCCAAGAGTGTAGTGTATTTATTTTTCTTCTAAACGTTTACTAATGTACGAAGTTTTACGGCCATATAAAATAATATTCTTAACAAGATTATTGTAGATGTCTCACCTCAATAGATTTGATATGTTCTTTGACCAAAATATTAAAATTAGTGCTGTTATTACTTGTTTTTCTTTTGTTATTCGATGTTCTATTCCCTTTTTTTCCTTCTACTATAATTTAATTTTGTTCCGAAGTATGCATACTCACATGCATTTATTTTTTCCGTTGTTTAAAAAAAGATCTTCCTTCTCACCTCCAACACACAGATTTTTAGTTTTGGCCACGTTTACTATTAGATCCCACTTATCGTATCGTTCTATTAATTTTCTAGAGATGTTCTCTAAATCGTCTCCGTTTTGTGCCATTGTCACCTCACCGTCAGAAAATGTAGAAGATATAGAGTTGTATCATCTGTCAGTTCACATTTCGTAAGGAATGTATTCTTTTTCAACTGCTGCCGGTTGCTGCTTTCTTTTCCGTTACTTGATTTATAGTAAATATATTGTCCGTACATATTCTTTCTGCTCTGAAGCAAGATTGTTACTCAACTTCGTAAGGGCTGTATTCTTTTTCAACTCTGGTCTTCAGAACTCTTTCATACAACCGACCTAATGCTAGTAACCGTCATGTATCTCGAGTTGTTACATTATTTTCTGCTACTGTGTTATCCAGCCCAACTTACAACTTTCAGATATGAAGTCTTCATTTGCAAGCTCCTGAAGCAAATATTTATATTAATTTCCTTGGCCCACACGTTACTAGTTCTATGGAGGCCCCTCTGGGACCACTAGCTTTTTCATTTTTGTCGGGTCTTTAGTAATGTTGTCTGCAGAGATCTCTATTTTAGGTCCTTCTACATGGGGTGCTATCGGGGACTGTACTAAATATTCTGGCCTATATTCTGTGAGTTAGTTTTCATAATGAGCTTCCTCTATGCTAACTGAGTTTAGGGCAATCTTTTATGTGTTATATTTCTTAAAAATCTTAAAACATATATATCTGAATTTATCTACATTTGTTCCCCCATGATTCATTTTTATTTTCGTTAATTGTTAGCTTTTTTTCGTTTCGTTGTTCTTTCAGATTCTCACCTCATATCAGCATATTGTTTTCTTTATTTCTTTGAGTTTCCTGCACGCCGAGAGCTCTTCTCGTAGAATTCTGAACCACTTTTATCACTTCTAAGTATCTTGCTGCGTTACTAATTTATTGTCCCATGTTGTCAAGTTCGTGATTGAGCCTTGATTGATAAAGATGGTTCTTGCTTCCGTGTTTTAGGCTTTCGATGTTATAGTGGGTTTCTTTTTGTTCTCTCCTTTTTGTTCTTCTGTTGTTCTTTTTTCTATTTAATAATTTCGAGACACTTACATTTTCAATAGTAGGAGATAATGATAGGAATCGCAGTCCATTTATCTGTACATGCCTATGTCTAAAGTTTTCTACCTATGTTTGCCTACATGGACTTCATGTATTAATCGGATCAACCTTTTTATTTGTATGTTCTGATTTCTTGGTGCCAAGTGAATTTATAAATGTAAGGAAAAAAAAACATTTAAGATTTTTAAGTTAGTCGATTCATAAATTTTACCATTATCATTAAGAGTTTCTTCTCTACAACTCCCTGCGACTTTGTTATATTTTTTCTTTACGGGATTCCAATATTATTCAAGGTATAAAAATATACATCCTTTTCTTCAAACGGTTCATCATCGTTGGGAGCGTATACTCCTACTAGAGTGGTTCGGTGGCCCACAATAGTAACAACTCTTAATCATAAATTTAATATATTTACTTTCGTCTCTGTTAGCTAAAACTATGCAATTCTTTCCACTAGACTTTTAATGACATTTTGACAACTGGTTTACTAATTAATTACCTACTTAATTTTAGGAGTCAGACAACGCCATAGATGTGACAGATTCGATAACAGTAGATCTAATCAGTTAATTTTAAGAACAGAGATTAACACAGCCACTAATGTGATTGATGGTAAATTTGACAATACTGTTAAGTATCCTGATTACTTACAATTGCGATGTAAAATTAAAGAATTCTTGATACAAAGCTGTTTTTATGCTGTCAATGAATAAATAGAGGCGACATCTGAGGTTTAACATTCTTGAGTTTTTTTTTTCTTTCTTTATGACACAATTTTTATATACTACACTGGTCAGCAAAAAATCGACTCAAACGAAATTACTTCATTTAACACTGATCCTTGAATTTAGTTTTCAAACAGTGGTATTATTTTTAGTATCATTAAAATGCTGATTTTCTATTCTTTTCAATAATTATTAAAACGGTTTTACTCAATAGATCTGTTTGTGCTCGCTCAGCGACGTACTCGTTGCACACTGTTCATTCTTTTAAAAACACATGCAAGCATATTTTTCTATCATTCTATATCGGAATTTGAACCCTCAACATCTCTGCTATACCTGCTCACTAATTACGTCATCGGAATGGATAGCACCCCAGAAGAAACGGCACAAGTCATTGCCTTATTGCAAGAAGGGCATAGCCAACGTGTAGTCGCTGCGTAACTGCATCTGAGCCTCTCAGCTGTTTCCAGAGTCTACAGACGTTACAAAAAGACTGGCGTCTTTACCCGGAAACCAAAATCAGCAGGAAGAAGGTGTACCTCGGAGCGAGACGACCGCTTCACTGTTAACACAACTCTAAGAAATTGTCAGTTGACTGGCGTTGAGATCCAACAGGAGCTCCGACAAGTTCATGGTTGGGCTGTCAGTTATTGGAAGGTCAGAAGAAGACTTAAAGAAACTAACCTAACTCCGAAGAGAGCAGCTAATGTACCCAAATTGACAGCAGCCCATCGACAATCGCGACTCAGATTTGCTCGAGAACATATTGACTGAACCTTCAGCAATGGCGCCCCGTTTTACTCTCGGACGAATCCTGAATATCCCTACATGGCAATGATGGAAGAAGACGAGTCTATAGGAGGCCTAGGGAGCGCTATGCCCAGTGCTCCATTACTGAAACGGTTGCCTACGGATATAAAAACCGATTTAGTTTTCGTGACTGATGAGACTCGTAGCCGTAGATTAACTGCTCACCGGTACATCGTTCAGATCCTCTAGGAACACGTCGTTCCTTACGTTGGGTTTGTTGGCGATACCTTCGTGCTACTGCACGACAACGCGAGGCCACATACTGCTACATCGATGCGGCAATACCTGGTGGAAGTGAGAATACCAACATTAGACTGGTCTACGAGAAGTCCTGACCTTAATCCAATCGAGCTCAAAATAAGGGTTCGAGCCAGAAATCCAGCCCTTTCATCACTGAGGGACTTAAAGGTTGCGATGGCGGAAGAGTGGGGAAGAATCCCACACGCAGCGGTAAAAAAGCTCACCCCCTCCATAAAAAAGCAACCGAAAGCAGTAATAAGGGCTAGGGGCTAACACAATATATTGATTTTCGTTTTTATCAATACATTTAATTGTTAAACTTAAAATTTGTTTAATTTTTCCTACTTCTTACCCCTGTTTTCATTTCTTGTTCTCCTTGTTTCCCCTTTCAATCATTTTAATCAGTAAAAAGCATGAGGTATGCTATGGAATTTGGTATCATTAGAGAGAGATGACAAATGATGATGACCAAATTTTAGGATTCGTGTTAAATAAAGCCAAATAGTATCATTCCATTTTTTTACTCACCAGTGTCTATACTATAGTATTATTCTCTATATTTTATTTATATGAGTGTTTATCTTATTTGCTTTATGTATTACTCCTATTTTTATGTTCTTACAATAGTTAAGTAATAGCTTACTTGCATTGTTGTATTGATTTACAACAAACGATTTATTTATAAAGCTTTCAAATTAAAGTACACTTATTCATCTATTCATATACCTGATTGCCTGTATTGTTATCTGTTGCCGTGATAATTCTAAAGGAAAGCAAATGACGATTTGAAATTTGTTGCACATATAATAATTTCTATGAGGAAAGTCTCATAATTTACTTTAAGCAACATGGCTCGAGCCGGAGGAGATGAAGGTGGTGATACATTTTATAGGATTTCAGGACGGAACATTCATTCAATGTAAAAGAAAACTTACATTCCCCCACCCTCAACACAGTGTCCGGCTGTCAAAATCCATTCTGGCCCTATTATTCCTCCTCCGCAGGTGAAAAAACCATCACTCCCCCGCAGTTGCACCTAAAATTATTATAGATTAATTCAGATTAGTACAACAGTTCCTAAGACACTGTATATTGGACGCATTAATCTTAATGTTTTTAACCTTTACTGACGGAACGGGAATGATTTAGTTTAAAATATCTAAATTGATTTTAAAAAATATCTAATTAATTTATAAATTATATTGGCAAAAAAAAAATATAAAAACTATCTTTATAATTCTAAACTAAATGAAATATTCTCACCAAATTTTTATTACATTATGGTTGATGTAGGAGATATTCATCAACAACGTTCCTAAGTCTTTAATTTCTTTTATAAGGTTGGCTAAAAGTTAAATGCTTGAATTTTGGAATTATCTTAATATTGATCTTAGTAATTGATTATAGTGAAAGTATAATAAATAAGACATAAAACTATTCTAAACTTATTGTACTTAGTCACCTCAGTACTAAATTTTGTTATAATAGATTTACTGGTTTTAAAGACAATCGACCGTTATAGTAATTTTTTCTCACCTCGTAAATAAAATTGTAACCAATATAAAATCTGCACACACGATTATGTAGCAAATGTTCGTAGAACCAAAAACAATAATTTTTAAAATTTGTCGTAAGTTTGTTTCTGTATCATTCTTAAACGGCTATACCGTTTTTTGCTATTGGGGTACAATAACTGGGTTAAGTTATAGGTGATATTCTATCAATACGCGTATTTTAAGCCTGTTGTTTTAAAATTTAGGTTTAAAAATCTAGTTATTGATATTTCGATAAGACGCATATAATTCGCAGAATACACAAGGAGAAGTGTATGCATTTGCTAGCCAGTATTAAAAAGAAACATAAAAATTGTACTAGAATTTTTATTAAAATGTGAACTTAGTGTAAAAATATAAATGTTTTCACATACGCACCATGTATGGAATTCACCATCTCTAGCTGTTGTTCCATTAACAATTTTTAGAGGTGACCTTGCAACAACTATAAAAAAAATATATATTACATTAATAAGAGAAATCCTTCTTAAAACTACAACTGGTTATCGCGACTTTCATAAACTTAGTAAATATGTGTCATATGTAGATTTTATCCAGAATTTGAGAGACACAGCACCTAAAAAGGCACAGAGGTATACAACATGTGACAGATGAAATGTAGATTCTCTTATCACCGTTTATTAACCTTTTCCTACCAATATAGCAAAAAATCTATTAATTTTTATGTATAGTTCTCACTAAAATAAGTCACTTCACCAAATATGACTTAAAGAATAAGTAAATAGGAAAAGTTTTTTTTAAATACCATAGTTTTTTATTCTTGAAATTGATAAATTTCTTTCTCAGAGTAACATGTCGTTTTAAGCACATTTCTGTTTGGTAGGTAGTAAAGTACCATCTTGATGGTATTTGGCAATGCTACGCTAGAAATTAATCATGTTTTCATATTGGACTGGAACATAGTGGACATTTTTATGTTGTGCCACGAAGATCATTGTCAAAAACTTGTGCATAGGTATTCAGTCGTTATTAAAATCAGACAGCGTGACGGATTGTTCGTATTTATCAGTGTAGTGTTTTTTTTATTCTACAACCGTGCGAGGCGATTTTGCGTATAGCTTCTTCAGAAAAATACCGTGAACGCAGATTTTGATCTATGAAACAAAACTTCCCAAAAACTTATATATTGGCTATGGAAATATCCATATGTTTCTCCGATCTAATTTTTAAAAAAGAATTTCAATAAATGTTGCAATTTTTTCGGCATGCTTATTATTATTATTATTTATTATTAATAAATAATTAATAATAATTGTTATTAATTATTAATAATTTGTGATTAAGTTAGCGGCTCCAAATTTTTTACATTTTCTCTAGAATGACTGGTCTACATTACTGGCAGGTGTATCTTTTAATGATAAGCCTTTTGATTGATGATCACAGTACTACTTCAAATTTTAGTAGCGAACTTACACGATTTTATAAATTTCGTGTTTCCCAATAGGCTAGGATGAAATATTATATATGAATATATTACTCTTCAGAATCGTTAGTTTGCAATCCCTTTTAGTTTTGCCTCTAGTATTTTAGAAGTTGAGCATTTTAAAAATTTAATACAATAGAATACGCGAACGTATATGAAATATTACCGAGACAACTTCAGATTATTTTGCCATTTTCTTTTCCGATTCTTCTTCTTCTAGTGCCCTATCTATATTGGACGCTATTAATATGGCAATTCTGACCTTATTGACGGCGCTTCGAAATAGCTGAACAAACGTAAGTCCGAACCATTGTCTTAAGTTATATAGCCAAAAATGCCTTCTTCTCCCTCGACCTCATTTGCTATCTATCTTTCCCTGTATTACCAGCTGCAAGAGATGGTATTTATTATGTCTCATGACGTAGCTAAGATATTCTAGCTTTCGCCCCTTAGTTGTGAGTGCAATTTCTTTGTCATTGCCTATTCGGCCCAGAACTTCTAAGTTGATGATATGTTCAGTCCACGAAATCTTCAGAATCCAGCGGTACGAGGCCTTGTTAAAATAGTGTTTCCGTCATCAATTCTACATCGTATAGCAGTATAGAGAATACGTATCATCTGGCTAATCTAACTTTTAGTCAAAGTGACAAATCATTGCATGTAAAGAAGTCTTCTCATACCATTAAAAAATGCTCGAGCTTTTACGATTCTTGACTTAATTTCAACAGACTGGTCTCACTTTGCATTAACCTCTGTCCCTAAGTATATACAGGATTTCACAGGCTTGGTTATTTGGCTATTTAACTAAAGCCGTCTTGCTGCTTGTTGAGACTGCTTATTTTCATCCTCTTGTATTAAATATATTGACGTGAAGACCACATCCTTCACTATCTCTTTGCACCCTTCAAGATCTTGAAGCTCATCGATGTTACTGGCCAGCATCGGCATATCTTATGTTGTTAATCATCTCGCCATTTATTTTGATGTCTTTGTTAACTCCCTCTCGTGCTTTGTTAAATATTTCCACGGAGTATAGATTAAGGAGGGGAGATAAGACACAACCCTGTCGTATGCCTTTTTTGATCACAGTGTTTTCAGATTAGGAAAAACCAAATCTTTATGGCCAATAAAATAGTAACTAGGGTGAAATATAAGCAGTAAAGGGTGTATGGAAGACCCAGGTCACTAAAAGTCCCTATACACTGTGCCCTTAATATAATGCCTTATAACAGGAAGGTTTTTTTAGCCTTTTACTAATTTTTACATTAATAATAATAATAAGACCCAACTATTACAGAAGACAGATGCAATAACCGGCATAAAGAAACGATCGAACACATAACGAGCGGATGTAAAATATTAACCGGAATAGAATACCAGCCAGACATTAATCAGCGGCAAGAGTAGTTCACCAAGCTCTAGCCATAACATACAAACTCATAAGAAACACAGATCCCTACTACGAATACACACCAACATCCATATTTGAAAATAAAGATTACAAGCTCTACTGGGACACCAATATCCATACAGATAAAATAGTTCCCGCCAATAGGCCCGGTTTACTTTTCAACACAAAAAAGGAAAAGTCACCTATCTAATTGATGTAGCTGCCCCAAGGACATAAACATCCAAACACAACACAACAAAATCTCCAAATACATAGACCTTGCAACAGAAATAAAAAGGCTATGGAAACAAGAAAAAGTCATTATTGTCCCCCTCGTCATATCACCCAAAGGCCTTACACCAACAACATTCACACCACACTTTTAGGTACAATTAGGGCTCAACACAAATATACACAAAAACATTCAGAAGTCAGTGATTTTGAAAACATGTAACACTCTCAGGTCATTCCTTAATACACAATGGTAATAGCGTTTGTGCTGACTTGGCTTAGGCGCGTCAGCTAAACATGGAACCACATTGACCAAATGTGAGAAACAAGAATAAAAATAACCGGTGACTTTTAGAAGGGGATTCTTTTAAATTTCCTCATTAAGCCAACTTTTATTCTATACCCGCATTTTGCTGCTTCCTTTCTCAATTGCTCTACGCCAAACCCGTGGTATAACTGTGGTCCACTAGGAGATCGCAGGCATAAGGTCACTTATCTATTTTATATGGATGACCTTAAACTTTATGCTGCTTCAGAACTGGACTTAAGACAATCACTTATAGTAGTTGAAGAATACACGCGGAATATTGGTATGGAATTTGACAAATGTACCTTTGTTAAGCTAGACAAAGAACGCTGTCATGAACATACAGAGAACTTGCAGTTAGCTAATGGGAACGTTCTACAGCATTTAGATGCCGAGAAAATGTACAAATTTCTAGGCATTGTACAACATCGCATGCAAGATACAGCAACTATTAAAGCAGAACCTCTGTAGCAAGTACAGGAAACGACTAAAAAACATCTGGTCGTCAGAACTGACAGGACTTAGTAAAGTTGCTGCTACCATTATGCTAGCTATACTGGTAATTCTCTATTTCTTTAGAGTAGTGAAGTGGACGAAAGAACTGCGTGATTTGGATGTTAGTACTCGAAAAATCATGCACATGAATAGAAGTCTTCATCCTCGATCTTTTGTTTCTCGAATATGCCTTTCACGCCAACAAGGTGAAAGAGAAATTTTGAGCTTAGAGTGTCTGCATAATCGAATCGTCGTGGAAGTAGCATGTAAAGTTACAAAGAGTTCTAATTCTCTTCTACGACCACGAACGGAAAGGTGCAAGAGCCTTTCTGTTTAAGGCTGTGAAGATGCAAAGGAAAAACTTGGTCTGGCAATAACCTTCAGGGACGTCATCGAACAACAAAATTACGAGGTTAACACCATAGATTTAGAACCTCCTGGACTTAAGACAGTCAATAAAACAACAGAACAACAACAATTTTATAAGCATCACGCAGAAAAGTCACAGCATGGAGTGTCTTATAGGAACATCGATTCGTTGCAGCGGTCGAAAAAACTAACGTTTAGTTTTTTACAGTCAGCAAGTCTTAAGTCAGAAAACGAGGAATTTTTACTAGCTTATCGGGATGGTGTGATTGATACCCTGTTGTATCGTAATCGATTTATCGAACTAGCCGACATTAAGTGTTCCCGAAGAACCTTAAGAAGATACCAGCTTGCTGTGCCTCGGCTGATTCATAATAATGAAGATGCAGAGGGCAGTTATCCTTGGTTCGCTCAGATTGCTCAGGCAAATGCATCTAGTCGATGGTCACATGAGGCGTGATCGTCATTTTAGGACCATACCGAGTGACAGTCAGGATTTGTCACATCGGATTCTTTCTTCTCTTTCAGATTATTAATAATAATAACTTAAAGTGAACATTCTACATCAAGCCTAATCATTAAAATAAAGCCTCCTCCCTCAAATTTAAATCATAGCATATTATGAATATAAAGCATAGAGAATAATACCTACAAGTTAAATTATGACATTCCGATTCATACAGATAAAACTATACCAGCTAATAAGCCAGATATGATACTGCACAACATTCTTTATAGTCGTTACACATCCGAAAGACCATAACATAAACAGAGCCGAAGAAGAAAAAATAAAGATATCTGTACCATTATCTACAAAGTGTAACGAATCCACAAATTAAAAATCGGTACAAATAACTCAATAGTGATAACAGCGGCTTTGTCAACTAAAGTTTACTGGTTCACTGGAAAAATTTGGACACCAACCCTAATTCAGCAGAAAAATGTTATCCTTGAAACTCACATCGTACGTACAGTCCTAAATATGCTAAATGAAAATATAGAATAAGGTCTGCCTAGATAGCCCCTTATTTCTTAAAACCAGATGTTTAACTCTGAGACCAATACAGAAAATAATAATAAATAATCATTAAAAATAAATAAATAAAGTTTATTTTTAACTTTTTGGAGTTTTAACATCTTCTTGAATTTTGATAAAAAGAACTCTAGCAACTTTAAAAACAGAATATTATAATAGAAAAAAATTAATATGAAGGAAATATTAAACAAGCAAGCGAGCGAAAATACAAATTTCTTTGGTGTCTAAAAAGAAAAGTTATACTTTTTTTTAAAAACTTATTTTTTCTTCAACGTATTTCTTAATATGAAGGAAAAAAGAAGCAAACAGAAAGTATTTAAAAGCAGTATGTTAGAGCAGAAAAGCACGCGAAACACGCGAAATAATTTGGTTTTCAGGGTATAATGAATGTGGCAACGTAGCTTCTCGCTTTCTTTCCGCCGCATGAAGTCACTTATTATTTATAATAACCTTGGAAGTCCGATCAATGCAATGCATATATGTGACTCAAAATTTAAAAGAACGGCTGCATCTGCACGCGCAGTCCCTTTCTAGCTACGTTGCCACAGTGAAAATTCACTTCATCAAATACATCAAAAAGTACTGTTTATTTAATATTTTTTCAACTAGGAGGCAAACTGCCTTCATATTTTAACAAACGAAAGCAATCTAACTCTTTATTTAATACTTTTGACATGTACGGAGACATGGCGAAGGGGCCTTGTCTTTACAGGACTGGCATCAGCCGTATCTATAGACATGGTGATTTTATTCGTTCGGCCTAACCTATCTTTACTACTTATTTCATTGAAAGAGCTTATTACTTTTTCTGCTTTTAAGCGTTCCGTCCCGCGAGAGATCATCTAGGGTACATAGACGCGAGAAAAGGTTTTCTAAAGAACTTTCTGAATAACAATCTTTAAAACTTGTTTGAGAATTGACTTCTAGGGACTGTGGATACCACGAATTATCTTTAAAATTTACTAAAATTCCGAATTTTTGTGCAAAATCACATCCTAAAACCAAAGTATGTGATAGAGAAGGTACTACTAGAGCAGAGATTACTAAACAATGACCATTGCAGACTAGCGGCAACTCAACCGTACCTGAAACTTTTAGGACGGCTGCCATCTGCAGTGG
The DNA here is from genome assembly GCA_019049505.1 of Pachyrhynchus sulphureomaculatus. Taxonomy (NCBI): domain Eukaryota; kingdom Metazoa; phylum Arthropoda; class Insecta; order Coleoptera; family Curculionidae; genus Pachyrhynchus; species Pachyrhynchus sulphureomaculatus. Next base: position 101,695,497 of record CM032446.1, on the reverse strand, counting down.
TAACACTTCTATTTTTGACATGGCATATTTTTATACTTAAACGACTTAAAATTTTAATACCATTCTGACCTATAACGGAGGCATTTGCACCAGAGTCAAATAAAGCCGAGAAATGGGCACCTAATAGATTTATCTCGATATGCGGTTCTGTTATCTGAAATTTATGCACGAATAAAGGAGATATGTGACCATTTTGGAGAAGCAGGAGTTTTTTAACTTGAGAAGGAGGATTTTTTAATTAGACTTAAAAAAAATCAGAAACTTTTTGTAAACCATTTAGTCCAATCTGATCTATTGGAATATTTCTTTACTTAAGATCTTCGTTAGAAATCTTTCTTTTTAATCCGCGACGGACGTTCTGAGAAAGTACGACGGATTTTTCAGTTCATAGTCTAATTCATATTCCAGTAGGTGATTGACTTTAAAGTTGAAGGCTTCCATGATAAATGTATAAAATTTAAAAGAATTGTTTAAAAATCGTAAAAATATTTCTCCTGTGCTCCCAATAGTCTAAATAAAATCATGTAAAGGCAACTAAAATATGTAAACTTCTTTTACTAAAACATTAAAAAAAATCTTCGACAATTTCAAAAGAAATGTAAGTATTGCCTTCTATTAAAAAATCCTTTTTTTCAACTAGGAGGCAAACTGCCTTCATATTTTAACAAACGAAAGCAAGCATATATATATATATATAGGCGTCATTTTATATATATATTTTGTACCGTTTGAATATATATATATATATATATATATATATATATATATATATATATATATATATATATACTAGAAAATATATATATATATATATATATATATATATATATATATATATATATATATATATATATATATATATATATATATATATATATATAAATATATTTTTTGGGACTTTTGAATTTTTAAAGCACACACGACAACAAAAATTGTAAAAAACGCATGCTTCTGATCGAAGAAAAAGTATGGATTCCTATCTTTAACGTGTTAAATATCTGAAAATTTACCAATAATTATGGCAATACGGCGGGGTAACAATCTTTGTATTGAAGCAGTGAATGCATGATGCTAAAATTTATTATTTCTCAAAATTTCAAGCAAAACTACTTTTAACAGTTAATCGTAATAAATACCTTAATTAAATATTTTGTTCTGAGATATAAATGTATCTCAAAACTGAGACATAATCTTAATTATTTTTCCAAAAAGATAATTTAAGAAAAAAGTTGTATCAAAAAATTTTCCTGGATTAAACTACTTCTAATTAGTGTTAAAATTCTTCAGAATAAAATCGACGTTAGATTATAACCATATTTTGTCTTAAATATTAAGAGAACTGTTTTTTTTAAAAGATGAATCAAATTATCAAGTTTTTTTTTTATAAATGTTTTTATCATCCATGCTTTTTACTGCTGTAATATTTGTATTTTTAATGCAATATTTATTTCACAAATTGATAGCACTTGTATTACAAACCACATAATGTTCTTTAATTCTAGTACATATTTTTCTGTTCGTTTCGATGCTATAAGTTTTACCACAACTACATGGGGTACTACAGACTCTTAAATTTTGAAAGAAAATCTTATTTTTGTCAGATCTAAAATGTTGTTGGGAGTTTAGGATACGTCGAGAATCGTATTATTATGTAATCGTATATTTATGTTTCCCTCGAATTTTCCAAATGCAATCTGAGATATTCGTTATATATCGAAGGATTATAATTCCAATAGTCTGATCTACTTGAGTCTTCGAGGACACCTGTGGAGATGTATCTTTATTGAATGAAGGGAAGAAGTCTTATATCTTGGTACTGGAAATTACTTGATTAAAGACAGAATTAGGGTGTTCTGATTCAAGAAATTGTGGCTAAGAAAGTGATACAGCTCTATCAATAAGGAAGTTGAAGAATAAGTGTTTTTGGGGGGATAGTGATGTAAGGAAGCATTTAAATATCTATCCGTGCAAGTGGGCTTTCTGTATACTGAGTGGTTTAAAGTCATATCTAACTTTCGATTAATAAGAATATCTAGGATAGAGGAATTAATATTTGTTTCAATATCAAAGCTGAAATCTATATGAAAAGTTGCCATGATTAAGAAAACTTTGAAGCGATTCTTGGCCTACAGATTCTATTTGATGAGTCTTAGATTCTGGCAACAACCTTAATCGTGACACTGGTCTTTACCTCTCACCAATCTGGGAACAGATCATCAATGAAGCTTCACCTCTCCCCCCGATCCACTAATTTAAAAGGCTTTTGCTAGAGAAAATAAATCAGTTTCATGGTAGATTCCGAAGAAGTTAAAAATTGCACCATTGGGGAAGATAATAAAATGGGATGAGCATTCTTATAAATGAAAACTTAAAAATGAAGGCAAGGCCTAAACTAAGAAAAGAATGAGTCATAAAAATAGATGTACAATAAGTCATAATGGTAATTTGTATTGATTTTGTTAAATAAGACAAGCTTCTATTTCTTATTAATATTTTAAGTCGATAGACTAACATTTTGATTACATTATTACTTTATACAGTCATGGAATTTTTAATAGTCCCTCATATTCAATGTATGTAGTGCGAAACCAAAACTTGTACATATTAAACCTATGATGTGTTATCATTTATATTTTATATTCAGAAGTTCCTATTGTGGAAACAAACATTATTTATTTTTTTGTGCTGTTATCTTACATAAAATTTATATTATTTGAGTAATGCAATTTAAAACCATCTAATGCTTAAAAAATCGTTTAGGTATAAAACTACTTAAGATCTATGAAATTTGTTTACTCCTAAGGGCCCTGGCGTTAATTTTATCTCCAAAACCTCATAACAAAAGGTTTGCTATGAAAATTCCTTCAGGTTAGTTTAAAATATCACTGTCCATCATCAAAAAGTTCTTTATATAGTCGACAAACATCATAGCAAATGTGATATTATATTAATTCTCAACAATCCCATATTGCATATTGAATGATTTCGTGATTAGTACGAAACTATAGTACAGTGATAAAAACTACATTTGGAATAAATAGGCCATATATTCAAGGTAAGTCTTAACGAGATTATTTAATTAGAAAAAGAAAAAAAAACTGCTTTTGGAAAGTGGCATTGACGACCTTGTAAATAAAACCGTTTTGATGCTAATATTATTTAGAGTTTGGATTTTGAGTAATTTAAATTTGTAAATATTGGGAGTAGCAGTTAAATTATCACGATTACTTTATTGTATGTTATATTAGCTATATTTAAAAAATAACCGGTCAAGTGAAAGTTGAACTTGCGCAATTAGTGTTCCGTACTTTGACTGCTTTTAAAATAAAAAATTTTATAACGGAAGTATAAAATGATCAGTGACTTCACAAAACACACCCCAAATGAGTTTTCAACAAAGTTTATTTCCAATCTTTACTGAAAATTGATGACCTTGAAATTTCGGTTTTTCTATATACCAGATAAATTATTACAGATAATTTTTTGATAAGTACTTTTCGAGATAAGGCGGGTGGAGAGAGCAATTTTTCGCGATTTTTTTAAAAATAATATAAAGAAAAGTGCGCGCAAGTATTACATTATATATATATATATATATATATATATATATATATATATATATATATATATATATATATATATATTATATATATATATATATATATATATATATATATATATATATATATATATATATATATATATATATATATATATATATATATATATATATATATATATATTTTACTCGTGTTTTCACAAGCTTTCATTTGACACCACACTCGATTACCTAGTAAAAAAAATTGTTTTTTCACTTCCGATTTCACCCCCCAAAACTAACCCCTTAAGTCAAAATTTAACTTCCAAAACTACATGGCTCTGATGAGGCCATCAATTCCTATATTATTATCAAATTTCAACTTTCTATGACAAATAGTTTCGGAGAAAAACGGACAGACGGACAGACGGACAGACAGACGGACAGACAGACGGACAGACAGGCGGACAGACAGACGGACAGACACCGAAGTTATCTTATAAGTGTTCCGTATGGAACACTAATAAAAGTAAAACACTGATTGAATTTTAGAGGTAATTATCTAAAAAACTATTGATACTTAATATAATACCCCACGGTTTCCTAGAAATTCTCGGAAAAAAATATGTGAAGACGAAACACAAATTATGGTTCAGGCGACAGAAATGCTAGAGGTACTAAAATAATGAATTAACTTCGAGCGGGCTCCAGGAAAATAGATATTAATAAGCTCTAACGAAAGACCCAAAAATGAACTTGATTAGATATTGTGTTCTGATAAATCAACAGTATTGATTTTTTCATAACACGCGTCGCCCCTGTAGCACTATAGGCGCAGCTCCTATGTTAAGACCTTAAAAAAAAATAGCTAAATTACAGCTGACGGCGAACATAGAATGATTAGGGAAAAAATATGTTTTAATAGCTCACTAAAATTTATAAGCTGAATGAGGAGAAATATACAATAACTAGACACAAAGAAATTAAAACAAGAGAAACAAATATAAAGAAAAGATACATGAACAACTTACACAAATCTTAAATATAACCAACGGAGAGGTAGATTAGTAAACTATACCATAATGGACAGAATGTTTGTAGTATCCAGACAAGTAATAAAGAAAGTCAAATAAATCTAATAACAATCTAATATCTAAAAAAGTAAAAGAACTTACGAAAAAAATTCTTAAAACAGCTAAAGAAAATCTGCAGAAAAATTAATAGAAGTATTAGAAAAAATATAATGGAAGCTAAAAAAAAGAATTCGGTGGACTAAAACAAAGAAAACTGATAAGAAGAACAATAATTTAAAATGTTTAAGACCTGGGCATACTTAAAATAAACAAAATGAAAGATGAAAATCAAATTGAACGATGAAAATCAAATTGGAACACGCAGACTAAATCTTAAAATATATATATATATATATATATATATATATAATATATATATATATATATAAATATATATATATATATATGTAATTCAGAATAGTAAAGAACAACAGAAAATACATCCGAAAATAATTACGAAAACGAACTGATAATGCGACCAGAAATTAGTAAATCGAAAATTAAGAAGGCGTTGAGTGAAACGAACACAGAATTATTGAAAAATGAATATCTGTACAACTTTCATAAAAGTTTAGTAATAGTACTGCATGTAAAAAGGGCAAAACAGATTTAAATAACCACCGTACTATAAAATTCCTTTTAACGTACTCTTTACTAAAATACGAACAAACCGAATATAAGAAACGCCATGCAGAATAGTCATAGCTCCATACTTTTTTTCTGTTATGTTTAACTAATTAATTGGAACTATGAGAAAACATGTTTAAATTAATATTTGAAACTTAACCAACGAGGATTAGTATTAAAAACAACTACGGAACATTTTATTTCAAAGTTATATCATTGTTATAAAAATGTAAACAAAATTAATGTCAAAAAAGTCTCCATACGCTCAAGAACTGCATTGAAAAAAATACGTTATAATCAGCCGCATTTTATCAAGCTACCTATTGCTCGCTAAACTGATAATAAATGAATTTTCGGCCATATTTTATAATCAGTCACTTGTTGCTAGTAATTTTGCAGTGGGTTTCAAAGTAGTTTTAGAAATGAGCGAAGGAAATTGTAAAATTCCATTTCGAGTTCCAAAGATCATAATTGATTTGTGGAAAGATGGAAAATCGTACAGAAATATAGGAAAAATTGTTAAAAAGTCGCATGCTACTATTTAGTATATTGTAAATCAGTATAAATCAATGAGTTATTATAAAATTCGACCACGCTCCGGTCGTCCCAAGAAACTGACTCCACGTGAAGAGGCCAGTATTGTTAGACAAATAATTATAGATCCCAAGAAAAGTGCACCAAAATTGAAAGAATAAGTACGGGAATTTTTTTGGAAAAACGTTTGTTCACAAACAGTGAGAAATTGTTTACACAGGGCAGGCTGTAAGGGGTGTGCAGCCAAGAAGAAGCCGTTAATTTCAGAAGCTAAACCTCCTGAATTTAGGGAGTCCGCAATCTTTAGTGATGAAACTAAAATTAACCTTTTTGGGTCTGATCGCAGAACTAAAGTTTGCAGGAAGAAGAATGCCGCATTCGATATTAAAAACATTTGTTCCACGGTGAGACAAGAAGTTGGCAGTATTCTGCTTTGGGTATGCTTGTCTACTGGAGGGGTTGGAAACTTACATTTTATTAATGGTACCATGGATCAGCATGTTTATTTGAACACTTTGAGAAACAATTTTAGAGAAAGTATCCGAAAATTAGCACTCGAAAAAGGATACATTTTCCAATAGGACAATGACCTGAAACATGCCGCAAATTTGGTGCGAGAATGGATGATCCATAATGTGCGACAGCAGCTTCATACACCTCCGCAATCAAACGATGTTAACCCCATCGAGTATTTAACGGAGGAACTTAAGCTGCTTGTTTGCAAACATAATTTTTCAAATAGAGAAGAATTTAAAAAAAAAAAACAAAATATTGAACGAATGGGAGAACATGCCAGCAGAAGTTACTAGAAAGCTGGTTGCAAACACGACAAAAAGGTTACAGGAGATTGTCAAGGCCAACGGCGGTCCCTCTAAATATTAGTTTAAACGAAGTTGTTATTTCCCGTTAAACTCCTTAAAACTATTATTGGTAATGGTTAAATGTATGGAGACTTTTTGACATTAATTTTGTTTACTTTTTTATAATATTGATGTAAGTTCTAAATAAAATGTACCGAGTTGTTTTTAATACTAATCCTAGTTGGTTAAGTTTCAAATATTAATTTAAACATGTTTTCTTATAGTTCCAATTAATTAGTTAAAGATAACAGAAAAATAGTATAGAAAGCAGGTGGTATATGGAGACTTTTTGGACTGACTGTATGTGCGTACACAGACCGGGAGATACAATATCCCTAAAATTTTTCAATTTTAAACGCTGGAAGATATCTTCAAAATATTGAGTTAAAAAGAATTAGCTATAAAAAGTTGTAGGCAGCACTCAAACCACTGAAGGTGTATCGACCAAGTAGATCGAGTTACGGATACAAAAGCAGATTTAATGGAAAGACACATAAGCCAAAAAATAGACATGAACTGCAACAAAATAAAAATTATTGCAAATATAAACGAATATGTTTTCATAGCAATTTGATGGTATATAATAAAAATAGAATAAGCCAGTGAACAGATTTATCAGAGAAAATTCAAAGTATAACTAAGAAAACAAACCAACAAATATAAAAAAATTACTTCAACTAGCTGGAGAGCGTTCGGCAAATAGAACTACAGTTTAATAAACAAAAAATATCCAACATAATTCAAAACTATTTAACCACTCTACGGTTTCATGGATCACAAATTTGGATACTGACAAATAAAAATATATACAGATGATTATTACTAAACTGGAAAATGCGAAACAAAACTTGTAGGTTAGAAGTGTATAAAAATTAAAGAACATATAAAAACAGATCTGCAATTCCATACGGAAAAATGAAAGAGACTATCAAAATAAGGATGTATATTTTTTATTTATTAAAATACTAGCTTACCTTCATTTTGAGAAATGACAAATATTGTCAAAACTAAGGAACCAATCAAAGATCTACTCATTTTGTGAACTGAACAACACCATAGACCATAGATACCTAATACTCCGTTTAAATAGCAGTTTGTACATATGGTAAACAGGCACTTCAAAGGACTTTATCTTATCATTAATTCTTTTTATAATACATACAAGTATATTTTCGAGAATATAATTTCAATTAGACCAACACAATGGATGTTTTTTTCGTATCATGATGTCTACCTAGTCAAAACAGGAAAAGAAATTGTGACGCTGAACACTGATTAAACAATACGAAAAATACAGCACGACAAAAACTTGGTGCTACGGATAAGGAAACATAAATCAATGTATTTCAATACTAATAATAATTATAAATACTCGTACTTTAGTTGAGGTAAGTATAAAGTAAAATTTTTGAGTTAATTATAGAAATTTTTACAAAAAAATATTACAATTTTAATATTTCTCTGCTCCAATAATTCCAATTCCTCTTCCTGCTTCATTTACTGCTTATAATTAAATGATAATAATGAGAAAGTAACACAGTTTTCAGTTTCCTCGCCTCCAAGAACATTTGAAATAATTCGTTACATAATATATGTGACGCCACATATAAATATAGATAACTATGTTTAAACTTTTTTTTACCATAAAATAATATTGAAAATATTAAAAAATTATTGACTCCCTCCGCCTCCCTTATTTGACATTGATATTTCATTTATTTCGAGAGTTATCATGCCTACAGACAGACAGACTAACGGGAATAAGTTACCAGACTAAAACGTAAAAAAATAAAAAGATCTCACAGCGATTCAAGAACAACGTGAATCGCTTTTTCCGCACTCGTGCCGCTCCTGGAGCGCTTTAGGGACTTCCCTGCAGCACGTGTGCTAGACCCATAAAAAAAAAGAAGGCTATACACAAATAAAATAATTCCCTTCAGCAAAGAAAATAGACGTTGAAGTTCATGTGTATCCAAATTTTTATGCTAGTAGCCACTTACATGATATTAAAAACAAACCGTCAAATGCAAGTTGGACTTGCGCAATTAGTATTCCGTACGTTGATTGCTTTTAAAATAAAAAAAATTGTTACAGAGGTATAAAATGATCAATGACTTCACAAAATACTTCCCAAATGAGTTTTCAACAAAGTTTTTTTTCGATCTTTACTGAAAACTGATGACACTGAAACGTTTTTTTTTATATACCAGATAAATTAATAAAGGTTAGGCACTCGTGATAAATTTCGTTCAATCTACACCTTGTGGAGAATTTCCATAATTTTTTCAAAATTTTTTGATTAGTACTTTTCGAGATAAGGAGATGGACAGCGATTCTTTGCAATTTTTTAAAAATAATACAAAAAAAATGTGCTCAAGTATTACTTTGTATATATTTTTGAACTCCTGTTTTTACGGGCTTTTATTTGACACCCCACTTGATGACTGGTAAAAAAAAAAGTTCTCACTTCCGAATTCACCTGCCATAACTAACCCGTCAAGTCAAAATTTAATTTTCATAACTACACGGCTCTGATAAGGCCATCAATTCCTATATTAGTGCCAAATTTCAACTTTCTATGTCAAATAGTTTCGGAAAAAATCGGATACGACAAACAAACAGACAGACGGACACGGAAGTGATCTTATAAGTGTTCCGTACGGAACATCAAAAATGTTATTCTAAAACTAATGGAATTCTTCTTATATGTTTTTTTATAAGTTAAAGTGTGCAGAAGATAAAATTCATAGGCAAACAATACTGTTATTATTAGAGTCTAATTTTTAAAAAAATTACGTCACCCATTTTTTTGTATCATGGAAAATACTGGAAAGCTAAATTAGGGCAAAGTTTTGTTATTGAATCCTTATTACATTAAAATTAAAAAATATGGTATATTTATATTATTTCCAAAAATATTCGAGCAAAAATAAAATTGGTATAGTTTAATTTTATTCTGCTACGATAAAAGCTTTAATAATTCAGACAGCTAAAGAGAATTTTAAACATTTAAATGGAAATAATATAAAATAAAAATATTTATATTATTTTCACCTTTCGCCATAAAGATATGCACAATAATTATCCTCACCACACCAAATACTTTCTTCATTCTGACCTTCTGGATGCATTTCGCGAGTCGAGTGTGTTCGGAGCAACACTAACAAACTTGTGTAGTGTCATTGTGTCATATTTTCCAACATTCCAACACAGTTGAAATTCTAGTCTTAATTTTTAAATACGAATGTGTATTACCCTTTTTCTAGAGCACAACCACTCCCAACAAAAATTTGCAGTATTTTCTAAGAAATTATGTCTACAAGTCTTGAAACCTATCAAATACTACTTGTTTGCAAAATAGAAGTATCGTGAAAAAAACAACTTCTGGGATTCTTTCATTTCCTCATGTCCCACAAAAATAACCTTTTGAGAATTCTTGGAGTATAGAAATATGGAAAATGTGTTATGCTTCCAGTTTTAACAGAAGTTATATATAGAGTAATATTTCAGGTTTTACTTGTAAATATCTCTAAATTTCTTACTTTCCTCAAATTTTTTCTGATTACTACCTTACAATACCAATTACTTATGTAAAATATTGACTTGTTGTGGTGTATTTAGATCATGCCCCTTTTATCTGGCGGTTTCGACTAAAATAAATTGCAGTGTAGATAAAATAAGTGTGTAAAATACGTACCTTATATAGGCATGTCTAACGGTAAGAATTATTAAAATAAACAATAATTTTCCATTACTAAGATAATTTTTGTATCCTCTGGAATCGTGATGAGATTTTTTAAAATTCTGAAATGTTCTATTATACCATAAAGTTTAGTAATGTTGTACAAAATCCACAGAATTGCTGATGTTTTGTTCTGAGGTAGAGTGCTTAATTTTTTAAATCTCATACTTTAAATTGAGAGCAATTACGTATCTTCGTTTGGTTGCAAATACTGTGCCATATTATGTTTGTCGTTGAAATGGAGTCGATGCCTTCTCTTCAAATCGCATATCAGATGAACGAATATTAGCACTGGCGGAATTTAAGTATGTTATTAAACATTATTAACACCAAGGTAACTAAGGCCAGCGATTGAGAATTTTAAAATTACAGAAGAGTATTTTGTAACTGGGGTAATTTGGTTAGAAAATTTACATTTAAGGTCCTAATCACGCTCATGTTATTCACTTGATTAGTTGGGAGTCTTGAATGAATGACATGATTTGTCTTTAGTATAGAAGTTTGTATTCGTTATAATACAGAGTTTCCTATAAATCAATCATATATCGAACAATCCAATAAGTATGACAAGGTCGAATCTAGCGATCTAAATTACAACCTTGTCCGACGCTCGACGCGTCCTGACAATATGCAAAATGTTACTTAATTTGGTGTTTTATAGTACAAACCAATTTGGATACCGTACAGTTATTAACATTTATATTTATTTTAGTAGCCGCTTATACATAACTCACTAAAATACAAATTCAGGCAATATGTATTTGTTAATAATCAGTCCAGTACTAAATTTTCTTCTCTATCGGCTAAAACTATTCCCTTCATTAGATTATACTTTTAATAATATTGTTAAAGGCGCTGAAGCAAGGAAGCTTCTAAATTTTGAAACTGTAAGAATATTATAAAATTGACCAATTTGTTACTGGCCGAGGCAACCAGCCAGTTTTGATAACAACTTAGACGATTGATTCGTTATATAATTATTTAATATTTTTCAAAGTAATTCGATATCTTGAATCACTTACATGCATATGATATAATTTATTTATTTATATTAAAAGAGTAGTAAGTTTCTCTGTCATCTTCCTAAAAACCTAAAATACAATGAGAAAATATTTTGTAAAATTGTTATGTGTGTAACATGAACAAAAGGGTCTCAATACAAAGCAATGAATTAGGTAAAAAATATATTTTAAATACCTATTTTCAACATGTTTTTTCTATAAGCGTTGTAAATTTTATATTCAGTTTTCTATTTTTAATTTCAGTTGTACTCTTTCTCTCTTAGCTCTAAGTATTTTGATGTATCAAGTAAACCAAAGCACATAGTTTACACAGGAATAGTTGTAGGTGCATGTGCATAAAAATGTTTAAAATATGAAATAAAATATCAACTTTGTATCTTTATATAACTTGAAATTATATTAATACATGGTTATTTTTTTAATGAAGTTGACCTTAAATTTAGAGCAGATTGTTATCACTAGAAGTACTAACTTTTGAGAATTTTTTATGTAATTTACAGAGAACAAATTTTTTATTGCATGATAAAAAATAATAAATTTATATGTCTCCTACTTTTCTCCTTGTGATACTACTCTCAAGAAATGAGCAGCTGTCGGAAATGATTTATTCAAAATTGAGACTCACACTTTCACGTTAAAATGTGATTTTAACGCTTAGTATTTGGGAGATATTATGGTGTACATTTTCAGTCATGAACGAAACATTTTTTACTATACAAATCGTTTTAAAACTGAACTATATGAAATTTTGATATGTAGCATTACAGAAAATAATGGAAACCTACATTATGACAACTACTAAATAGAAGGAAAAGGTCTAAATAACTACGAGACTTGCGGAAAACGGAAAGTAATACTGCTTAAAAGAAGAAGCTGTATTTAAACAAAAGACAGACGACTTAATTCCGGATTAAACCCCTAGTTTCGAATATTACCTCAAAACATCCAAAGCCTCCGACAGACATTATATTTCATGAGTTTTTAAGGATTAAAATAAACAAGTTTAGATTTTAATTACTGGTAAGTTATATATTTTATATTTTGTAATTATGTAATTATTAGCAATATAAATATTTTTTAACTTAACATTATAAGTCATCCCAAGTGATGCATGGGTTGATAATTTATATAATTTTTTGCAACAAATTAGTTATAGTTCCTTTTAAACCTGAAATTTTTTAACAGTTAACAGTAACAATTCCCCAGTTTATAAGATATATACAGATAAATATATACTGTTATTAACTACTCATATGGAGGTTTCAAGTAAGCATATAAAAATTTTGTTTTTACCTTCATCACTAAGCAATAAAAAACGTAAAATATAGACCTTTGCTTGCTGATATCTATGTAAATATCTATTTATTACGCTATACGAATATAGCTTTTAATTAGCTATTTTTAAGAACAATTTCACTTGCATACTAAATTAACTTTTTTGGGTATTGTAAACTTTAAAGTCATTAAAAAATAAATAAAATGTTAAACTGAAATACATAGTTAAAATAAAATATAAAATAAAAACAAATTACTGACATTTTGGTTATAAAACACTTTCGTTTCCATATATATATATATATATATATATATATATATATATATATATATATATATATATATATATATATATATATATATATATATATATATATCGATCATTTACAAAGTAACTATCCAAGTGCCGAAATTGCCATCCTGGGCGACTTTAATGTCCACAATATCAACTGGCTCAAATATTCAAATACTACCGACGAGCAAGGTCGTGAAGCTGAATCATTCTCAATCAGTTGTGGCTTAACTCAGCTTATTGACGAACCAACACGGATCCCTGATCGAGACGGGGAGTTCGCCAGTCTTCTTGATCTGTTTTTGACCACCAATCCGGAGATTTACACGGTCACCGTAAATCCGCCGTTAGGTTCTTCCGACCATAAACTGCTTTCGACATCGAGTATCCTGCCAATCAGTGACAGAGAGGCGCCTAGGCCGCGCAAGATTGGCACTACAAATCTGCTAAATGGGAAGATCTCATGGAATACTTTCAAACTTTCCCTTGGATGGACGTTTGTTTTCGATCCGATAACCCATCTGACTGCGCCAGGGAGGTCTCCGATGTTATTTTGGCTGGTATGGAAGCTTACATCCCTCGAAGAAATGCTCCTCCAACGGCAAGCCTTGGTTCGACCGAAAATGCAAAGAAGCTGTTGCTTCTAAACATGTTGCCTACCGACAATGGCGTGAAAATCCTAACACCTTAAATCGAAACATCTTTGTTCATGCCCGGAACAGATGCAAGGGAATTATCGACGAAACCAAGGAGGCACACAATCAACGAATTAGAAACAAACTTCTCGCTTGTCCCAACAATTCCAGGTCCTTTTGGGCAGTCGCTAAGGCAGTTAGTCAAAATTTTACCAAATCCACGATACCACCACTCACACGGCCAGATAATTCCATTGCAACCACACCTGTTGAGAGAGCGAACTTGTTGGCTGAACTCTTTGCTTCACATTCTACTGTCGATTTCCAAGGAAAAACACCACCTACTATTCCCATATTGCAGTCAAGGATGCCCGATGTTGTCTTCAGACAGCGCATCATAAAGCGTATTTTAATGAAGCTAGACACCAAGAAGGCTTCTGGCGCTGACGGAATACCTGCCATAGTTCTCAAAAACTGTGCAAGGGAACTAACACCAGTTTTCTGTAGACTTTTTAACCTATCCTACAGAAAGGGAATATTTCCGTCCTGCTGGAAATGTGCCACGGTTCAGCCGATACCTAAAAAAGGTAAGAAGACCTTGCCAAATAACTACCGACCAGTTGCACTGCTTTCAATAATATCGAAAGTCATGGAAAAGGTTATCAATGAGCATCTTCTAAAATATCTTGAACGATTCAATATTATTAGCGATCACCAATATGGTTTTCGTAAACATAGATCAACAGGAGATCTTCTGACTTATGTAACACATGTTTGGAACAACGCAATTGAACACTTTGGAGAATCTCGAGCGGTTGCTCTTGACATATCCATGGCATTCGACCGTGTTTGGCACGATGGACTGTTGGCTAAGTTGCGCTCTTATGGTATGTCTGAAAGGTTCTGTTTGTGGCTCTCATGTTTCCTCAGAGAGCGCTCTTTACGAGTGGCGGTCGACGGATTTCTTTCAAACACCCTCACTATCAACGCCGGTGTGCCCCAGGGCTCCATACTGTCTCCTACTCTCTTTCTCATTTACATTAACGATCTGCTGGAAAAGACCGGGAATCCAATCTATAGCTTTGCAGATGACAGTACGCTTGTCTCTTCATTCACCTTGAACGCTCGGACATCGGCTGCTCAGGCGAATATCCGCAGACAGCAGGAGGTCGTTCAACTTAACAAAGACCTGGAAGAAATTCTATCTTGGGGTGACAGTAACCAAGTGGAATTTAACGCTACAAAAACCCCAAGCGGCAGTTTTTTCTAAAAAAAGTTAACGTTGCTGAACCCGACATAGTTATGTCGGTGCACTCCATTCCCCTAGCATCGTCGCTCAGTTTGTTGGGCGTTGGTTTGGGAGCAAATATGTCTTGGCATGAACATGTTGCAGGCATAGCAAGGAGAGCTTCTCAAAAACTGGGAATATTATTTAGAACCTTTACACCCCACAGCAACTGTTAATTCTTTACAAAGCCCAAATTCGACCAACTATGGAATACTGCTCCCACGTTTGGGGCTCCGCTCCCAAACATACACTGCATTTGTTGGATTCTGTTCAGAGAAGAGCGGTCCGTCTGATTGGGGACCCGGAATTGACCGGCGGCCTTGATTCGCTGGAACATCGAAGAACGGTTGGCGACTTGAGTCTGTTCTACAAGTATTTTCATGGAAAGTGTTCGAAGGATGTAGCCCGCTTAATTCCTCCCAAAGCGGTGCATGTTAGAAATACACGTCGCGCTGGTGCTTCGCATCCGTATGAGGATCAGCTTGTTACTCCGCGTACGACGCTTTTCAAGCAATCTTTTATATGGAGAACGTCATCCCTTTGGAATAATTTGCCCAGCGCTGTGTTTCCCACCGAGTACAATTTACAGCGATTCAAGAACAACGTGAATTGCTTTTTCCGCACTCGTGCCGCTCCTGGAGCGCTTTAGGACTTCCCTGCAGCACGTGTGCTAGACCAATAAAAAATATATATATATATATATATATATATATATATATATATATATATATATATATATATATATATATATATATATATATATATATATATATATATATATATATAATATATTATATAATATATATAAACAAAAAATATAACAAAAGTATGATATTACAAGATAATTAATTGTTTGGGAATTATTAGCAAATTTTTTATTACTGGATGTAAAATATATACAGAACCCAATAGAATCGGCATGTGAAAGCAGGAACATTCACTTAATTGAGCTTTAAGGTTAGTGTTTTTTCTTATTACGGTATACCATATATACTATATATATATATATATATATATATATATATATATATATATATATATATATATATATATATATATATATATATATATATATATATATATATATAAATATAAACCTAATTCCAATATGAACTTTTTTGTTTGCTTTTTGCATTTAGTCATGTCCTGCTAATCTTTATGTGTCGTCCGTCCATCTTGTCTGTGGCCTACCTCTGCATTTTTGTGTTCTCTAGGCCTCTATTCAACTATACGGCGTGTCCATCTGTTATCATTCATCCTTGCGACATGCCCGCCCAATTCCACCTTAATATACATATTCGTTGTATTACATCTGTCACTTTTGATCTTCTTAGTATCTCGAAGGTAGGAATACAATCTTGGAGTCTAATATTTGGCATTCTTCTCTCCATTGCTCTTTGGGTTATCTGAGTTTATTTTTTATACTTTTTATTTAAAGCCCATGTTTTAGTGCCATATGTTAATATCGGCAGTACATATTGATCGAATACTCTGGTATTATTGTATTTGGGATGTCTAATTTAAATATAGATTGTAACCTTCCGAACTCAGACCAAGCTAACGAGACTCTTCTATACAAATCAGCCTTAAATTATTTTTTAATATTTCGATTTTTTCTCCTAATTATATGAATGTTTGTACATTTCTTATTCTTTCACCTTCTATTATCAGTTCCTGGCAGTTATATTCACTTTCGTTGTTCAAATATTTGGTCTTGGTAAAGTTTATTTTTAGACCTATTTCTGGAGACTTGTTAATCAAGCATTTCTTGCAATTCTTCTTTTGTGTTGACGATCAGAGTGCCATCATCGGCCAACCTTAAGTGATTTAATCGTTCACCGTCCATTAGTATTCCTTTATTTTCCCACTTTATCGATTTGAATATGTCTTGTAGAGTCAACGTGGACAGTTTTCAGGATATCGAGTCGCCTTGTCTAATTCCTCCTTTAATTTTGGTTTTATTTGTCTTTTCTTCAAGAATTATTTGTGATTAGATATGTATTCAAGAACAGTTCTGTATCTTTCATCGACTCTACAGTTACTTAAAGCGTTAAAGACTGCCCATATCTTTACGGAATCAAATGCTTTTTCGTAGTCAACTTTGCTATCCACAAGGTGACGTTAAATTCATTTGCTTTTTCCCCCTATGGTTCAAATCTAAATCCCGCTTATTCAGGTAGTTGATAACTATCTAATTTGTTCATTAATCTATAGGTTATGATTCTAGAGAGGATTTTGTATAGTACTGATAACAGGCTGATGGGTCTGTAATTCTCCAGTTTAAATTTGTTCCCCTTTTTAAAAATAATCACAATCAAGGCCTTTACCCAAGGTGTTGATATTTTACTTTTTATTAGGCACCTGTTAAATAGAGCTTGAAGAGATTTTATTATCGATGTCCTTCCATACTTTATCATTTCTATAGTTATTTCATCGTCCCCTGGTTCTTTGTTGTTGTGCATATGTTCTAGGGCATTAATTATTTAATCCGTTCTTACATCGGGAATTTCCTCAGATCCTACATTTCTTACTGTCATTCTATTTCCTTTTCTTTTCCCGGCATTGGCGATATTTTCGTGTCATATAGCATTTGATAATATTTTTCTGTAGCTTCCTTTATCTCCTTTATTTATGCTATCTCATGGTTATGTATAAGTTTTATTATTTAATGTCTCCCTTAATTCATTTGTTTGTTTAGATGTTTCGAACTTTTTCCCTCCTTCAAAGTTTCTTCTATTTTCGAGTTTCTGTACTGTCTGACGTCTTCTCTTTTTTTTTTCTTTATTTTTTTGTCTATTTCTGCCAATTCTAATCTGCCATGTGTATGATCATTTCTTAATAATCTTCTCTGTTTCATAAGATTTTGTGTCTCTTTAATTAATTTTTGTGTTTTCTCTTTTTTCGATGTTGCTATTTGTTTTTTAGTCATGTAGTAGCTGTTGGTTATTTGTACGTTTAGTTCATCAAGTTCTGTTTGGTAGTTTATGTGTTTTATATGATTTTTCCAATGCTTGTCGACATTCATCTGTGTTTTGCTTTATTATTTCTGTTGGTGTCTTTATCTTTATATGCATTATCAATTTATGTCTCTTCTGCTTCAGATTTGTTCTTATTTTTGCTCTATATATATATATATATATATATATATATATATATATATATATATATATATATATAATTTATTTATATATATATATATATATATATATATATATATATATATATATATATATATATATATATATATATATATATATATATATATATATATATGTATATATATATATATATATATATAAATATAAATATATATATATATATATATATATATATATATATATATATATATATATATATACATACATACATATGTATATACATATATGGGAAAAGAGAATGAGAGAATAGGATGGTGCCGAGGAAAACAAGGAGAGACAGTGAGCAGTGAAAAAAAATAACGGCGAAGTGTGGAAAACGAATTAAAGATTGGTAATACACATTTCAACGAAAAATAAATTCACAAAATAACCAGATAAGTGATCTCGAGAAATGAAAAATCGATTATAGTCTACTTTTTAATACATAAGGAAATTTGGGATAGAGTAAATGATATTGAGGTAAAGAGAGACCCGGAGACAGGAAGCGATCACTTCCTTTTAAAAATGATACTAAAATTAGGAAAATACAGCGTAAAGGAAAATAAACACAAGATAATAAATTCAAAAATTAAATGTTATAAATTAAGATATAGTGAAATAAGAGAATAATGCCAAAGAATGTGTGAAGAAAAGACTGAATACAAATAAGAGAGGAATGGGAGTGGAAGAAAAGTGGAAAGAATTTAAAAATCTTATTTTAATAGCAGCAGAAAGTACCTGTGGCTTATCAAAAATAGAAAATAGAAATATTAAAAAGACAAACTGGTGGACGTATGGAGTCAAGGAAGAGAGTAAAAATAAAAAGAAGAAATGGAAAAAATATCTAGAAACAAAAGATCCAACCGATTATGAGGAATATAGACAACAGAGAACATAGATTAAAAGAATAATACAGGAAGAAAAAGAAAAAATCATGGAAACAATTTGGAGAGCGAATAAAAACAGCCTATAAAGATAATCAGAAGATATTTTTTGATATTATTAAGAATATGAGAAGGAAAAAGGTAAAAACAATAACAAATATAAAATACAAAGAAGGAAATGTGATAAAGGAAGAAGACATAAATTTTACATATATATATATAATATATATTATATATATATATATATATATATATATATATATACATATATGTATGTATATATATATATATATATATATATATATATATATATATATATATATATATATATATATATATATATATATATGAATATATATAAAATATATATATATATGTATATATATATATATATATATATATATATATATATATATATATATATATATATATATATATATATATAGAGAGAGAGAGAGAGAGAGAGAGAGAGAGAGACATTATACCAGAACAAGATATAGAACTATACAAATAATCAAACATTAGAAGAAACTCAGTTTGGTTTTATATATGATGCAATATAAATAACAAGACAAGAGGGAGATCCGATATATTTGAAACAACTATGAGGGCCTTAGACAGCGGATACGTCCTGAACCCGACCATTCCTTTCTCAGTAGTGCTGGATGAAGCAATAAAAAGCAAAAAAGAAAGGAGTAAGACCATACCAGATAGGCTATTGGAAAATAAAAAAGATAGAAATATTAGAACTATGCTATGCAGATAGATGATATCGTTATTATAGCATAAGGATATATGAAGAAGCATTAAAAAAGATATACATTAAAATTAATAAAGAGAAAGCAAAGACTATGCTAATAGGAAAAGAAAAACAACAGCATGAAATAAAGGTAGGAGAGGAAAGGCTGGCCCAAGTAGAGAAATTTTAGTGTTGGGATCAACAATATCAGAGGATGGAAGGATAGAAGAGGAGATCAAGGAGAAAATGATAACACGAGAAAGATTATTTAATAATATAAAGAATACATTTCTAAGAAAGATAGAGATACCAAAAAATATAAAATCCCAAGTATTTGAGAAGGTTACAACACCAATACTTTTATAAGGAGGAGAAACATGGACAATGACAGAAAGAAAGAAGAGAAAGATAATGGCTACAGAAATGAGATTCATAAGAAAAATAGAGGACAAAACAAGGATGGACAAGGTTAGAAATATACAACTCAGAAAGAATTTGAACCTGAAACCAGTGGTGAAAAAAGTTGAGGGAGCACAACTAAAATGGTATGGACATGTTGAAACGATGCCTGAACAAAGAATAGTTAGACAAGGGTTTGAAGCCAAAGTGAGCAGGAAAAGAACAATAGGTCGACCCAGAAGGGCATGATTGCGGGATGTTAGAGAGGCAGTGGCCAGAAGAGGAATAGAGTGGGAATACGCAAGACGAGCACACAGGATAAAAAGGGGTAGTAAGGCATAAGGATTAAGTAAGTAAGTATTTTGACAGTTTCTTTTTTTGCCCTTTGCTCTTAAGAAGTTAATATATATATAATATATATATATATATATATTTATATATATATATATATATATATCTACTAAAGGATAAAAGAAATTCATTTTATTATTTCCTTTAAGGCCATGTGACCCATTGTAATATTTTAGACAACCGAATAGTGGGCAGGTAAATGAAACAGAATCATTCCTTGGTGACAAACAACAACAAAGGTGGTGAGGACATATTGAAAATATATAGTATGTAGAATCTGACAAAAGATGTACTAATGAGTAGCCACCAGTTGAGTGCATAGTCCTTATAACAAGAGTTTAATCGTTAATTCGACTCATAATTTATTGATAATTATACTATTACATAAATAAATGATAAATTTCGATCGTTTTCAATTAAATAATATTTTTAAATTAAATGCTTGGTTAGCAGGCCACTATATATATATATATATATATATATATATATACATATATATATATATATATATATATATATATATATATATATATATATATATATACTAGCTGTGCCCGCGGCTCAGCTCATGTCGACTTCATTCACTATTATCGTCATTGTTCATTCCTTATATTACCTAACGTAATAAAATATATCCTATAACCTGGCCAGAAAACATATGTATGAATTTAAAAAAAAAAAAAAAAAAACCGTAAATCGTTCTAATAGTTCGCGAGTAATAAGCGCACTAACAAACAGACGACAAACAGACATGCATTTTATATGTATCATAGAAGATTTTAGATAACCTGACCAGAGAACAAATGTATGAGTCAAAAAAACACACAAATCGGATAAGTGGTGATAAAGGCACAAACGGACAAACAGATAGAGATACGTTGCATTTTATATATATTACACAGGGGAACAGCTGTTTTGGTGTCGAGGTTTTTTGAGCTGATTCTATATCAATTTGATGTCCTGAATTCAAATAACGTATTCATTTGTATCTAGAAGCTCAAATTTTTAAGATATACAATTTTAGAGAAATATAAGTTACATTATTGTAACTCAAATCCGTAAGTGTAGTAAACAAAAGTAGATACGAAATTTTTATTTTAGTTATACAAAATACAATATTATGTCGTACTTACAAACAAAAACAAAAACATTGAAGAAATGAAATAGTCACTCAACACTTGGAAAGCTTCTTTTCCGCGACATTCTTGAATGTTTTTTTAAACAGTCCCTTTTTAAACTCCAGCAGTAATCTGCCATCATGTGCGTGTCCCATCTTCCTTGGTAGCGGTCCTCCATAACTTTAATATCTTGGTGAAATCTTTCACCTTGTTCCTCACTCATGTCTCCTAAATTTTCTGGAAAACGGTCTAAGTGGCTGTGTAAATAGTGTATTTTAATACTCATATTGCACCCTAAGGATTTGAAACTATTAAGCATCTTGTTAACCATTTCAACATAGTTTTGAGCTTTATGTTTGCCTAGAAAATTTTCTACAACTGCAACAAATGATGTCCAAGCTTCTCGTTCAACTTGATTCATTGAATTTATGAAGGCAGGATCCTTAATTAATTGTCTTATTTGTGGGCCGTCAAATATCCCTGCTTTGAGTTTTTCTGTGCTCAACTGATGCATTTTTACCCCTATATATGCAAAACAAGACCCATTCTTATCAAGAGCCTTTACAAATTGCTTCATTAAGCCCAACTTTATATGTAACGGAGGAAGTATGATTTTTTTCTCTTTCAACCAAAGCGTCGTTAATGACATTCTTTTCCCCAACGTCCATGTTTTCTCTCTGAGGCCAAACTTTTCTAACCCAGTGGTGTGTTTTTTGTCCCTACTATCCCAGAGGCACAAGAAACACGGATATTTCGTGTAACCACTTTGCTGCCCAAGAAGAAAGTTTACCATTTTTAAGTCTACACAAATCATCCATTGATGTTCGTTATACTTTATCTTCTGCAAGACCAAAGCTATGGTATTATATTCCTATTTCAGTTTCGTTGAGTGAGCTAGTGGTATTGAACCATATTTATTCCCATTATATAGAAAGACACATTTTAAACTGCGCTTTGAACTGTCAATAAATAGGCGCCAATCATCTGGAATATATTCAGAAAGTCCCATTTCTTTCATGAGTCCCCTAATTTCGTGACAAAATACAAGATTGTCTTCTTGAGAAAAGAATGGTAGCAGATCTTTTTCTCTTGTACGGTAAAAGGTAATTTTGGTTCCTTGTTCCAGTAAATTTTTGTCGTTCAACCTAGAAGCCAGTACTTCAGAAGCTTTTTTCGATAAATTGAGATCCCTGGTGAGATCATTTAATTCATTTTGATTGAAGCGTTGAGGAACTGATGACGTCCCCTCATAGTCACTGTTAGTTTCATTAGCATCAGAACTTTTATTAGCATCAGAAGAGCGATCAGAGGGAAAATATTCGTCATCAGAGATATGTGGTAGCTGATGAAATGTTGGAATCGGTATTTCATCTGAGTGCGGGATAGGGCGTATTGCCGAGTCTAAATTGGGATAAGTCCACTTACTGCGGTTATTTCGATTGATTCCATTAGTATTTACTAAACAGAAATAACAATCATTGAAGTGGTTTTTTAGTTCTCTCCAAACCATTGGTACGCCGAATTTTAGACATTTTCTTTTCCCGGTAGTCCACTGCCGTAAATGCTCTGTACAAGTTTTACATACGAGATGCGGAGCCCACGTTTTGTCTGATCACCAAGCTTACTCCAAAGTATCCAAGATACGCTCGCTTTACAAAGTCAGTAATAGTTTGTCTGTTTTGTTGAAACATGTATTCTCCGCATAATATAGCAAAACACATCAGGTTGATTTACACAACTTCTTCTTGAACTGGAACCTGAACTCATTTTAATTCTATAACACAAAAACACTCTTTGCTTAACATAAAATAACACGCCGAATTCGATCTACTCTCATTAGTAAGAACGCACAAACTGACGAGACTTACCCGAGTTAGGTGATTAAAGGGGTCAGTTCAGGTACCTGATAGGCAATGGTTCCACTATTTATAGATTTACCTGGAATTTACTCAATTACAGACTGACAATAAAACCATTGTACCTACACTAATGATTATACTAATTTTAGCCACTCTCATAAATGAATATACTGAATAAAAACCACATTGGTAGATAAGTTGATGTATCTAAAAAAGTAGAGCTGATAGAGAGAAAAACGGATTGCAGTATAGATTTAGCGTCCCAAATATAGTTAAAATCAGCTCTAAAATCCTAGGCACCAAAACAAAAATATGCATTTTTTGTTGCCCTGTGTTATAGAAAATTTTAGATAACCTAGAACAAATGTATGATTTAAAAAAAAAAACACGTAAAGCAGATAAGTGGTTCTCGAGTGATAAGCGCACTAACGGACAAAAAGACAGAGAGACGTTGCATTTAATATATATGATAGAACATTATAGATAACCTGGCCAGAGAACAAATATATGAAATAAAAAAAAAACATGTAAATCGGATAAGTGGTTTTCAAGTCATAAGCGCACTAATGGACAGACAGACAAAGAGATGTTGCATTTTATATATATTATATTCTTTGCTACATGATATTTTCCATATTTAATGGTTTAGGCAGTGTATTGCAAGAGAACGCGCTGGTGGTAAACTTTTTTCCGACTTGATTCACTATTATCGTTGCAGCTTATTCCTTATGTTACCTAACGTAATAAGATATATCCTGTAACCTGGCCAGAGAATATATGTATGTTTTTAAAAAAAAATCACATAAATCAGATAAGTGGTTCTCGAGTGATAAGCGCATTAACGGACAAACAGACAGACACACAGATAGAGAGTCGTTGCATTTCATATATATTATAGATATAGATATTCTTTGCTACTTGATATTGTTCCATATTTAATGGTTTAGGCAGTGTATTGCTAGAGAACGTGCTAGCGGCAAACTTTTTTCCGACTTGATTCACTATTATTGTCACTGCTTCTTCTTTATGTTACCAAACGTAATAATAGCTTATAACCTGGCCAGACGACACATGTATGTTTTTTTAAAAAAAAGCACTTAAATCGGATAAGTTGTTCTCCAGTGATAAGCGCACTAACGGACGGACAGATAGACAGATAGACGGACAGAGAGACGTTGCGTTTTATATATATTATGGATATATATATATATATATATATATATATATATATGTATATATATATATATATATATATATATATATATATATATATATATATATATATATATAAATAATATATATATATATATATATATATATATATATATATATATATATATAGAATCCATCTAGGCAGAAGACTACACTATCATATTTTCTTACCATTTGAAGTAGAACAGCAATAAAGCTTGATTAACAGAAATTAGAAATATCTTTTATTTGTATACATTTTTATCCATTTACATTTCAACAACGGCTTTCTGCCGTTATGCTATTTATTTCCTCAGAAATATAGCAGTTGAATTTACCAAAAATTCGACATTTCTCAATCGACAGTTTTGCATTTGCAGAAGAAAATGGACCCAAGATTTTGATTGGATTTTTAACAAAGAGGATTTATATTTTACAACATAGGTTCTAGGAAAAATAGTGTAAAAGTACATCAACCACAGAATGACAACTTTTTTCATTCAAAGTTCAACCACAGAGTGATGTTATTGCATGACTTTTACTTTTTTCATCGATTATATAGTACAGAATTTTTAATTTTAGCTTGTAATCATAATCAGCAAAAATGTTTAAAATATATCGCAAATTAGAGTACCTATATACAAAATTAGTTGAAAAGCGTATCAGCCTTATACTTCATTAGACTGTATAAAATTTATTATAATGCTTAATGAGATAATTAAAAACAATAGTATAATACACTTTAACCAAGTGTTTCCCATTGTATTTTTTCAAGTATTTGCAAATAACATATATCAAAAATAAATCTGTCTCTATCTTATATATTGTTTTTATATTTTTAGATGTGATAACTGCTCAGGAATAAAAACTCGTACCTGAAATAATCTTCACTGCCACCACTTTATAAAAATTTTTAAACGTTTTTATAATTAAATTATCACTTTTTGTAATATAAATCGACTAATAACTAATTATCTCAAAGTCAAAGTCAATGATATCTTTATCTTATTATGACAATGTAATGTACAGTTTCTTTCAAGTCTTACAGGTACAATATGCCTAAAGACACATCAGTCGTGCGGCTGCCCTGTGGTATTTCGTTGTACTGTTGGTAGTTTTACAATCATCATTTCCAAATATGCTTTTAATGATGGAACAAAATTTGTTTTTAATTTGAAGATATTTTGTTGATTTAGTGCTTTATTTGTTGATAGACAACCTTGTTTTTGTAGTGAAAAATTATTCCAAAAAGCTCTGCTTGATGCTATTCATGTAGTAATGTCATTTTTAATATAAATATTACGTCCGAAATATGAAAAATATCTTGCAATTTCGAGCATAGATTTAACGCGGAAATATTGATTCGAAATTTTATATTTTCAAAAATGGTTATAGGATGAGAAAAAAAATGAATAAGAACAGTATCTACTTATTTCAACCGTTTTAATGCTTTAGTTGTTTAAAGTTTTGAATTCGGAGTAAATTAAATTTGGAATAACTTGGTCCAATTTTTTTTTGATAACGAGTGGTTGTCACAGGCTACTAGGTCAAAAACTTTAACATTGAGAGTGATTGAACAAAGTTATTTCGAGTCACAGGGCAATCTATTTAAAATAAAAGAGTACATCATTTTTGCAACGAAATAGAAAGGTATTTTGAATTAATATTGCATGTAGAATCAAATAATAATTTATTTTGTAGAAATTTCGTAAAAATTTGGATAAAATAAAAAATTGTTTGTGTTGTTTATGGGAGAAAGTTTGACAGATAATTTTATGGCAGCATCTTTCTGGAGCCCTTATTATCATAAATATAAATAACAGTTTCTACATTCCCCACTTCAGGCATGATATCCCTACCTAATATATATTATAGCAGTAAGGATATTCTGACTCATCGAGCATGGAATTGAAACTTTTAGTTTCAAGATGTCATTATAATCTTTTTTATAAAAAGGTATCAAAACTAAGAGGATCAAATTTAGGTTCATAATGAAAATGTAACATAAATTACATACTATGGGAATTTCGCATTAGATACTACAGGCAATAGAGGCTAAAATTTCCCTTCCATTACCAAATTAAAAAAGACATTTGGTTTAAAAATGTCTACCATAAGACTTATTATTATCACCGAGTGAAACAGCCTCAAGGCTTGGATTGCGGGGCATACGGAATGGTGTAAAAAATAATAATATGTCCAGTGCTGTGAATTCGATACAAGAGAAATTGCGAGGCCTAAGACTTCTGGCACTTCAGTTCAATTGAAAAATCCAAATTGCTTTTACACTTAATTAAAATGTGAGTAATTTAATTACTTAGAAATAATTCGATGTGGCGCCTATGTCTTTTGCAAAACAAGAACCATAACCTGGGAGTTAAAAATTGTGTTTTTGATTTGGTACACATTTAGGAGTTAGAATTTGTATTTTTGATTTGGCATATAGCTTGACATGAAACCTAATTATATCGGCTTTAGAAAGCAGTGCAGTTATTTACCCGTTATTGTCCTCACGAATACAAGCCGTAATAAATTTTTTTTTTCTTAAAGTCGCTCTATAATCACATCAGTTTACATGCTATTTTTGCTAAGATTGGAAATAATCTAAAATTAAGATTAAAATTTTTAGATTTCTTTAATTTAAAAATCTTGAGAAGAATATAAGTGTATAACAAGATATATTAAAATCTGTACCAATCATTTACCCTCCCCCTTCACTTTTAAACCCTATATACGCTTAGCTATATATAATTTTGCTTAAAATTTGTTCATTATCTAAACCAGAATGCTCAAAAAAATTCTCATGATACGTAAGACTACATGTTCCTTTCGCATTTCAAGTAGTATTTGTTTACAATTCGGAATCGATATATCTTTGCATTCTAGGTTTATGCGAAAATGCGGAGTTCGGAAAAACTCTCAGGTAATGATTTTTCCACGAATGTAATATTTCTTTTAATAGAGGAACTAAAACATCATTTGAAATGAAGATCAGGAATACCGCTGCACATTGGGCGACATACAATGTTGTCATTTACTCAAATCGCTGAAAACTTCCACTATCAATAATCGTGATTAAATTTACTATGAATTAGACACCTAGAAAAGGAGTCGAGAAAGCCTTGACAAGATTAACCTAGAGTGTTACTTTAAAAACATATTGCTAAAATAAAAGCTTACCTTCGTATCTAGGATTGACAAATGTTAGAACTGAACAAAAATCAAATATCTGTTCATTTTTAATTAACACTATGTAGTGTAAGATACACACACCCTTTTAATAACAATCGGCATATAGATAGTTCAGAAAATTGAACTTACAGCTATTTTATTATATGGATATTTCTAAGACTAAAATTTTTAAAAATAAAAAGGTAGTTCATATATTTCTTATTTTTGCTTATTAAGTATTATATCCTTCCTTTGATTCACAAAAAAAAGTTGTGACAAACGCCATTTTATGCTAAACTTGAAAAATTAAATCAAAAAAATTTTTTTTTAAATATAAATTACATTTTTTCACGTTCCACGGTCATTAAGCAACTTAATTATTCCTTTTTATTTTATCTGCTAGTCTGTCCACCTATCAGTTGATACGATAACCCTCGAACAAAGTGAGATTTTGACTTTAAATTTGATAGACATCAATATTCAAAGTATGAAAATAGTCTATAGTTTTTGAACGACATTCAATTTAAGGGAAGGAGATAGTGTTATAGGCATTTTTAAAGGTTTTCAGTTAGATAATAGACAAAATTTTAGACATAACTGTTTACAGTAAGCCGATATGAGAAGTTAAAGGAGTGAGAGGGACGTTAAAGTCCTTGCTTCGTATATATCATTTTTTAAATACTTTCTGAATTCTTGGAGCCAAGGAATATAAAAATTATGTTATTTTTAAATTTTAGTGTTTCCGTATGCCCGTCTGTTTGCCTGCCTGACTATCACACCGATTTTATTTTCTCCGAAATTATTTGACATAGAAAGTTGAAATTTGGACTAATATAGGAATTGATGGCTCCATCAAAGCCGTCTGATTTTGAAAGTTAAATTTTGACTTAAGGGGTTAGTTTTGGGAGATGGAATCGAAAGTAAAAAAACAAAATTTTACCCGCGTCATCGAGTGGGGTGTCATATAAAAACTTGTAAAAACACGAGTTCGAAAATATATATGATGTAATACTTGCACACACTTTTCTTTGCATTATTTTTAAAGAAATTGCAAGAAATCGCTGTCCCCCCCTTACCTCGAAAAGTACCCACCAAAAATTTTTTACTGTTCTCCACGTTGTAGATTGAACGAAAATTATAACGAATGCATTACTTCTGATAAATTATAAGGTACATAAAAAAAATCAAGGTCATCAGTTTTCCGCAAAGATCAGAAACAAATTTTGTTGTTGTTGTCGTTTAAGGTAATAATTTTTTTTATTTTAAAAGCAATCACCGGAACACTAATTGCGCAAATCCAACTGCACTTGGATGGTTTTTTTTTATAGAATAGTTTGTAAAGGATATTACCAAATTTTTACTCCAAATATTTCTGAAAGTCTTCATCTGTACAATTTTATTCTAAAAATCACTTTACCGATTTTTTCACATAAAATACAGAGGCTGGTGATAGATACAGATGCAACGATAAAAATTTGCCTTTAATTTCATTAGTTCAAATAATTCCACCTCGAGATTCTGATGTTTTCTGGCGTAAAAACTCCAACAAAGGAGGTCTGACAAAAATTCGCAGGTGTTTCGTTCAAACTTCCAAAGAAACTCTTAGGATAATTCTGTTCAAAGTTTATATCTCGGTTTTTTTTTTAGGAATCTAGAGTATTTTTTTTAAAGTATGCCTAAAATAATAATACAGTGTGTCCTAAAATGTTTTATACAAATAGAGAAAAAGTTTATCTTACATATTACAAAAAAAATTATTCTTGATAAAAAATTTTGCTTCACATTGAAATCCATAATCAAGCATCAAATATTTGATGATATACAAGGAAAATAAAAAATAATGATTTATAATTTTCAAAACAAAATGATATTAGCACAAATTTATTATGGATGTAATTGTTGCAAAGCAGCTAAGAAGGTTATCAAATTTTTAACAAAGTATGATACAATCAAAATCAGTGCAGTAGTTTTTTAATTAATTTCATTTTCCTTTATTTAATAAATAATCCGACAGTTACTGAAGTATTTACTGGAGTTTTTTTGAATTTTCAACTATGAAGGCCACAAATCTAAACGTGAGCATAATTTTTTAGTTCCTATTAACGTTTTCATTTAATATTTTGCTCTGTATTTAAATTTGAGCACACTTTACTTTTCATTATATATAATTATTTTTTTTTTTCCATATACACCATCAAATATTTTAAACTTTTAATGCTTGATTATGGATTTCCATGTGATGCAGAATGCAAGAATAAATGTTTTTGTAATATGTAAGATAAACTTTTTCTCTATTTCTATAAAACTTTTTGCGACACACTGGATATTGGTAATAAAATTTAAGAAATTATTTCTTTTAATTTTTCTTTTATAAGAATCCGTTATATGCCTTCCTGGAAACTTTTGCGCTATTATCTACTCAGTTAAACATTAACAAATGTTGAACGTTATTTCCTGCACTAAGAGAGAACAACTTTAAACACTTTCTGAACGAAAAAAGAAATTTAAGACAAAAACCTTTAGCGGGGAATTCTATATAACATCTATATTTCTTCTAATTTCTGATAGTGTGTGGGATTTATACTATAGGAAAAATTATTTCTAGAAATTTTTTTCTTACAATATTTCCCTGTATTATGTATTGGGCTAAACTGTTCCTACTTTACCTTAAATTCAAAAAAGCAATGTTAATACTGAATACTATTATCTAAGCTTTTATGGCAGTAACTACGTACATAACAAAAAAACAATAATTTGTAATTCTTAATTATAACAAACAAAATGTACAAGTTACACATGATCATGGCAGTTATTGCCATAGTCCTTTTTTTTTGTTCGTTAATATTCACAATGTACTGCCAGAGTTAATCCATTTACGATTTAGGATTTTCTAAACCGTAAAATTTACCGAAAGGCGAAATTTCGTTACTTATTAAATTCAATTTAAAAGTATGAGAAATTATTGTTACTTTCGGAAGTATTAAAAAAAAAGGTAAAATTATGATTTTATTGTGAAGATTATGACGGTTATTATTAATATTATAAAAAAATAACTAGAAATGAAAATATTCCATAGAATTGTAACTTCTCTTCGGTAAGAAAATATCATCTAGCCTTAATACTGTAGCATCTGGTGTACTGTTTTTAATACATTTGTTCAGTCTTCAATTCTATAACAAAACTGTAAATTAATAAAATTGTTATTTCTTTCTCACATAGCTTTCACAGTTTTATTTTATTATACATTAAATTTCGATTCACTGTTAGATAACATAAACACATAAATAAGTAATTTTTTTCACGTGTAATATTTTTTTAGGATTATTTGGTGCTAATAATTTTCAAAACAACAATGACTTTTCATTTCAAAGATAATTTTAAGACATGTCTCAAGTGCAAATCCGCTATGTGATTTTTAGCCAAAAAAAAAATCTTAGTAATAACCAGTGTCATGAAAAAAAGTCCATGAATATATATTTAAATTTTCTTTATTAATTATTAATTATTTATAATAAAATATATTATATATATATATAGCAATATCATTATGATTCATTTCACTAACTTTAGCCTTTTAGGGTTATAGTTTTGCACGACATGGAAACATCAAAAAATAATCGTACAAACTCGAACTAAAATCTTTCACGACTTTATTTAGATTAGAAAATACGGTTCTCGGGATTGTATAATATTAGATTAGAGTGCAAATTTTCAAAGTTTCAATTATAACTGCACCAAGGGTGTGCAGAGATCTTAACTCTTCAAGATTAGAATAATATATTATAAACGCTGTCCACATATATGCGAAAACCTGTCTCTGCATTATGATAGATTTGACTATAAATTTCGATTAATCTCCAATACTTCCGTTTGTAAAAATCTGATATTGCAACAAGAACTTTGATTTCTCTGACACTGATGTTGTTCAGCTACTGCTAGTTTTACAATTTATTTCTTTCTGATATATCTTTCATGTTCCTTAATTTTGTGAATATTGGTCTTAATTTCTTCTATATATACTGTATGACCATAAGAAACACATGAACAGCTTCAGATTCAGTCTTGTTGAAAATTGTGGGAATTTTATATATATTTATATATAAATATATAATATATATATATATATATATATATATATATATATATATATATATATATATATATATATATATATATATATATATATATATATATATATGAAAAATAACAAAGCTTTAAGGCAAGAAGAACAATCAGATCTATCAAAATGTTACTCAATAAATCAATCCCGGAAGGAATAACTCCATCGCAATGGAATAATGCAACTATCGTCATCATGCATAAAAATGGAGATACTTCAGACCTTACAAACTATCGACCCATTTGCTTCCTAAACCATGTATAAAAGTTATTCACGAATGTAATTACCAAACATCTAGCAAATAAATTTTAGTTTTTCCTTTCAAAAGATACAGGCAGGTTTCCGCTCGGAGTATGGAACAAACAACCGTCTGCTTACACTTAAAATCCTCATAGAAAAATGTATAGAATATAGTAAGCCTCTCGTGGATTTCGAAAATGCATTCAATTAATAATAATAAATTAATTTAATTAATTTAATTAATTAATTCTGTCAATCAGCAGAGACTTTTAAAAACGCTTGTTGAGTATCGTATTGATCAACGATATTCCAATGTAATTAAATACATATATGAAAATGCCACCACTCATGTTAAAACATAAACTAACCAATCCACCAAAAAAATTCGAATCGAAAGAGAAGTGAGGCAGAGTAATACGCTGTCCCCCAAGTTTTTTGTAACACTTTTAGAAAGTATTCTACAATCAATAAACTAGGAGAGAATGGGACTTAACATTGATGGTGAAAAGTTAAATCACCTCTGTTTAATAACTGACAAAATATAAAGAGTACAAACTATGCTGCACATTTCAAGATGCTTCAGGAAAGGTTGATCTAAAAATCCATCTATCCAAGACCCAGTTTTGACAAAAGTTGTATTAAGCGACACTCTAAAACTGAATAACGTAGAGATAGAGCAAGTGCCCCAATATAAATAACTGGTACATAAAATCAGCATAGGACTGGATAACCAAACACATGAAATTCAGCAGAGAATGGGTCTCTCCTGGGCTGTATATGGCGAACTGTCCTATGTATTCAAATATAACCTTCCTAAGTGTTTAAAAAAAAGTATTTGATAGAGGCACACTCCTCCTCCTTACGTACGGAGCTGATATTCTCACCATCGAAGAAAAACACCAATAGAATATGTTCATGCAACGAAAGATGAAGAGGTCAATGTTAGGCGTTGCTCTTAGAGATATATCCCAAATAACATTATGAGGTGAGTTCAGGAGTAGAGGTAGACCACCAAGTTGGTGGACTGATGCTTTGAAAAGAGTGGTTGGAAATTGAGTAGAAGCGGCCCGTAACAGAAAAAAGAGGCAAGACTTGAGGGAGGCTTTCGTCCAGCAGTGGACAGTAAACGCTGAGGAGATATATACAGTGTGACAATTTAAGTCCGCATCATTTGGGATTTTTTTTAAATAATCACTTTAGCTCAGATCTGGTTATGGCATCCATTTGTGCTTCAAATAATATCAGAAATAAAATATAGTAAGTCAATTTTACGCATGACGTCAAAAATGACATTTGTGTAAAAATTTTTGAAAATAACGTATAATTTGGCCAAATTTTAAAAAAAGTTATTAGACAAAATGGTTTATTTTGTGATTCTAGATCTGTTTGGTCAGATTTCAACGGCCTACTACGATTTTGAATTTTTGGCAGTTTTTTAGACATTTCGGCAATTGTTTTTTATTTTGATTTATGGCAACCTTATTTAAATCATTTAATTTGTCAAAAACTAGGCACCTATAATCTATTTAAGAACAAAATGAAGTCGTCTCCATAATTTTTTTTTATAGAATATTAAAATTCACACATTATCATAAATCATATTTGATGCAAAATTCGATTAGCTTTGGTTTTTAAATAGAAAAATGTTTCTTGCTTACGTATTTTGATAGTTAAACGTTTATAAATTAACAAAAATCTTACATTTTGGTTCTTTTAGTAATGCATTTAAATTTTTAACAATGTAATGTTCCTTACTATAAACACCAAATTAACAACTTGCTGCTTTATCCTTTTGTTTTTTTATACTTCAGCTAAAACCACTTTTTAGATCAATAATACGTTTTAAATTCTAATTAATAACCATAATAAAAATATTACACATATTCTGGTTATTAATTTGGCAGTTACGCGTTAATAATACCACCGAAAAATTACAATAAAATGCTTTTGGTGTCATTGTAGCTGCTAATTTAAAAAAAAAAAATCCAGCCATATTTTACTCGTGGCTATCAAAATTAATGTTAGCAAAATTAGAAAGACCCTTTATGGTTGTGCCAATTTCCTCTTGAAAACTTACCTTCTACAGGAAAAACAACTAAACAGAGAAGTTAACACGCTAAGCAAAACTCGATATTTCCATGCGTTTATTAATAGTAGGCCCTGGAAACAATTGAGAACTAGAGATCGCAATATGGTGTCGTAAGCTGTTAAATATTTAGTTAACAATTCAAACTAGAATGGAAAGAAACAAATGGTGTCACAACATGCTTTCTCTTCAAGAAAAAATTGAAATTGTTTTATTGTGTGAGGAAAATACACCTCGTCGCACTGTTGCAAATGTTTTTAATGAACGTCATCCTGTGAGCCGAATTATAAAAAAGTTTAAATCGAGTGGATCGGTGGGAAATGTTTTCCGAAAAAATCGTGTTGCAGGTAAACATACCGAAGATACTGAGTTAGATGTGTGCTTAAGTGTAGTGGAAGAAGGCAAAAACCAGTTGAACTATTTCGAAGTCTAAACCGGAGATCGACAGGAAAAGTGTACGTAAAATTTTACACAAATATAAATTTAAACCATACAAACCGAAATTGATAAACACTCTACAGGATAGAGATTTTAATATTTGGTTGTTATTTTCATTCTGGTACCAAGGAAAAATAGAAGAGGACTCAAAATTTCCGTACAGTGGTTTATGGACTGATGAAGCCACGGAGTAGTAAGTTCACAGAATAGTCGATGGTGGGCCCAAGAAAATCCAAACTTCATAATTGAGTGTCGTGACCAATACTCGTTTAAAACTAACATTTGGTGTGGCATTGTAAATGACCAAATAATAGGGCCATATTTTTTTAGACATAATTTAAACTTACAATGATATTTAGATTGTTTAAATAACGAAATTTTAGAAGTTCTGGATAATGACTCTGGATCTAAGATATGCTCTATGGTAGCAATTAGGTGGTGCACCAATACACAATACTCTGCAAGTACGAAACACTTTAAATGAACTATTTCATGTCAGGGTCATTGGGCGAGATCAGGATAATTGTTGGCCACCTCGATCGCCTGACATCACCCCATTGGATTTCTATTTATGGGGTTATCTCAAACAAAAAGTATACAAGTTTAAACCATTTAGAGATATCGATCATCTAGAAACTATAATTAGGCAGTGTGTTCAGGAGATACCTCCCGAGTTTGTGAAAAATTCCGTTCTAGAAGAACCATTCGTTGCATTGAACGAAACGGTGGACACCCCGAAATGTAGAATATTGCAATATGCGTGTATTTGTTACAAAGTATTTATTAAATAGATTAAAATAACCAATTGTTAATTTAGCGTTTATAGAGACAAACATTACATTCTTGAAACTTTAAATACATTACTAAAAAGATCAAAATGTAAGATTTGTGTTAATTTACAAACGTTCAAGTTTTTTCACTATCAAAAACTACGTAAGCGAGAAATATTTTTCTATTTAAAAACAAAAGTTAATCGAACTTTGCATCAAATATGATTCATCATAATGTGTGAATTTTAATATTCTATAAAAAAAATTATAGATGGATCGAGATGACAGCTGACATGCCAGATGTTTACGGTGATTGGTTCATATGTAATAGGATTCGGATTAAGTCCAGCTCGATCCTTTAGTCCTGTTGTTATATTAACACAACAGTAAAATAAAATTTCATTTGGTATTTTTTGGTATTTTTGAGTGGAATACATTTATAGAACTGATAGAATCAAGAACTGAAGATTTTTTAATGATCCAGGGTATCAGCATCCTCGATAACATATCAATGTTGGGACTTTGGTCAGCTAACGCAAATGAGAAAAGATGACGTCAAGGTGCTGGAACTTCTGAAATACAATATGAGATTCTACTTATCCTTATTCGAGGAAGATATACTTAGAATTATTGGCATTAATTCAAGACTTATTGATCATCGTATAGTAGCATTAGAAGAAC
The DNA here is from genome assembly GCA_019049505.1 of Pachyrhynchus sulphureomaculatus. Taxonomy (NCBI): domain Eukaryota; kingdom Metazoa; phylum Arthropoda; class Insecta; order Coleoptera; family Curculionidae; genus Pachyrhynchus; species Pachyrhynchus sulphureomaculatus. Next base: position 101,659,427 of record CM032446.1, on the reverse strand, counting down.
TGAACTTTTGTGCGTATTATTATAGCATAGACATTATTAGAACACACCGCTCTAATAAAAATAGTGATAGTGCTAGTAGTAAGATGGAGATATTAAAAATATTTCAATTATGTTTAGATTTATGCTTTAATGCAAATATGCAAGTTGTTTGCGCGTTTAAAGAATACATGTATTTTTATGGAGATAATGTGTTAAAAGACATAAATAAGTAAATAAAATTATTATTATAAATATATGTAAATTTTGTGAACAGCTCATTTATAGGGCCACCAGCAGTGTAACAAGGTGAAATGGATTATGCTACTGATTTGGTGGAGCATTTCACAGGAGGTAAATGTATTAGAGACCTTTCCAGTAAACTTTTAAAAAATCTACGTCTTGCATATTACCTAAAACTTGATTGCATGGATATTTTATATATTTGGTCTAAATTACCGCATGAATATTTTTTTTTTTTTTTTTATGGGTCTAGCACACGTGCTACAGGGAAGTCCCTAAAGCGCTACAGGAGCGACACGTGTGCGGAGAAAACGATTCACGTTGTTCTTGAATCGCTGTAGATTGTACTCGATGGGAAACACAGTCCTGGGTAAACCATTCCAAAGGTATGATGTTCTCCATATAAAAGACTGCTTGAAAAAGCGTTGTACGAGGAGAGTAACAAGCTGAACCTCATACGGATGTGAAGCATTAGCGCGACGTGTACTTCTAATATGCACCGCTCTGGGAGGAATTAAACGGGCCACATCTTTCGAACACTTTCCATGAAAGTACTTGTAGAATAGGCTCAAGTCGCCAACCGTTCTTCGATGTTCCAGCGAATCAAGGCCGTCGGTCAATTCCGGGTGTCCAATCAGACGAACAGCTCTTCTCTGGATAGAATCCAACAAATGCAGTGTATGTTTGGGAGCGGAGCTCCAAACATGGGAGCAGTATTCCATAGTTGGTCGAATTTGAGCTTTGTAAAGAATTAACAGTTGTTGTGGAGTGTAAAGCTTTCTGGTTCGAAACAATATTCCCAACTTTTGAGAAGCTCTTCTTGCTATGCCTGCAACATGTTCATGCCAGGACATATTTTGCTCCCAAATTAACGCCTAACAGATTGAGTGACGATGTTAGAGGGATGGAGTGCCCCGACATAACTATGTCGGGTTCTGCAACGTTAACTTTTTTAGACAAAAAAAAACTGCCGCCTGGGTTTTTTGTAGCGTTAAATTCCACTTGGTTACTGTCACCCCAAGATAGAATTTCTTCCAGGTCTTTGTTAAGTTGAATGACTTCCTGCTGTCTGCGGATATTCGTATGAGTAGTCGATGTCCGAGCGTTCAAAGTGAATGAAGAGATAAGTGTACTGTCATCTGCAAAGCTGTAGATTGGATTCCAGGTCTTTTCCAGCAGATCGTTAATATAAATGAGGAAGAGAGTAGGAGACAGTATGGAACCTTGGGGCACACCGGCGTTGATAGTGAAGGTGTTAGAAAGAAATCCGTCAACTGCCACTCGTAAAGAACGCTCTCTGAGGAAACATGAGAGCCACAAACATAACTTTTCAGACATACCATAAGAACGTAGCTTAGCCAACAGCCCATCGTGCCAAACACGGTCAAATGCCTTGGATATGTCAAGAGCAACCGCTCGAGATTCTCCAAAGTGTGAATATACACAAAAGTTTGTATAAAAAATAAAATTACCGTATTTTATACATAATAATAGATCCAGGTCGCATGCGCATTTTGATGGACCCCCTAATTCACAAGAAAAATGTAGATATTGTAAAAAGGGGATGCAGCATATGAAATGAAGCAGTAAATTGGAAGCGTTAAACTAGCTAAGATGTTTTTAAGTTCAAATTTTGTGCTTATGACTGCAATTACCCGAAATATATTCTACATACAAGCACCAACGAATGTGCAGAACCTGAACTTCATTCCTAGTAATCCAATAAGAAAAATAGGACTCCGGCCCACAAAGAACCATTCACTGCAACAAAATATCGGTCGCAACTAGATTTCTACAGTGTTCTCGTTCTGGTAGATGTTCTTGCAGGATGCTTTTGAAGTGTTAGTATTTTTTTATATCTCTTCTCATAGACGTTCTTTGAAACCTATTATTAAAAGTTTATTAAGACGAATTAATTTTTTTTTGAATTTGGAAGGTAGATTTTTACACAATGCAGTAGAACTTTGGTTAATTTACTTTTCCATTATACTTAAGCGACATCTGATAACACAATTGACTATTAAAAATACAGTTTACTGTATTACTGTATACTAATTAAGGAATTTTAAAAATATTTTATTAGCATATATTTGCCAGGCCTGAAAAATCTGGAGAATGTGACCTCACTGCCCATACTGGAACTTGTAAATGAGCTTAAGGAACCTTCCAAGCTCAAAGAAGTGAGGAGGTGGTCCCATAAAAAAAATCTTGAAAGGCCCTTTAAGGCACAAGCTGCTCCATAACACGAGGCTCCTCTCTCGGTAAGAGAGAACGCGAAAGGTTATGTAAGGCCAATCGCAAAATTCTCAAGACGAAAAAGTAACCGCCACCTAATGGTAAAAGATTGAATAAACCTTAGGTAGGTAAGGATGATTGCACCACTTTTACAGGAAGAGACCGAGCCCTCCTGGGTCACCTGGTAGGGGAGATGATCCGGGCTATGAAAGGGAGCCTTGACGGCGAGACTCCTGGTCTGGAGTTACATTTTAGTGGCGGATTCTAGTTGATTTTTGGTCCCAGCAAAAGATGAGGAGGTAGTGCTTTAGCTCCTCCAGACTTATATCCCAATTAATATAGAAGAGCAAACTTTTTCTGGAATTAGGGCCGCAGAAGCCCCTTACCCGAAAAGTTCAACTTCTGTCTCCCGTGCTAGAAGGTCAAAAGAAAAAAAAACCTGGAGAGCTCAAGAGGGTACTGCGACTAAAAAACAAAATGGAGAACTGGAGAGTTGGAGACATGCCCAACAGACAGGAAATCCTAGCAGATAGTTCGTTGTCTTGCTTGTGGGCCTGCGAATCGTAGGGCTACAGGAGGAGTCCAAATGGACCCTCTATTATAAGTTGGTAATTTTCACTGTATGCAGAGTCCTGACGAAGTAGAGTTATCTATTAGAACTCTTTGGAGACGTCAACATCCATTTCTGGGAAGGGCTAGAATGGTCCCTCACCTACTCCATCAATAATCTAATGGAGACCATGAAGGTAAGTCAGATCAATCTCCAACGTAATCGGAATGCCACCGCTGAGATGGTATGGATCCTGACCGGTAAAAACGAGATTATCTTAATACTTATATTTTTAAAAAGAGAGTTAGAGGTGGTGTCGAGTGATATATTGACGTGATCGTGCTACCCCAGTTGGCATCTAGTGATGCCACTGTAGCAGTTCTTGAGTATAAGGTAAGCAAGGGTAAGTTGTTAGTTTGTAGTTTATACCTGCAATATGATGACACACGGCCGCCCGATAGAGAAGACATGGAAAGAGTCACGATGTTTGCCAGACATAAAGGTTTACTAGTTTTGATAAGGTTAATACCAATGCACACAGCGTGATCTGGAGCAGCACCAACGCCTATATCCAGGGCAAAGCCCTTCTAGAATTTCTGACACACATAAACCCAGAGATATTTAGTAGAAGTAGCGAAGCCACTTTTTTCAAAAAAATCTGGAAGGAGATAATTGACATCACTCTAGTCTCGAAAGGTTTAGTTGACGAAGAATCGGGCAGGTGAGTGTCAAGTAACATCTTAATATCTGATTATCGTATGATTAGAATGAAGCTTAGGTCAGACAAAAAGACTGCCAATCTGAGACGGAACCCTAGAGACTGGGAAAATTATCTATCAGTGCGGTAGTAACTACTCAGAGTCAAGTGGACAGTGTAGAAGTACTGGAAGTAAGTTAACATCCTTAGTGAGTATATTGTCTCTGCCTATAATTAAACCGTGCCCACTTGTGTCATTGATTGGTAGAACGGTGGGTGATAAAGAAATTGACTCCGTGTTGAAGTTTGCGGTCGAAAATCCGATAACCCATCTGACTGCGCCAGGGAGGTCTCCGATGTTATTTTGGCTGGTATGGAAGCTTACATCCTTTTTCGAAGAAATGCTCCTCCAAGGGCAAGCCTTGGTTTCGACCGAAAATGCAAAGAAGCTGTTGCTGCTTCTAAACATATTGCCTACTGACAATGGCGTGAAAATCCTAACACCGTAAATCGTAACATCTTTGTTCGTGCCCGGAACAGATGCAAGGGAATTATCGACGAAACGAAGGAGGCACACAATCAACGAATTAGAAACAAACTTCTCACTTGTCCCAACAATTCCAGGTCCTTTTGGGCAGTCGCTAAGGCAGTTATTCAAAATTTTACCAAATCCACCATACCACCACTCACACCGCCAGATAATTCCATTGCAACTACACCTGTTGAGAGAGCGAACTTGTTGGCTGAACTCTTTGCTTCACATTCTACTGTCAATTTCCAAGGAAAAACACCACCTACTATTCCCATATTGCAGTCAAGGATGCCCGATGTTGTCTTCAGAGAGCGCTTCATAAAGCGTATTTTAATGAAGCTAGACACCAAGAAGGCTTCTGGCGCTAACGGAATACCTGCCATAGTTCTCAAAAACTGTATAAGGGAACGAACACCAGTTTTCTGTAGACTTTTTAACCTATTTTACAGAAAGGGAATATTTCCGTCCTGCTGGAAATGTGCCACGGTTCAGCCGATACCTAAAAAAGGCAAGAAGACCTTGCCAAATAACTACCGACCAGTTGCACTGCTTTCAATAATATGGAAAGTCATGGAAAAGGTTATCAATGAGCACCTTCCAAAATATCTTGAACGATTCAATATTATTAGCGATCACATCATTTACATTAACGATCTGCTGGAAAAGACCGGGAATCCAATCTACAGCTTTGCAGATGACAGTACGCTTGTCTCTTCGTTCACCTTGAACGCTCGGACATCGGCTGCTCAGGCGAATATCCGCAGACAGCAGGAGGTCGTTCAACTTAACAAAGACCTGGAAGAAATTCTATCTTGGGGTGACAGTCACCAAGTGGAATTTAACGCTACAAAAACCCAGGCGGAAGTTTTTTCTAAAAAAGTTAACGTTGCTGAACCCGACATAGTCATATCGGGGCACTCCATTCCCCTAGCATCGTCGCTCAATTTGTTGGGCGCTAGTTTGGGAGCAAATATGTCCTGGCATGAACATGTTGCAGGCATAGCAAGGAGAGCTTCTCAAAAGTTGGGAATATTATTTAGAACCAGAAAGCTTTACACACCACAACAACTGTTAATTCTTTACAAAGCCCAAATTCGACCAACTATGGAATACTGCTCCCACGTTTGGGGCTCCGCTCCCAAACATACACTGCATTTGTTGGATTCTGTTCATAGAAGAGCGGTTCGTCTGATTGGGGACCCGGAATTGACCGGCGGTCTTGATTCGCTGAAACATCGAAGAACGGTTGGCGACTTGAGTCTGTTCTACAAGTATTTTCATGGAAAGTGTTCGAAGGATGTAGCCCGCTTAATTCCTCCCAAAGCGGTGCATGTTAGAAATACACGTCGCGCTGGTGCTTCACATCCATATGAGGCTCAGCTTTTCCTGAGATACGTACAACGCTTTTCAAGCAATCTTTTATATGGAGAACGTCATCCCTTTGGAATAATTTGCCCAGCGCTTTGTTTCCCACCGAGTACAATTTACAGCGATTCAAGAACAACGTGAATCGCTTTTTCCGCACTCATGCCGCTCCTGGAGCGCTTTAGGGACTTCCCTGCAGCACGTGTGCTAGACCCATAAAAAAATACATTTATATATATATATATATATATATATATATATATATATATATATAAATATATAAATATATAAACATATATATATATATATATATATATATATATATATATATATATATATATATATATATATATATATATATAAATATATAAACATATATAAACATATATATATATTTATATATATATATATATATATATATATATATGTTTTTCTTTTTTCCTGACCGTTAATGAATAAATTTAGGACAGTTTTTTGTTCTTGGTCTTGCGGTCAATTTTTAATGAAACAAGTTTAGTTTTGGTTAACGTCTCGGTTTATTTTATTTAAACCATCTTCAGAATTACAAGAAAGAAAAAAATTTTTTTTATTACTGTTAATGTTTAAAATGTAAAATTGATGATTAGTGTTGTTTTATACAGAAATATATGTAGAGAATAAATATTAGTGTTTATTATATTTTTCCTACCTTATATCTAGTTGGATCTTTTGGTATGAATGATTTACATGTTAACAGTTTCACAGTTTTCGTAATACTAAATTTAAAACGTTCACATATTTTATTTTACTATTTGTACAGGTAAAATGGGTAAATCCAAAATTTATTTATTGCTTTCATATTGTTACTTTAATTGTTATTAGTCTAGTAATTGGTTTTATTAGGTTATTAAATCATTGTATACAGTACTTAGGTTTTCCGTGTCATTTCGATAATTTAAGGTGTTATTTGTTCTTCGTATATGTATCATTTCCTTTGTGTTTCGTTTTTTATGATTAATTTCAAAGTCTAGGATTTGGACATTATTAAAATTGAAATTATGCAATTCATCTAGGGCATGTTTTGATATACTGCCCTATCAAAACATATATATATATATATATATATATATATATATATATATATATATATATATATATATATATTTATATTTATATATATATATATATATATATATATATATATATATATATATATATATATATATATATATATATATATATTAGGGTGACCGCAAAAAAATCGATGTCGGAATTTTGTTCGTCTGGACCCCACAAAACGATTCCCCTTTCCAGATATTGAGATAGCCGAAATTTGAGCTCGATTAAACGATGTTAACCCGTGCCGCTCGTCGCTCAAAGTTTGAAAAAATCCAAATTTTTGGCCAAAAAGCTGACATATGGAGCCATAACTCCAGAACGGTAAATAATAGAAACACGCTTAATATCTCAAAAGAAAGCTAATGTTGTTCTTCAAAATTTATATTCTATACATAATTGTTGTTATTTTAAGTCAAACCGAGTTACAACAGCCTTTAGCCCCCAAAAACGTGACCTGGTACCAGTAGGAGCCAGTTTGGGAGTATTCTAAGAATTTTACGGGTTTTTACAAAATGTGTCTCGGAATTAACATTTTTTTGTTAAAAAGTATTTTGGAACTCAATTTTAAAACATAAAGAGCCTTTTGTTCAAATTTAATCTTTTATTATATGGGGATTACCTGACTAGTTTACCAAAGAAAGACCCGTTTGACAGGTAAAAAGGAGGGTGAATCTAATTTCCATTTTAGGGATAGTGATTTTACTTCAGCGTACAACCGACCTTTTATTTATTCAGTTTAGTTTCTAAAGTGCCTTTGAGCTGGTTAGATCGAACAATTATCTAGTGAAGATATTTTAACGTTTTTTTTTTTTAATTTTCCAAGTGTGTGTGTTATTGTTTTTATAACTATTATAGTATTATTTTAAAAGACATTTGAAAACATTTTATTGAAATTAAAGTTTGCAATATATTTTGTTTCATTTTCCAAGTTAACTGTTATTTACCTATTGGCCTCTGGAATGGCATCCACATCAGGTGTACAAAGCCGGACCAAGGATAAAATATTTCTTGTGGGCTATCCCATTCACCAGATCACCGGTTGTAAACTACCCTCAAATCGTCAAGTTTTGTGTGCTTTATTTTATAATTTACGTACTGTGAAATTAACTGTAAGAGAATCAGCAAAACTTACAATACGAGAAGTGTTCATTTTTGGGAGAAAGCTCGAATCTTGACTAAACATGAGCAAGATGCAATTACTAAGCTGGAAAAACTTCACGCCGAGTGGAGAACTCTTCAAAAAGACCGGAAGAAAACATCGAAAAAGGCCAAGAACAAATTTAAACAGTTTGTTGAAAAGTTGGATGATCTCTTTGATATTGCTCGACAAGATGCCTTGGCTCTGATGAAATCTGAAGAAGATAAGGCGTTTTTCGTGAAACAGAGGCAGAAGGGCCGCCCAGGTTTCATAACTGGAGTGGATCTCAAGTTGTCTCGAGCTGAAGAAATCAAGGTGCAAAAGGAACTTGCAAAAATGAACCGACAAATCCAAGAAGCAACTTTTGATATTGGTTAGTTTTTTTTTTTATTATTAGTATTCTAAAAAATAGATAAACAAATAAGTAAATAGTTTCATTATAATTGAAAGAAAATTGTACATGAGAGCATGATTTGGCATCTTTATGATTGAGTTTATATTTTTTAAATTATACCTTTTTGATAATTAGAAGTAGGTAATTTAGTACCTAAGTATTATTACTATTCTGCTAAAACGACAAGCTTTTATAGTCTTTTTTTTCTCTTTCTTTTGTTGCTTCTTAGAGACGGATGATGAAGACAAGTTCGAAGAAGGAGAAGAAGACACTGAAGAGGACAGCATCTACCAGGAACTTGAGAGTTTGGAGGAAATGGACATCCCTGAAGAAGCTGCAGAAGATCCAGGACCATCTGAGAGCAAGAGGATGAAAGTTTCATTTGCAAGGGGCGTTAAAGAGATTTTAAACATGAAATTGTCCATTTTATTAGATCGATGTAAGGTATCCGACAGAAATGCCACGAGAATTTTAATAGCTACTCTAGAAGCACTAAACCTTGACCCTCTTGAGTACAAAGTCTCGAAAACTTTATTACATGATAGAAGGCAAAGAGAACAATATAATAAAAAAATTTTTGATAAAGTAAACATTCCTGAAAAAGAGCCCGTGGTTGTCCATTGGGACGGTAAACTTTTACCGGGTGTTTTAAAAAATGAACAATGTGAGCCAATAGCTATAGCTATTTCATATGGGCGAAAAGGAACAGCTGCTGGGAGTTCCTGTAACAGCAAACAGCTCTGGAGAGGAGCAAGCCGTAGCCGTATATGAATGCCTACATGAATGGGGTCTTCTCAACACCGTCAAGGCGATGTGCTTCGACACTACAGCATCCAACACGGGAAGACTCAAAGGAGCATGCGTCATATTGGAGCAAATGTTAGGAAGAGAATTGTTATACCTAGCTTGCCGTCACCATATCTTGGAAATTCTGTTAAGAGGCGTATTCGACACAAAAATGGGATCAACCACTGGACCTCATCCAGACATTTTTAAGAGATTCCTCACTGCGTGGCCCAAGATACACAAAGGAAAATACGACACAGGTATCAGTGACAATCTAATACAAAAGCAGCTAACTCCAGAAGTAATTGCAAATGTTACTGCTGAATTCGAGACCAAATTAACTGAGAGCCACCCCAGAGATGACTACAAGGAGCATATTGCAGTTGGTTCTCGTATTTGTTGGATCACTAGACGGCAATGTTGTGGGTTTTAGAACTCCAGGAGCCATTCATCACGCTAGGTGGACGGCAAAGGCTATTTACTGCTTAAAAATGTTCATTTTTCGTCGTCAATTTAAGATGTCTAAAGAAGAAGAAAGTTCTGTGCGTGCCATTTCTGTTTTCCTAGTTAAAATTTATTGTAAAGCTTGGTTCAATGCCCCAAAAGCTCATCTTGCACCAAAGCAAGATTTAGGTATTTTGCATAGTCTGTTAGACTATAACGAATGTGACAACGACATTGCAGAAATAGCCCTGACCAAATTTTCGAACCATTTGTGGTATTTGAATGCAAAGTTGGTGGGATTATCGTTTTTTGATCCCACCATTACAGACGATGAAAAGTTGTTAATGGTTAATAAATTGCTCAGTAGCACAGATGAACCATCACAGCACGCTAGGGTTGTAAATCCAAAAGTTAGGAAAGAAAACTTAAAAGAGGTAGTTGATGGAGCATTGGTAAATTTACTTACCAAAGAAACGTTTACATTCTTTGACCAATTTAATATAAAAACAGATTTCCTAAGACAACATCCAAATACCTGGCCTCAAAATAATGACTTCCAAGAAGGATTGAAAATTGTCAAAACATTAAAAGTAGTTAATGATATGGCTGAGCGTGGTGTTCAATTAATAACCGACTTTAACGACCTTCTGACAAAAGATGAAGACCAAAAGCAATATGTCCTGCAAGTTGTAAGTAAATGCAGAGCATTATATCCTGACGTTTCAAAAACTACTTTAACAAAAGCTCTAGAACAGATTAGATAACTATGTAAAATTATCAACTCATGTAGGTACTACGTCTGTATCTTTTCTGTGTCTGTTTTGTATGTATTATATACCTAATTTTTATATTTTATAATAAAAAATGTCATTAGACTTCTCAGTATTACTTGTTTTTTTATTATATTTCTACTTTAAACTCAAAAATATACCAAAAAAAAACAAAATTTATCACTTAATAACAAAATATACGAAGTATGCTCCTAGTGGTACCAGGTCACGTTTTTTGGGCTAAAGGCTGTTGTAACTCGGTTTGACTTAAAAATAACAACAATTATGTATAGAATATAAATTTTGAAGAACAACATTAGCTGTTTCTATTATTTACCGTTCTGGAGTTATGTCAGCTTTTTGGCCAAAAATTTGGATTTTTTGAAACTTTGAGCGACGAGCGGCACGGGTTAACGTCGTTTAATCGAGTTCAAATTTCGGCTATCTCAATATCTGGAAAGGGGAATCGTTTTGTGGGGTCCAGACGAACAAAATTCCGACATCGATTTTTTGTGGTCACCCTAATATATATATATATATATATATATATATATATATATATATATATATATATATATACATATATATATATATATATATATATATATATATATACATATATATATATATATATATATATATATATATATATATATTATATATATATATATATATATATATATATATATATATATATATTATATATATATATATATATATATATATATATATATATATTTTATATATATATATATATATATTTATATATACATATACATATATAAATATAATTTTTATATTTTACGTGTTTTTGGAATTAGATCATTAAAACTATTCTTGGATATATTATATATTTATTGACATTTCGACCTTCGGAAGGAGTCTTCTTCAAAATTTGTTCTAAAAGATGGCATTAGAAAAATTAAATATAGATAAGTAATTATTCAGTTTGTTGTGTATTTCGGGGTTAAAATATTTGTAGCTTTTGGTAGTTTTTAATTTAATTAATCATTAATGAGGGCCTTACCTTAGAAAGTAGTTCATTGTGTGGGGTGTTAATTTTAAATCTCTCTCAAAATCACATTTTTAGTTTCTACAAACAAACCACTTAACTTGAAGGACTTTATATGATTGGCAGGTAAATATGGTTTAGGTTATTTACATCTGTTTTTTCGTTTATTGCAGTGGGCGTCAAGTATTTCTCTTTTTTTGTATTTATTTCGGTGTTGATAATTTTGATGTTTTTGAAATCAAAGGTATATACTGTATATTTTACCAGGTGTACAAGTATGAAATACGGATTTCAGACAACAGATGGTGCACCAATGCAGTTTGTGCTATAAAGATTTGACACTGCGCCACCAACAAGTGTCAGACGCGCACGAGTGTGCATAGTGTTGTGTTGTTGTGTTTAATATGTCGAAATTTATACCGAACAAAGACCATTCGCGGACAGCATTAATTTTTTGTTTTCATTTGAAGAAAACTGCTGTTGATTCATCCGATTACTTCGAGAAGCTTATAATGAACATGCTCCATCGCAAGATACGTGTGAACGATGATTTCGGGGTTTCAAAAGTGGTGACTTCGATGTTGCAAACAAGGAACGTGGAAAACCGCCAAAAAAATACGAAGATGTGGAATTGCAAGCATCGTTGGACGAAGATGATTCACAAACACAAAAACAACTCGCCGAGCAATTGGGCGTTAGTCAACAAGCTGTTTCCAATCGGCTACGAGAGATGGGAAAAATTTACAAGACCGGTAGATGGGTACCACATGAGTTGAACGACAGACAAATGGAAAAGCGCAAAAACAGGTGTGACATTTTGCTCGCTCGGTACAAAAGAAAGTCGTTTTTGCATCGTATAGTTACAGAGGATGAAAAGTGGATTTATTTTGAGAATCCCAAGCGCAAAAAATCATGGGTAGACCTAGGCGCACCATCCACATAGACCGTAAGACCGAAACGTTTTGGCAGAAAGACGATGCTGTGTGTTTGGTGGGACCAGAGGGGATGGTCTATTATGAGCTGTTAAAACCTGGGGAAACGGTTAATACTAAACGTTACCAACAACAATTGACCGAAAAGGGGAAGATTTTTACTGGCGTGGTATTCACAAATTGCCAGAAAAATGTATAACAAGCGATGGAGCATACTTTGAAATAAAGCAATTTTTATCATTCTTCCGAATTATAACATGTTTTTTTTTTAGAAAAAAAATCTGCATTTTTTACTTCTACACCTGGTACAGGGTAAAAACATAATTGTACGTTGAAAACATTACTTTCTTCAAGTTCCAATTGCATAGATAGGTAGAACTGACAATTACGTACAAATTTAGGCCAGTGTGACCACGGTCAACCAAGTAAACCCAAATTATGAGCAATTAAAAGACATTTAAAATGGACAAATAAGCCAAACTTTAATCTTAATGGTTACTTTATGTCGTACACATTATTTTTTCGTGGATAAATTGCATAGATATTCGGGACTGACAATTTCAAATAATAATAGGCTACGTGTAACTATGGACGACAAAGTCAACTCAAGTTACGAACAATTAAAAGACATTTAGCAATAAAGTGATTGTAAACATTTTAAACATTATATACTACTAAACTACTTATTCGTAATACTTATTTACGAAAATAATATATTATTTTTTTTCTAATTTACAATTTACAATTTGATAATTATTTCATTATTCTGTTCGAAAAATCACGGGACTTGCAAACCTTAAATACGAAATTTGGCACAATAGTGCATTTCTTAAGTTTAATTAAATCTTAATTCCAAGTTTAACCAAAATTGTCAGTCCTGAATATGTATGCAATTTATACATAAAAAACGGTCAAGTGCAAGTTGAACTTGCACAATTAGTGTTCCGTACGTTGATTATTTTTAAAATAAAAAATTTTGTTAGGATGGTATAAAATGATCAGTGACTCCACAAAACACACCCCAAATGAGTTTTCAACAAAGTTTGTTTCCAATCTTTACTGAAAACTGGTAACCTTGAAATTTAGGTTTTTTCTATACCAGATAAATTATTAAAGGTAATGATAATTTTCGTTCAATCTATACCCCGTGGAGAATATTCCAGGATTTTTTCAAAATTTTTTGATCAGTACTTTTAGAGATAAGGTAGGGGACAGCGATTTTTTCACGATTTTTTAAAAGTAATACGAAGAAAAGTGTGCGCAAGTATTACATTATATATATATTTTTTACTCGTGTTTTCACAAGCTTTCATTTGACACCACAGTCGATGACCTAGTAAAAAAATTTTTTTTTCACTTCCGATTTCACCCCTCAAAACGAATCCCGTAAGTCAAAATTTATGTTACGGTGATATAAAATGATCAGTGACTTCACAAGACACACCCCAAATAAGTTTTCAACAAAGTTTATTTCCAATCTTTTCTGAAAATTGATGACCTTGAAATTTCGGTTTTTTTTATATACCAGATAAATTATTACAGGTAATGCACTCGTGATAATTTTCGTTCAATCTACACCCCGTGGAGAATATTCCGGAATTTTTTCAAAATTTTTTGATAAGTACTTTTCGAGATAAGGCCCGGGACAGCGATTTTTCACGATTTTTTAAAAATAATACAAAGAAAAGTGCGCGCAAGTATTACATTATATATACATTTTTTACTCGTGTTTTCACAAGCTTTCATTTGACACCACACTCGACGACCTAGTAAAAAATTTTTTTTTTCTCTTCCGATTTCACCCCCCAAAAC
>CM032446.1:101492943-101640443 GCA_019049505.1 Pachyrhynchus sulphureomaculatus | reverse complement strand
ATTGGTTCTATTGGCAAATTATAATATAATTGACGAAATTCAGAAAACATTTCATATAACGTAGCAAACTTGTTACTATTAAAATCAAGTTGTAGGTCATTATAAGGATACCTTTCTGAATTTAAAAACAGATTTATATTTCTTAGTTCACAATGATCAAATTTACTCATATCAGATTTTATATTTCCTCGTCTATTGGTTTGGAAAGCAACTAAAACATGACGCGGTGTTTCAACCTTAGTTGAAGTTTTTACAGGCCAGTTGTGTCTTGTAGTTTCCAATAGTTCAGGATATTCAACCAATTCCCAACTTCGGAAAGTAATAAGTATGTCATTATTTTTGTCGATAAGTTTCGTAAGTGCCAGTTCTTGCGGGATGGCTACGGTAAGATGAGGTACACGCCAACATAGCTTTGTTATTGTAATTTTGGGTTTTTCATCCTCTGTAGTTGATACTAGAGCATTAGTATCATCATTACTTCTTATTAAAATAAGTTCTTGTTGTGAATTCAAAATGATTTTATTATAATCTTCAAAAAATCCTGAGTACATCTTTAAAGGAATACATAGAGAAACATTTCCTTTATCATCGGTCATAATTTTTTCTCCTGTTTTCATATTTGGATACCACCCGGCATTTTCTAATTTTGTGCTTTCATTTTTATTGTAAGATATATAACCCTTAAGTGTTGAAGTTGTACCAACATCTCGAACAGAATCGATAGTGACACCATTTAAAATATAACGAAGCTCTTTAAATAAGAATGCAGGAGCATTATTGATTAAAACCGTGTTCGTTAGGGGAGTTTTTCCATCCTCTTTCGTAACTTGTAGTTCTAAATAGATCTCACTCTTGCATGGCAATGGATATTTGCCAGTTTGTTGCAAAGAAATTCTTATTTCGTCATTTGGTCCTAATTTTGTGGGATTAAAAGGATCAAAAGAAAGTACTTCCCAACTTAAAATGGATTCATCAAATAAAATGTTTTCTTTTACGTTAAGATATTCCATTACTGTTTTAGTTTAAAACCCAAACTTTTTAGAAATTTTCTATTAGAAGGTGTTATCCTTTGTGTGTTTGATTTATTACTAAATAAAATATGTTTGTTTCCTTTCTTTTTAAGATTTTTTAAATTAGACTTAGTAAGCATATTAATGTTGGATGGTTTTTTGTGATAGAGGATTACCATTGTTCATGAAATTTTTTTAAGATGTAACCTTAACGTTAGTACTTCTCCTCTAAAATTAACAAGTTCACCTTCTTGATCTATTATTTTAATAGTAATTTTATCTATGGTTTTTACAGTTACTGGAAAATATATGACGTTTTGTGGTGATTCTATTATTTTAAAACCGGGAGCAACATTGGGAAAAAATTGATGTATTATATGAACAGGTTTACCGTTAAGATATGATCCTTCAGCAATACTACAATCGATATTTATAGAATTTATTTTAATAATCTCCGCAGGATTGTCTGATATGTGTTCTACATTCGGCTCTAATCGTTTATGTGTAAAACCTAATAATTTGCCAATTGTTGCCTCATTAAATATTACACCCACTGACGACACAAGATGTGTGTGTAAAGTGTTATTATTTGCGAACATGTTAAATTGAATACCTCTTTTACTACACTTATCACGTATATATTTATTTATATCATCCAATTCATAGCTTCCTTCAGGTATCAAAAATACATAATTATTATCGAAAATCATTCTATTATTAAACGCGTCAATATTTGGTATTGCATTAAATGTTTCAAAATTTACTAGTCCAACAACATACTCGGCATCTTCTTCTAAATATATAGCAGGATTAAATTCTACCGTTAAACTAGGAGAATTACCAGTAATAACCAAACTATATGACATATCCCTTGAATTTTCTTGTAGAGACTGAAGTAAGATTATTAATTATATGTTATTATAAAGAAATTTTAAACAAAGTTGACCACAATTTGTTTGGTTAAAAGTTTGATGTTTGTTATAATTGTATGTTATAATATTTTTATTATTGTCACTATAAAAATATGAATTTAACTCAGATGGGGGACGTAAATTACCATAACTATCGAAGTAAATTATTTTTTTTCCTTTTTTTATATATGCTGTCCAATGAGTACCTTTACCACTATAGCTATCCAGATTAACAATGCCACATTCATGTGTCTTAATCCTTTTAGGTAATTTATTCCTCATAAATACACCTCGAAAATTAGGAATTTGTAAAAATTTAATATACTCTAATAGATCAAAGTTAGTAAGCGGTTTCCGAGGTATATAATTTAGCAGTTTTTTGAATATGGTTTTAAAAAAAAACAATCCACACCCTGTTTTATAAGGTTTCAAAAACAAGCCACTTCCTTTTTTTCCAATTGCAATTGATTCCATCATTTGATTATGTCGTTTGGCTTCAGACAACTTTTCTTTAGCGGATCTTGCATCATTTATAGCTTTTGCTATACCAGCTGCTCCTCCTCCCAGAGCACCCAAAGCAGATAAACCAGCAAATATTGGTATGAGTGGTAAAACCCCGCCAGTCTTGGGAATAGGTATTACTCTGGTCTTAGAATTTGCAAACTTCCCACGATTTCCTATTGATTTTAGAGCAGTTTTGATACTATCATTTAAACTTTTAAATTGTTTTCCCATAATTCCTTTTCTAGCTTTTGATATAGCTTTCGATAATGACATTCCTCTTCCCACACGTTTTTTTTTTTTATTGGTTTTCTCCTTTTCTTAAGTCCCATTCCTAATTTTCTTTTTACTTTCATGGCTGCGGCTATTCCTAAAGCAGAAGTTTTTTCTCCAAAACTAGCCTTGGGAGCCTTAAACCTTGCCAAAGCCTTTTCAACTAATAACTTATCAGCCGAATGTCTCGTATTTATATAATTTGATTGTGAATAAGAAATATCATGATCTTTGCAAGTTTCATCTAATGGATTAATTCCTTTATCACCTCTTATTAGTCTCTTTTCTAAATTTGTTCCTGGTCCACAAAAATTATAACCCGGAAGATGTAATTCAAAGGGTAATTTATTTATTAAAGTGTTAAGAAAACCCCTTCCTCTTTTAGGTTGTTTTATTTTATTAAAGTGTTGTTTACGATGTGGTTTAGACATTATATATATTAAGAATGTACAAACTCAAATGACTAGTATTGTTATAAAAGTCAACTATATATAATGAGAATTGAAAAACAACCATTTTCAATAGAAATTAAAAATCGTGATGTTTTATCAAATAATTTTAGAAAACATGGAAAACTGTTTGAGGGATGTAGCAAAAGAGGTTTAATAGTAGGACCTTCGGGATGTGGAAAAACTAATGTTATCATTAGTCTAATTGAAGATCCTAATGGTTTACGATTTGAGAATTTATATATCTATTCTAAGTCATTATATCAGCCTAAATATGAATATTTAAAAACACTTTTTAAACCGATTAGGGAAATAGGTTTCTTAATTTCAGACACTGAAGAAAATATTATTTCACCCCAAGATATTAAACAAAACTCTATAGTAATATTTGATGATATAGTTTGTTGTAACCAAACCATAGTAAAGGATTATTTTTGTTTCGGAAGACATAAAAATACTGATTGTTTTTATTTATGTCAAACATACTCATCCATTCCGAAGCAACTGATACGTGATAATGCGAATTTAATTATTATATTTCAGCAAGACAACACAAATTTAAAACATATTTATGACGATCATGTTAATGTTGATATGTCTTTTAATAAATTTAAAGAATTATGCTTATTATGTTGGAAAGATCAATTTGGATTTATGGTAATAGACAAAGATTCTAATATAAATATGGGGAGATATAGAAAAGGATTCGACTCATATATTTATTTATAAAATAGACTAAATCTTCGTAACATTTTAATTATGGACGAACGTTTGGCGAGAGAACTTGTTAAATCAAGAAAGGCTGTTAAACAAAAATATCAAAGTTTAAAAAATGCTGAATTTGAGACTCAAGCTAAACTGGAAGAAACATACAAACCAATTACAGAACCACTACAAAAACTAGTGTCAACACTTGAGAAAAGTGAACTAAGAGATATTAGTGAAGAGTTTCAATCTCCAATTAAAAAATTTTATGAATCATCAACACCGCCAAAACATTCGTTCGCTGACATATCAACACCAGGGAGAAATATCTTTGCTAGCACATCAACTCCACAAAAGGGCAAAAAAAAAAAAAAAACGGGAAAAACTCCAAATCTTCCATATGAAACTCCATCATTTTTTCATAGCGATCTAACTACAACTCAAGGACCATCTTTCCTTCGAACAAGCACAGTAGCAGAAACAACAAAATCTTCACAAGGATCTGAGACAACACCTCACAATCTCTCTGATATATTAGAACAAACTAAACAAACAATAAATACTTTCATTAATACAGAAGCATACACTACCTGGTTGGACCAATTTGATAATCTTCCTCGTCAGTATATTGATGGTGGTGTAAGGGACACAGAACACAAATTTGATCATCAATACGGAATAATTCACGATTATGAAAATGAAAAATTTTATCTAGGTTTAACACAAGTACCTGTTCACATTATTGGTAAAGATATACAAGTGGCTGGAGTAAAATATCCTGGAACAACCGGATTATATGAATTGTTATTTAAAAAAGAACCTAGAGGCTACACTCAAAAAGATCTCGATAATTATATGGATATTTTAAAAAGAACTAACGCATATCGCAGAAATTACAATCCTGATGAGCAGGTTCAAGGAAACGCTTCACACAAGTATATTACAATAATAGGACCATATTTACAAAGAAAAGGCATCACAAAAACTAGAACTATTAATCCCCTTCAGAATTTGTTTCAAGGTGTGCTTGCAACTAATCCTAGACAAACCAGATCTAATAAACCAACCCACACAAGGTGGTAGTTTAAGTTTAAAAATTAATAAACCTAATACAGACTACGTATATTGGAATGATGTTAATGAACTGGTTGATAGATTGCGTTTATTAGTATCATCTATGTTTGCAGGTCACACGGGACACTATAATGAAATTATTTCCATTATAGAAGAACTCAAAGAAGCTGATGTTATCATATAAATATATGTTTCAGAATAATTAATGCATTTATAACATGGCGGTTAATAAGTTTGGATCTCACAGTTCAAAACATTACATTTACTCTTTTATTCCTTCTATTGAAAAATCAATAAGTTCAAATATTGAAAGTAAAATATTTAAAGATTTTAAGAGTGATACAAAATATGTTGAAAACAAAATAATTGAAAATTTGCAATCCGATTTAAAAACAGACGTCAAAAATCTTGATAAAAGAGTTAGCGACAATGATGAGGATATACAGAACGTTGCAAAAAAGATGAAAATATTCGAAGATAAAATTATTCCGGAACATCTAGACCAATTTATAAAAATTTCAAAACATGAAGACGACATAAAAATAATTAAACAGAAATATGAAGCGTTGGATAGTGCAGGACAAGAACTGAAAAGTGAAATAATTAGTGTTACATCAGAAAAAGTAGAAAATGATATTAATAAAAATATGGTTAAGAAATTTCAAACTTTTACTGATTTGCTCAATAATAGAGTTTCACAGGAAGTTGAAAATTTTACGAAGGTGCATGATGATATAAATAAAAATATTGAGAAAGTTGATAGATCTTTAAAACTTCATTTTATTGTTCATAAAAATGATACTGAAAATATTAAGTCGTTGGAACAAAAAATTAACGAAACTTATAAAAAAATAAATGATGATTTCTCAAAAAAAATAATATTGTTGACGGAACAAATCAGAAATATAGAGAAAATTTCAAATAACCAACAATTTGATAATATCACAAAAAATAGTGAAAAAATTGAAGAAGTTTTGACAAAATTACATAATTTAGAAACAGAATATAAAACCAATGTAGATGGTAAAGTTTCAGCAGAGATACAAAATTTAAATGTGAAATTGCAAACTATAGTTGAGGAACGCAAAAAAGAAAATTTGGATATTGAAAAAATTGATGATATATTAAACCAGTTAAAAAATCTTGAAAAAGAATTGAAAGCTAGAATAGAGGAGGAAATATCGACAATAAAAAATGATCTGGTAGAAACAATAACCAATATTGTAACCAATGCAGACGAAAAGTTTAAAAATTTTGAAAATAAAATCAAAGAACTTGACAAAGCTGTTAAAGATCTTATAGACTATAAGTTCAAGGAATTTGACAAAACAAATAAAGATGAGTTCGCGGGTATGAAATCTGTTGTTAATGAATTGAAAGTAAAGATTTCAGAAAATTCGACAGCTTTAAAAAAATTTGGAGAGGATTTCGCAAAGGTTGACGATAATGTTAAAAAAATCAAAGATATAGCGGATAAAATTAAAAGTTGAAAAAATAATTAATTGTTATTTAAGTAAGATATTTAGCAAAATGGATTAGTATGAACAAAGTAACATGAAGGAAAATATAAAAGAAACTATTGTGGAAGAATTACATAAACCTGCTAGAAAAAATTATCAGAGAAGAAGAACGATTGTAAAGGGTTTAGACGACTTGTGGCAAGGTGATTTAGTTGAAATGCAGCCTTATGCTAGATTTAATAAATCAAATAGATATATTTTAGTTGTAATAAATGCTTTTACAAAATATGTTTGGGCCGAACCACTAAAAAACCAAAAGTGGGAAAGATGTAACAACAGCAATGAAAAAGATTTTAGATAAAACCACGAAACCTGTCAATTTACAAACAGATCTGGGAAAAGAATTTTTCAACAGAGACTTTCAAAAACTAATGAATGATTATAACATTAATCATTATAGTAGTTTTTCCAATTTAAAATCTAGTATTGTGGAGCGGGTTAATCGAACTTTAAAAAACATTATGTGGAAATATTTTAGTAATCAGGGAAATTATAAGTGGTATAATATTTTACCCATTATAGTTGAAAAATACAATAACACCGTTCACAGAACTACAGGGCACAAACCTAGCGAAATTAATAGGAAAAATGAAGAAAACATATTATTAAATTCGTTTACTTATAAGAAAACTATTGACTTAAAACACACCAAGCTTAAAGAAAACGACTTTGTTAGAATATCAAAGCAAAGAGAAGCATTCGATAAAGGATATACTCCGAATTGGTCTACAGAAATTTTTCAAATAAGAAAAGTACAGCTTACAAACCCAACTACTTACCTCCTAAAAGATGCTAATAATGAAGATATTAAAGGAAGTTTTTATTCTGAAGAGTTGCAGAAAGTAAAGCATCCGGACGCATATTTAGTAGAAAAAATTTTAAGAAGGAAAGGAAATAGAGTCTTTGTTAAATGGTTAGGATTTGACAAATCTCACAATTCATGGATTTTAAAAAAAGATGTGTTATAATATATAATAAAAAAATAAAACAAAAATTCAAATATCAATATATCTTTATTATTTATTCACATCAATAAATCTTTCATTATAAATTAGATTTCTATGTTTTTTACTCAAAATTGAAGAAAAAATATTTTCACAATCTTTGATCTTATTTTTAAATCTTAACATATCTAAATAAGTTTTTTCCCATTCACATTTCCTCGCATTTCGGTATGCAAAATTCCATGCAATTAGTAAATAAATTTTATTTTGCTTCTCTTGGAAAGTCACAAATTTCTTCGAAAAATTTTCTTTTAGTTCCATTTCTTGATAATTTATTTTCCAATTCTTGTGGGTAGACTCTCATTAACTCCATCATGGTACACACATTTTCACTATTTGGGTTTTGAAGAGGATTCAAAGTGTTATAGATATTTGTTAACAAATTTGGTGATTGATTATTGAATGACTGGAACACATTAAAGTATTTCTTAAAATCTTGTCTTTTATACATTTGAATTCTGTAATCAATAACTTCTTGTAACACCCACAACTTGTCTATAGAATCAGAAGACAAACACACATAATAACCACCATTCTCTTGGACTTTTATAATAGGACGTTTATTGTAATTTTCAAAATATATTGTTATATTATCAAATTTAATGGGACTCATATCTTCAATATATGAATAAAAATAATTCACAATAACACCTTCATATCTTAGTAAATTCTTCCAATCTTCTTCATTTAAAGTCACCCTGAATCCTTTTTGTCCACCAATAACAACTTTTGGTAAAAAATCACATAAGTCGATCCCAACATTTACAAATTTTTTGATGAAGATTTGTTTAAATAATATATTTTGGAATTAAGAAGTGGATTACTCCTATGTTCAACAATATCATTGTTTATTGTAGAGTATCCACAGTTCATTATGGAAACAGAGGTGGATTAACTGCTATATTCGGTACTGGTTAAATATATCTAAATAACTGAATTAACGGATATAGAGAGAATATTATTATACTACATTCCCCACCACTATTCCCCCTCCTTTAAAGCTCTTCTCATTTCCAATATCTATAATATATAACTCCTGTTAATGTGAGGAGTAACGACACCCAAATGAATATAAAAATATTTAAAATAAAAGATAGAATACAATGTATATTTTCTCTGGTCTCAATAGTTTTGTAATCTGAGGAAAAATTAAAAGAAGTTTTTTTATTTGTCACATTAAAATTATTCGAAGTGTTATTGTTATAATTTCTTGTACAATTCATCACACGAAAATTTTCTATCCAGTTCGTATCAAAGATGGTCTTGTTATTATGGTAATATAAAATTTTAAAAAAATTGTTATTTTCCTTTAAATTTAAAATTTTATATGAAAATATGTAGGTCTTATTATCATTAATTTTTTCAAACGTCATATTATAACATAAATCAGTGGTAGTTAGATCACCATCGGTGGAAAAACATATCATTCCATGTCTTGCATGATATGGGTTATATACATATAACATACAGTTATAAATGTAATATAACACAATAACTGGCGGAACAGAGGTCATTAAAAAAAAAAACAACAAAAATAGTATTACTATAACCAAGAGTTTAATAATAATAAAAATATTTACAATTTGTTATCTTATTTATATAGTGAGACATGTAAAGATGGTGTGGACAAAAATCATAAAAATATACAAATAAAATATATTATTATAATAATAATTTGTAATTTGTAATACCTTTACATCCATATTTTTATTTTTAATTAATTGCAAACATACTATTAAATCGCAATGTTTATTAAGTTTATAATGTTCATCAATAGGGAATCGTCATACTGCCATTGAAATATTTCAACACCACAATAATAACACTTACAAATATCTTCTTTCATTAAATAAAAAAATCCTGAGGCAGCTAATATCTCAGGATTCAACTTTCCATTCCAGGTATTAAAAGAAGTTAATCTTTTTTCATATGTTCTGTAGATTATATTATCAATTTCCTTTTCAAAAGATTCTAAACACATTTCTAAGTTTTTAACAACACAAATCGAGACAAAAATTAAAATTTCCTATGTTATATAGTTCTTGTTAAGTAGAGGGGGTACAGTACACATCAAAAAGTTCATCATTATCTCCAACCCATTGATAAAGGGGAATGTCACAATGTCCCCAAGCAAGGGTATCGTAAGAACTCGGAATTTTGAATCTTTTATCATCTACTGAGGTTAAAGCTAACTTATTAACTAATTCAGTATATATATTATGCATTCTAGATCGAAACACATACATGGAACAAAAGGTTTTAGAATTGCGTTCTACAACATCCATATAATTAATAATATCCAATTGTTTATTTATACTACTTTTTTTAATTCCCTTAGCCTTTTTAATTAAATTATTTTTGGTTTTTACACAATATGCTTTGGCTCCAGTGCCATAAAAAACATTCTATGGGTTCACCAGCAAATTCATCTTTAAATTTACCTACTACAGACTTTGTTATAGGCATATTGTGAATATTATTAGTTTTATAATTGGAGGTATCAAAATAATGAATATAATTTTTCATATCTTCATAAACATTATCCGTTTCAATTTCCAAAATAAAAGAATCAGTATCTGTATATAATAATTTCACCTTATCTTGATATAGAGGTTTTAAGAAATCATAAAAGAAACCATACATTATAGTCTTAGAAATATCTAAAATAGAAAATCCGACATAAACAGGTTTGTCGTATTCAATTAAAATTTTTTTCATTTGAATAGCAACTAAATTTTCATTAAAAACTACTGATTCTTTAAAGTGAGGTTTTGCAATTAAATTTTCAGCACCATCTTTCCTACCATTTTTTTCAAATTGAGTAACTAATCTAATGTCTGATCGATCTTCGATATTCTCTAAGGTTTTTCCATATATACTATTATTGCTAAGCTTATAATTATTTCTGTTAAACTCATGTTTAGATTCATTCCTTAAATTGGTATTTAAATCTATATAGTTCTTTAACCAAGGAGATTGTGTAAACTGTAATATTCTATGAATTTTGTCTATCTTAAGTCCGTTTCGAACACATTGTTTTAATAAAGTATAATGCAAAACATATCGTTGTTTATTTTGTAAATTTGGAATTAATTTTTTATGTTTAGAATCAGGAGGTTTATAATTTTCAGGACAAAAAGGAAATTCGTTGTGAAAGTTGTGCAAATGAGTAGGATATATTAAATCAACTTCTAAAACATAACCTTTTTCAGAAGTATCCGAAACGTTGGTGACATTAAAACTATCAATTTCTTTTTGAGATAGCCAAACAAAATCCTTTTGTGGAAGGTATTGAGACATTGCGTAACCATATAGGTTAGTTGCATCTACGAATAATATATATTTACTTGGCTTAGATGAGTCGAAAGATTCAAGAAATTTATTATTCGCAACAGATTTTCTAGTAATACATGTACTAACCCCTCCTCTTATATTATCCTTAAAAAAATGTAAAATATCAGGATCAGTTAAAAGCTCTAATTCTACATCTACAAATTTCAAACAAGAATCAAAACTTAAACCAGGAAAACTATAATAATGGGCAGGATCTAGCTTATAAGTACTTAAACATGTTTTTCTAAAATTTTCAAAAATATCTGCTAAAAGCAGTACATCTGATTTTAAATATATATCAGAATATTCACCTATTGATTTACAATCGAACAAATTCCAGACAACTTTAGCTCTATTATATTCTTCTTCAGTAATATGTTCTCCAGTTAAATCATTATAAAACTGTTCCTTTTCTGGTAATGTGATTTCATTTAATTTTGTATAATCGGTAATATAGCTATAAGGAAAAACCCCTTTTTGACGAATCAAATCAAATTGTTCCTTTACGCTGAAAAATTTTAAAATTTCTTGACATTGTTGATCTTCTAAAGTTTGAGATAATTTTGATAATGAAGATGGTAAAAACTGAAAAGAGTCTATAAATCTTAGGCAAAATTGTTTCTTTTTTAACTTATTTGTTTGCTTATCAAAGTATGTGTCTACATTGATATATTTTTCAAATGAAATATATTTTTCTTTATTTTGCGCAATAACTTTCAATTGTTCATTATTTTGACATAAATTTTTGATAAATAAATGAGCATCATAGTTTTTTAAGTTGTGTAGTATAATCGGAATATAGTTTGGTAATTTGTAATTTAAGTTACACTTAGAGTGGGCTGGTCCTCGATACTGACCTGTTATGTGATCATGGTCTGCAACCTTATTGTCATTATCTGTAATAATTTTATTGCAAATATGACATTCGTTTGTATAATTATGGTGTATCTTGTCTAACTCGCTCAATTTACTCATTGGCTTATTTAATTTTAAATATTTATTATAGATATCAAACACATCTCGTTCTATTAACTTTATAAACACCTGATCACAATTAGAACCTCTATAAAGCTCATACTTTGATGCCTTGTCATCAAATGAACATTTTATATAATAAGCAAAAGAATATGGAATATGTTCATATTGTTTAATAGTATAGGGACTGTTCGGATCTAAATCATTTAACCTGCTAGCTAATGGTTTAAGAATACATTCAAAATCAGCATAGATAACGAATGGAACTTCAATTTGTTTCTGAATATTAGTAAATTTGAGAATATTTCCGGGTACAATGTTGCCAAATTTATCAATTTTGGGGGTAGGTGAGGGTAAATTGATTCTTACATGATCACAATCATAAGCATTATGTCTAGTTAAATCATTATTGGTTGGAAAATATTGTAAACAACCATCACAAAGAAACTTTTTTCCATGATGTTTTGAGAGTTGATTAGATACTAGTCTAGATAAATCTTTAATACAACAATAATGAAAATTCCCATCATCGTCACTAATCAAAAGTAAATTGACATGACGTTCTCGCCTTTGTATTGTATAATGCAGCGGTCCTACAACTTCATAACAGTATGTAAAGTCTCTTTTAAACTTTTCTAATCCATAAACATTTATAGAAATATTATTTAATAGTTCAAATTTCGGAATATCTTTTAACTTAAAAGGAATATTTAAACCAGAAGTGTCATATAGAGAAGAGAAATGGGGATAAGAGGAAATTCTATCTTCTAATCCGCTCGGGTAGTTTAAAGCTGCTGTCACGGACCATAAGAAGCAGTTATTATCTTCGTTGCGCATATTAATGGTAGCATACTTTCTGTCAATTTCACATGGTAAAGGAATATACTTGGAAGCTCTCAAGGGGTTGTGCTTATTTACGTTTACTTCTAAATATAGAAGTTTGATCAATGTCCAACCTGCAACAAAAAAATAAATATTAAAATATTTAAATTTAACAATTTTTAAAAGTTAGTAAGAAAAAATCGGTATTTAAAGAAATAGGAAAACATGCCAAAGAAAATAGAACAGAGGGTTAATAAAATATGAAAAAATTAATTTATTACACCTACCAGAATCCTTTTCGGCTAATTCGTCTGCTTTTCTGTCAACTATTTCGTAAAACCCTTGAATTATATCGCATATCTCTGAACTTTCGCAAATCGTTTTATATTGGGTGTTGAAAGACTTGACACTATAGGTTTGATGCGTAGGATGTAAATAAAGCCCAAATAGTTCCACGTTGGCTTTGATGCTGGTGTGTTGCTCTAACGCTCGGTTTATTAAACCAATTACTTTTTCAGCCACTTCCTCAAAAAAACTGGTAACGTTTACATGATGTCCATCAGGATTTACTCTGTAGGAAATTATGCGTCCCTTAAAAGCCGACTTTATCACATCAATTCCAAATTCTCTAGAGGTTATGGTAACATTTTGTTTATGGCCGCTAGATTTCAAATGGCTTCCCCAAGATCTCCTATTTACATCTTTCTTACAGTCCTGACAGTATTTTGACGCTCCTGAAATAAACGAAAATGAAATTAGACTGTATCTAGCAGTGCCCGCGGCTCCGCTCGATGTAGTTGATTCACTATTATCGCCACTGTTCATTCCTTATGTTACCTAACATAATAAAATATATCCTATAACCTGATCAGTGAACCAATGTATGAATTAAAAAAAGCGTGTAAATCGGATAAGCTGTTCTCGAATGATAAGCATAGTAACAGACAGACAGAGATACGTTTCGCTTTATATGTATTATTATATAACCTGTCCTGTCCTAATCCGATAAGTGGTTCTCGCGTAATAAGCATACTAATGGACAGAGAGACAGACAAACAGAGAGACGATGCATTTTATATATTTTATATTCTTTGCTATATGATATTGTTTCATATTTAACGGTTTAGGCAGCGTATTGCAAGAGAGTGCGCTAGCGACAAACTTTTTTCCGACTTGATTCACTATTAAAATATATTCTATAACCTGACCAGAGAACTTATGTATGAATTAAAAAAAAGCACATAAATCGGATAAGTGGTTCTCCAATGATAAGCGCACTAACGGACAGGTAGAGAGACAGATAGACATGGAGACGTAGCATTTTATATATATTATAGAAGATTATAGGTAACCTGTCCAGAGAATAAATATATGAATTAAAAAAAATATATGTAAATCGGATAAGCGGGTCTCGAGTGATAAGCACACTAACGACAGTCAGACAGAGAGCCGTTGCATTTTATATACATTATAGATATTCTTTGCTACTTCATACTGTTCTATATTTAATGGTTTATGTGTGTATTACAAGAGTATTGCAAGAGAACTTTTTCTCGACATGATTCCCTATTATCGTCACTAGTTATTTTTTATGTTACCTAACATAATAAAATATAACCTAGCCGTCTTCTAGTGATAAGTGCACTAACGGACAGACATTGCATTATATATGTGCCAGAACCGGCTTTGCCCTTCTACTTATAGATAGGTATTCTCTGCCGCATAATGTGGTTCCATATTCAATGGTTTAGGCTAAGAGCAAGAGAACGCGCTAGCCGCAAACTCTTTTCCGATTTGATTCACAATTACCGTCACTGCTCATTCGTTATGCTACCTAACGTAATAAAATATAGTCTATAACCTGGTCAGAG
Source organism: Pachyrhynchus sulphureomaculatus (assembly GCA_019049505.1). Lineage (NCBI taxonomy): Eukaryota > Metazoa > Arthropoda > Insecta > Coleoptera > Curculionidae > Pachyrhynchus > Pachyrhynchus sulphureomaculatus. Next base: position 101,625,995 of record CM032446.1, on the reverse strand, counting down.
AACATATGTATGTTTAAAAAGTATGTAAATCGGAAAAGGTGTTCTCCAGTGATAAGTGCACTAACGGACATACAGACAGACGTTACATTTTATATATTATAGATACGCATACACAGTAAATGCCACAACATTAAATAAATTTTAAAACAAAAATATATATTAAAGTCTTACCTTGTTTTTGTGTTAAAGACTGTGAAGGAATGCTAGCTGGTCCCTTTATTAATGATGGATTACAAAACTTTCTTACATGTCTATAAAGATTGTCGCGTCTGGTAAACTGTCTGTTACAAGTTTGGCAAGTGTGCATGTTTCGGTAGGAAGAGAACAGCTAATGTAAAATAAGAAAAAGTAGAAGTTTATATACTAGAAAGAGAGAGAGTTAGAAATTTTTAATCAAAATCTGCCAATTTGTTAAAACAAAAATTTATCCGATCCCACATAACTTTTTCTTCGGAAAAAACATTACGAAATTTGTGGTAAGAATTTAAGGCGAAGCACAGACTTTTTAGATTTGAAATTAAATTTCGAGAAAATTTTGAATTTTTAGACTTGGCCTTAACAATGAAAGAATTTTTATTTAAAGACAAATTAAGGGGGTCTGTTTGAGTGCCATGGTTAGTTACAATTTTTTTAGTTTCAGACGAGTTTGAAAACTCGTCAAAACTTTCAGCACATAAATTTGGAGAAGTTGGAAATTGTGTAATAACATCAAACTGTGAATTTTGCAGTGGAGGTTTCGGGGTAGATTGTGAAAATGGAATTATATTATCTTTAACAATTAAACAATCGATATCAGCAGGATTTTTAAAAATAGGAAAAATAGAATGTGAAGAAAATTCTGATTTCGGATTGGAATGGGGTTGCGAACAAGGGATGAAGTCTGTGGAGCTATCACTATCACTTTCAAATAAAACTGGAGAAATAAAACGCGAAGAAGTCATAGATATTTGTTTTTGTGAAGAAGAAGAAAGACGTAGGATCGAATCAACTTCTAAATTTGGTTGTGGTGATAATAAAGATTGACTTTGCGAGTCTGCAATTGATAAATTAGAGTTGTTCTCCAAGAACTCCTCGAACATTATTTTCAAATTTTTTGATGGTTTTTTATAACTAGTTTCTGATTTATTACTTTCAGTTTCAAAAATTTCGTCCTTAAATTTAAAATCTTGCGATAAAATTGTAAAATATCGTCAGCGTTGTAAGGTTTGGACAACAAATTTAGATTTGAAGGATCCAAATCAGATCCTGACACCGGCAGTTTAGTCGAGACATTATCTTTATTTAAAACAATAAAATGTTCCAAATTAAATTCAGAATTTTGACTGACCTGTGTCTTATCAACAATAGAAGGTTCTTGAGTTACAATTTGGTCCTCTATTAAACATTCCCTAATATGTTTATTTATGTTGCAAAAATCTGTTGGAGATCTTTGACAGTCCGGAGTCTTATCAACAATAGAAGATATATTGCAAAAATCCATTTGTTCAAAAGACATATTTGGCTCAGAATTTTGAATATCTATGATATTATTAGTTGAACTTAATAAAAAAAAAAATGTTTCTAAATCAGAACAATTTAAATTAAACAAATCAAAATCTGAAAAATCTAAATCGGTCATACTACTTACAGACTGATTCATTATTACTCACACTGAAATAATACTTCAAATAAATTTGCAGACTTATATGGAAATAAATAAATTTGTGAAAAAATTAAATGCTACAAAAATACTGTATTTACCAAAAATAAAAAGAAACAGCAAACTCACGAAACAGTCTTTATGACGAGTATAAGAAAATAATATGAAGCCGTACTGCAATGCAGATTTTATACACGTCTCGTGACGTCAAGCCTACAGTACCCTGCCTTGACGGATCATTAACCGATCAGCCACTCCGAATCTTGACTCAACATAAACTGACCTACACCGCCTGGGGCTGCAAAGCAGGATACACATCAAGTCTAGAGTATCTCGCCTTGAACGATCGTTGACCGGTCGGTCCTCGGAACCTTGAATGAATAACTTGCATTGTTCGAGGTCTTTTCCGCGATTTAAAATCGATAAATATGTAAATTATAGTGTTACGCTTGACAATGTAGAAAACCTACAAAATTGCAGTAGCAGACAAATATAAAAAACAGTGACAAATAACAAAGTAATTCGTTTCATTTCATTTAGAAATTTAAAATGTATTGTCACAAAATAACGGACACAACAATTATACAATTAAAATTGATAATTTGGACAAAAAAAATTGTTGAAAGTGGTAGTAAAATTGAAAAAGAGAGAAAATTATACGGAATGGGCGTGGTTTTCCACGGTTAACTTCGCATAATTATTTTTGCCTTTCAGAAACATGTCTTCTCCTACCTTTATTTCAAATTTGTTGGATATAAAAGCCAAGCTTTTGAAACTAATTGCTACATTCAAACTTTGTAATTTAAGTTACTTAAAGTTTTTTTTTTAAATTTATTCGTTTTCTACGAAAAACATTTTTTTAAAATGTCTTTGACAATTCATCTAATTACAGATATTTCATTTGAAGTTTTTGATGAAAATGGTACGATTGTACCTCAGAATAATATGGTTCCACTTAGCCTCGATAGTTGGCTATATTTAACTTTCCAAACCGAACATATCAGTCCGATTGGGTCCATTGAATCTGGGTGGATTGAAACCCAACTTCAGAGGGATGTGACAACCCAGGAGACAGAGTGTTCAAGAGACCAAAATGAAGAAGAGGAACAGTCCGAGCAAGAAAATTCAGAAGAAGAGGAAGAAGAACAGTATGAGGAAGAGTGGCCGGAGACCAACTATTCTGAATGGCTTATCGATGCAGATGGGTGGGTGATGGATCGTGATGGACCACCACCACCCCAAATTCGAACTATTGCTCCTGTCGATGACAGTTGGGAGGAATAGAAAAATTTTATAATTTTAATTTTTAAAATTTTTACTTTAAATTTAAAATTAATACATATTACTAAACACTTTTGATGTTTTTTGTTAGTTTAATCATTAACTCCAATACTTACCTGTCGGGAGGCATTGAGAAGTGGAATCACAGAGAGGATTTGCAAATTTATAGACAGTTGGGAGGAATAGTAAAATTTTATAATTTTAATTTTTAAAATTTTTATTTTAAAATTAAAATTAATAAATATTACTAAACACTTTTGATGTTTTTTGTTAGTTTAATCATTAACTCCAATATTTATCTCTCGGGAGGTATTGAGAGGTGGAATCACAGAGAGGATTTGCAAATTTTATCATCAAAGGGTTTGTGGGAATGCAAGGAGGAGGGGAGGCAACTATATATCAAGAGAGAGTAAAATTATGAAAGATTTGTATCTCAGGGAGTCGAAATTTTGCCTCCCCCTCTTTGCGCTCCCACAAATATACTACTTATCTGATTTTATATAGCATTCTTTGTTACATGATATTGTTCCATATTCAGCGGTTTAGGCAGCGCTAGCTCCAAACTTTTTTCCGACTTGATTCAATTTTATCGTCACGTACTTTTTTCTTATTCTACCTAACGTAATAAAATATATCCTGTAACCTGGCCAGAGAACATATGTATGATTCAGAAACAGAGAGACGTTGCATTTTATATATATTATAGAAGATTATAGATAACCTGGCCAGAGAACAAAATGTATGAATTAAAAAAAAAAACATGTAAATCACATAAGTGGTTCTCAAGTCATAAGCGCACAAACAGACAGACAGACAGAGAAGTTGCATTTTATATATTTAATGGTTTAGGCAGTGTATTGCAAGAGAAGGCGCTAGCGGCAAATATTTTTCCGACTTGATTCACTATTATCGTCACTGCTTATTCCTAATGTTACCTAACGTAACAAAATATTTCCTATGACCTGGCCAGAGAATATATGTGTTTCTGAAAAAAAAAAGCGGGTAAATCAGATAAGTGGTTCTCGAGTTTTATCACGTCTGTTTGTTCGTTAGTGCGCATAAGCGCACTAACGGACAGACAGATAGACAGACAGAGAGACGTTGAATTATATACATTTATATATACATATACATATACATATACATATACATATATATATATATATATATATATATATATATATATATATATATATATATATATATATATATATATATATATATATATATATATATATATATATATATATATATATATATATATATATATATATATATATATATACATATACATATATACATATATATACTTGGTATCATTAGAAAGAGAATAGAAAGCTTTCAAATGATACTAAAATCCTTAAAAATATATGAACACTAAATTCTAGAATCCGGATTAAATGAAGCCAAATAAATAATCTCTTGGCGCCATTGCTCGAGTAGATTCTTGTGTTCACCATTTTTAAGGATTTTAGTACCATTTAAAAGCATTCTATTCTTTTTCTAAGGATACAAAGTTCCATAGCATACCTCATGCTTTTTACTGATTAAAATGATTGAAAGGGGAAACAAGGAGAACAAGGATTCAAAATAAAAATATTTACATATATAAACAAAAATTAAAAGTTGTTTTAGAAGTAAAATATTTAGGCTCTGTCAGAGATACTTGCTTGACATTTAAAAACCACTTGGTATATATTCATTCAAAAATTACTAAAAAACTTTTCTTCATTTTCAGAGCAGCCGTTAATTATTCCCTCAGTTCAGGACTTCCTCTTTTTCAAAACATTATAAAGCCAAATTTTACTCACTGTGCAAGCCTATTATACTCCCGTGACAAAAATAGTAAATCCGCTTTACAAAAACTACAAAATAGGGCTATGCGCTTTGTTTTTAAGATGTAATAGGTATTCACCGACACCTTTAATGTTAAATTGTTTAAACTGGCTATCACTTGAGGTTCACGTTAAATATTTGACATAATATTTATAAAATAATAAACAACCTGCTGCCAGCCCATTTAAATATTTGTATCCCTGGTAGTATGCCAATGAAACTCATTTTATACTACCAGAAGAAGGTTATTTTTACTCAATTTAGTCTCTATTAATTGAAGATCTTAATGATTTTAGTAATTTGGTAATATATGTTAAGGGGTGTACCACTTCAAAGAATTCCAAAAATCTTAGGTATATATACATATATATATATATATATATATATATATATATATATATATATATATATATATATATATATATATATATATATGTCAAAATGTTGGTAGACCCTCAGGGGCTAGAATTATCCTAGATTTTTCTAGTACGGGTTTGACGTACCCGAGGTGCCCGAGTCATGTTGTGTAGTCCTGTATTGTCAAAATTGTTTGTCCTCGTTTTTAAATGTCAAATACGTAATCCTAAGGTGTCAAGATACCGTGCCGAGGGGATGAATGATTCAGCGGGCATGAATCTCTTAACGGTTTCTACCGGACACCAGGCGTCCTCCGGTAGTATCACAGCCTTACCATAATATCCAGGCTCTGTTATGGTCGACAGTTTTTTCCTAGGCAACTCGTGGGACTTAAATGCCTCAAACAAATCAAATAAACAAAAAACAAAACGGGTCAAAAAGACCCAGAATAGAGTCAATTCCCTCTACTCCAGAAGTACCGAAATATGATAGATTTTTTAAAATAAGTTTAGTTACGGGTTCATTCAAGAATGTCTCGCCATTCTTATTACATACAGCTCTCCAAGCCAAAATAGGCACTCTGGCGGAAACGAGAAAACTAGCTGATGGTTCACTGCTCATACAGGTAATCAGTGAAAATCAATCATTCAATGCTTCCAAATTAACACAATTACACAATTTTGATGTTATCACCACACCACATAAGACCTTAAATACCATCAAGGGTATAATTACTTGCCACGACTTGGCAAACTGTTCTGACGAAGAAATACTGGAGAATTTGAGCAGTCAAGGAGTCACGGAAATATATAGATTACCCCCAAGAAAAGGATTGGGATCAGCCATCTAACACATTTATTTTATCATTCAACCTCCATCAATTGCCCACCAAACTACTCGCTGGTTGGTACTCGTTAAGAGTACGACCATACATCCAGAGCCCCATGAGGTGCTTTCATTGCCAGAGGTTTGGGCATACCGCTAGCAAATGTTCACAAGATCCCTTATGCCCTTCCTGCGGATATGCACTACACCCCGACAATCCCTGTTCCAACTCACCCAAATGCGTAAACTGCAACGGCCCCCACTCACCCAGATTCAAGGGCTGCCCGCAGTACAAACAGGAGTTCGAGATACAAAAGATCAGAGCGACTGACAAAGTCTCGTATTTCGAAGCAAAAAGGAAGTATCAAAATCTAAACCCCACATTTTCAATCTCGTATAGTTCAGTGGCAAGGGGTTCAAAGCCAAAACAATGTTCAGTCTCAACGCAATGTGACCTCGATTCATTCCAAAACACCTTCTCACAACCTTCACCCCCTCCCACCCAACCCCCCTTCACCCTCACTCCTCTCACAATTCCCCCATCACACATCCCACCAACCAACCAACAATCCAAACAACCCTCCCTCCCTTCTTCTAAAACACCAACAAACTCACAGAATCCATTAACAACTCCACAAAACAAGCCAAAAACAGACCTTTCTACTAACAAACAAAACACGACAGACACCAAACGACAAACCAACACAAAAACATTCCCAACAAAATCCAACACTCACCGACATAACGCAGACTCAAACAAAACCACTCGACCCAAAAAAACCACTCCCAACTCCTCTAGGGAGTCCATACTGGAATTGTCAACCTCTGACATTTCCATGGATTTGGATCCTATACTAAATATGAACAAGTCGTCTAGTAGCAGTAAAAAATCAAAATAACTAGCATTCCACCCATTACTACAATGGAATGCGAATGGATTTGCTCAGAGACAAGAGGATCTAGCTTTATTAGTAAATTCATTTAAACCGTCTATTCTAGCTATACAAGAAACCAACTTCAAAGAATCAAAATTTCTGAAAATAAAAAACTATAATTCAATTATAAAAAACAGAACAGATCAAGCAAGAGCATCGGGAGGAGTGGCTCTTTACATTCACAAATCCCTGGAATTCAATGAAATCAACCATCAAACTCCTCTGGAGGCTGTAGCCATAACTCTCGCATCCATAACTGTGTGTAGTATCTACTTATCACCAAGCATTGACTATCCATCGCCAATTATTAACGATCTACTTTCACAACTCCCTTCACCTTTCATCCTCCTTGGGGATCTAAATGCCCATAACAAACTATGGGACTCTTCTCACAACACGACCCGTGGCAAAATGATAGAAGACATTCTGCTACTAAACAACATAGCCATTATCAATCATCCTTCTCCAACTCACCTAAACTCTTCGACTGGCACTTTTTCGACAATTGATCTGTCTCTCTGCAGTCAGTCACTGGCGGATATTCTTGAATGGGACATTCTACCTGACACCCATGGCAGTGACCACTTTCCTATCATCCTTCGATTCCCCACATCCTATCCTCATTCTCCTACTCCTCAAACCAAGTGGAACACTGCCAAGGCCGACTGGACTAAATTCAGCGCAACTCTATCTGCTCCTATATCGCAGATGCACGATGTAGACACTTACATTCAAGAGTTCTCTCACATCATTTTAAAAGCTGCACACGAAGCAATTCCATCACATCAACATTCCAGAAACAAAACTCCTGTTCCTTGGTGGAACAGTGAATGCTCTAGGCTACTCAAGGCAAGAAAAAAGGCATTAAACTTATTCAAACGCCATCCAACAGAGGTCAATTTCATAGAGTATAAGAGAAAAAAGAGCATAAGCCAAACGAGTATTCAAGGAAACCAAAATAAAATCATGGAGGGATCTAACTTCATCGTTGCGACATCCACTATCATCAGGCCAACTTTGGCAATTGGTAAGAAAAATGAAGGGCACACAATCTCACACAATACCTTCACTTCTCAACAATGACATTTATATCTCAGACCCCAAAGAAATCATAGACGCAATTGCCCACACTTACCAAACAAAATCAACCCCTAAAGACACGAACATACTACCAATCAATACAACTCTATCCTTCGATTCCGAGCAACATCACCACTATAATTTCCCCTTCTCTATGCATGAATTGAATACTGCAATTAGAATATCAAAAAAACACTGCACCTGGCCCTGACTCCATCCTATTATCGATGATTCAACATCTCTCTGAAACCATGCTCAAATCCTTATTGGATTATTACAACTATCTCTGGTCCAATTCTAAATTTCCCGCATCATGGCTGCATTCCATCATTGTACCAATACATAAGGCTGGCAAACCGAGATCATTACCAAACAGTTACAGACCAATTTCACTGACCAATCATCTTTGCAAGATACTAGAAAGAATGGTACACCAGCGATTAACATGGGTTCTAGAAACAAAGAATCATCTGTCACAATTTCAATACGGATTCAGAAAGCATAGGTCGGCTATCGATCATCTTGCTTCTTTAGACACCGACATAAGAATAGCCATACAGAGGAATCAACATACGTGTCTTGCTTCATTAGACTTAAGCAATGCTTTTGACATAACAAACGGAAACATCATCCTCGAACAACTGAATGAGATGGGCTTTACTGGGGCTCTACCAAAATTCATCAAGAATTTCCTTTCCCCAAGAACTTTCCAAGTAAGAGCAAATGGATTATTATCAAATACTCACATCCTCAGACTTGGTGTACCACAGGGTTCTGTCCTTAGCCCAACCCGCAACGGGTGCATTCAGAACAACACCAATCAATAGTCTCCAATGCATAGCCGCTACTCCCCCACTTTATCTGACTAGACAGCTTTCATTAATGAAATATTACTCATCTTCGCTACAGAGACCCCACACAAAATTTTTTTAAACTTGACTAATGCACACAAAGCTCACATAGCCTTTCCTCCAAAATACATTCCCAAGAGAATAAACTCTTACCTGACCTTACATGGGCTCACTCCCCCCAAATTTGATTACCCACTATTCACCACATTTCCTCCCTGGTTTTCTCCAAACCCATCAATCGATCTACACTTTCATTCCGGTAACAAAAATAACCTAATAGGAGCCAACATCATTCATCAATTCTCTGAAAGGATACACACTCTCTACTCAAACTTTTCTATAATCTACACCGATGGTTCGAAAACCACAAAAGGAAGTGGGAGCAGCCTTCCTACACAAGTCTTATTCACAACAATTTAAACTTCCTCCATACTCTACAATCTTTTCTGCCGAGCTGTTAGCCCTAAAAGAAGCAATTAGGTATGCAATAAATAACAAGGAAAATAACAAATTCCTCATTGCATCAGATTCCTTAAGTGCCATAAAAGCCATCAAATACAGCAATCCGGACTATGCATACTTAAGACAAATAGCAGACTTATTATATATCGCCAAGGCCAGGAATAGAACTATCATATTAATCTGGATTCCTAGCCATATGAGAATCAAAGGGAACGACAGAGTAGATCAAGTAGCCAAACAAGCCATAGAAACAGGCAACAATACCACAGGAGAGAACCATACTAACGATTTCCACAAAAATTTAATCTCAATAAATAGAAATAATTTTCAGTTGGAATGGGATCTCGTAGATCCGAATAACAAGCTGTGGGAAGTAAAATCTTTTGTTTTTCCTCCTTTACACATTCACAGTCTAAACAGATCAGAGAATGTAAAACTCAGAAGACTAGCGACTGGACATACATACCAGACACACTCTCACCTACTAAAGAGTGAACCAGCACCATTATGTCCCATCTGCAATCAATCATTGACTGTCAAACACATATTTGAGGCAGCGCATTTTTCGCATAGAAGAAACAAACATAACATACCATCAAACATTATACAAATTGTAAGCACTTTTCAATCAAATAAGCTGGGAATCATCAATTACTTAAAAGAATTAAATATCGTAATCTAAATTATTTTGGGCGCCAAATAACCATTGAAGTTGACGCGCCCTTACCCTTAATATAAAAAAAAAAAAAAATGTTGGTAGACTGAGTACTTAGCTCAGAGACTTGAGACATGCTGTTTTGTGTGCTAATTACGATGTTGTTGTAGTTATTGAGAGCTGGCTGAGTGATAGGATTTTGGATGGTGAGGTTTCAATAAAGGGTTTCAGGGTGTATCAGTGTGATCGAACCCTGAAGTGTCAAGAAGCGCGGAGGTGGTGGTCTAATGCTTATAAAAAAAAACATTATTCTCGCGTTTGATCAAAACCGAAAACACTTCTACAGAACAACTTTTTATCTTTCTCAAACATGGTTATTCCAGGTTTATTATCGGTGGGGTTTATATTCCGCCAAACTCCAATTTGGAGCAATACCAGCAACACTGAGTCTGTAGAGATGGTCTGTAATGAATATTCTTCAGCCAACCTATTCTTATTTGGGGACTATAACCTTCCCTCAGCTGTGTGGAGTAACCAAGGGACAGGTCTAGGGGTTAACTGTACACCTGATTCTCAAGCAAACTTTTTTGTAGAGAACTTTACTTTCCTGGGCCTGTTTGACGTTATATCCATACCTAATAACCGTAATGTATTTCTAGATTTAATGTTTAGTCATGTTTCTGACTTGTCTGTTTTTCAGGCCAGTGACTTATTATTTCCGAATGGTGAGCATCATATTGCCTACTCTTGTGAGATCAAGGTGGACGATGTTAAAATGCTTAAGCAAGAAGTATATTTCCATGATTTTAAAAACACAGATTTTACAAACTTCAATCGTTATCTTTCTGCGGTGGAGTGGGATGTGATGCTCGCCAGCTTGAATATACATGAAGCTACAAAAAATGTTTTATGAAATACTTAATAATGCTATCTTATCTTATGTACCTATTAAGCTGTTTAAAGCCTCGAACTTTCCACATTATTTTAGTGCGGAACTCCGAAGTACTATTATGAATAAAAAAATAGCTCACAAAAACTATATATCCAGTGGGTTACGCTCGGACTATCTCCAGCTTAGTAATTTGAGATCCCTTCGCAAAGAACTAGTTAAACGTGATTATGACGTTTATGTCAGACATATTGAGGATGATGTCTCCAAGAACCCTAGAAATTTTTGGAAACTTGTCAATCACCACAGAAAATCATCTGATTTACCCGGCTGACAGCGGTCAAGACATTGCTGATCTATTTTCGGAGTTTTTTAGTACTGTATACTGTAAGGCTGATCTTGTGTAGAATATAGATTAGATAATAGGGCGGATATTATAAATAAACCTTTTACCATTTCTGAGATATTTCATAAGATTACTAGGATGTCTAAAAAAATGGAATGTGGTCCTGACAATGTACCTGAATATTTGTTAAGCAATCTTGTCTATAGTATTACCAGGCCACTGTTTATTTTCTTTAATAGGTCGCTGGCGGAGCGCAAACTTCCTGATTTATGGAAGGAGAGTTTTATTGTACCGATCTTCAAGTCGGGTGAGAGAGAGAATGTTCAGAATTATAGGGGCATGTCAAAGCAGTCTGTAATTCCTAAATTGCTTGATGGTTTGGTCTATAATCAACTAAGCTGGATTTGCAAAGGTATAGTGGTAGAAGAACAGCATGGCTTCATGGGAGGTAGGTCGACCGTCACCAACTTGATCACCTATGAGAATGCTCTGGTGGGGCATTTGACAGGGTTAGCCATCAAAAATTGTTAGCAAAACTTAGAGCGATGGGGTTTCATGAGCGCTCTGTAAAGTGGCTCGAGAGTATGTTGGTGGGACGCTCGCAGAGAGTGAAGACGGGAGGTTTTATATCCAATAGTATCGAGGTGACCTCAGGAGTTCCTCAAGGGGGGCACTGTGCTCTATTACTGTTTAACATCTTTATTAATGACATTCGTCAGGTTGTTCCTGACTGTAGCTTTCTTTCGTTTAGTACGATTAGTTTTTGTAGGAAAAAGAATAAAATAACCTTTCAGTACAAGGTCGGTGATGAGGACTTGTTACCAGTCAGTTGTTTGAAGGATTTGGGAGTCATAATGGACGCTCAGTTGTCGTTTAGGGAACACTACTCTTGTTGGGACTTCTTTTTAGAATCGAAAGAGATCTATCTATTGACTCAATGAAGAAGTTATACTGTTCTCTGGTTATATCTCACCTTGAATATGCATCAGCGGTATGGTCACCTTACTACAATGTTCACAGCGCAGGGATTGAACGTGTCCAGAATAAATTTATTGGATATTGCTCTCATAGATTAGGGTTGGTTGGTGACAGAGGAGCCCTGGCTAGTATGCTTGGTCTGGGGACATTAGAGGACAAGAGAAGGGTGTCAGATCTTTCCACAATATTTAAATTGCTAAATGATGTTATTGATTGTCCACCACTCTTAGGGCAGATACAGTTGAAGGTTCCTGAACGCTCCTTAAGAAGAAATGCGATATTTGTCATCGGTCATCACGGTACTAACTATGGAGTCCACTCTCCATTGACTAGATCCTTGCTCTTCCTAAATAATAATCCTTCCATCAATCCATTCGGACGCTCGTTGTCTGGCTTTAAAGGGCAAGTCATTAAAGTGGTGTGTGACCACTGATATGTTTCCTGTTTATTAGATTGGGTGTTTTGAACTGTGATGTATCATTTTTTTTTATTCTATCTAAATACTCATTACTGTACTGTTGTTATTACTTTATATATTGAATATTATAATTTTTATAATGGGGTTTCCCGTTTATTGATAATAAATAAATAATAAAAATAATAAATAATAAACAAATATATATATATATATATATATATATATATATATATATATATATATATATATATATATATATATATATATATATGTATATAATGCAACGCCTCTCTGTCTGTCTATCTGTCTGTCCGTTAATGCGCATAAGCCTGTGTTTCATTTATCTCGTTTTTAAAATCTAGTACATCGGCAATCGATTGTTGACATTTCAGCAGTGCCAATTATTGAAATTATCAATATAGAAAGAAGCAATTGAAGTTATCAATCTCGAGGTTTAGTAAAAATAGATAATAATGATAAGTCCCTTGCTAGCGGTAGACATGTATAAAATTCAGCTATTTGTGTTTCCTGTTACGATTGCGTGCTTTAATTTTTTTTAAGCTTCACAATTGATGGAAACCTGCCTTGTGTTTTTTTTTTAAATATTTATCTCGTAAACTTGTATTAGCTACGAAATGCTGATGGGGTTATTGGTATTTTCAAAATATGAGATCTTTGTTTGTTAGTTTGTAGAAATTTTGGTAATACTACTTATTTAGTCAGAACCTAAACCTCAATTATTGCATATTTTTATGCTATTGGTTATCATGTAAACAAATAAAGTTTTATAAATAATTATACGTACAAAACATTCTTCATTCCAGTAGTCGTCACTACATAAGTGATGCGTAAAATCAAAACTGTCCTTTTTATAATTAAGAAGAACTTTTGAACGTTTTCATCTGTTAAATGCTGGAGATCAGTTTTTTGTAAATATGGTGGTGACTCTCCCGAGGTTTCATTTACTCCCTGTCCCCATCTACTTAAAATACCCAGTACATGGAATGGAACTGATTGATTTGCTTTTGGTAATTTAACTGGTTGGGTAACGTCACTAAATGGATTTTTCTAGCTAAAAATATTCTTCCTCTATTATTTTGTTATAACATATAAATAGACAATGTTATTTTGGGTTTAAAAGTATTCTTCAAATCAATAAATATTATAGTATCAATTACCCTGTCATATTAAGCCCATACTGGTAGAAATTAAACAAGTTTTTACTAAGATTTCCACTTTATTGTAATTACTCCTATGTAATGACGATCATTTTGATAACACTGTGTTTTCTTTGGATGGCTTACAACTAAAACTCTTGATATTACAAATGTATTAGAAACACAGTATAATATAGGAATCACTAAACCAACAATGGGCTAATTGCAGTAAAGGCTGAATAAAACTGGTCCTTAAGAAGGATATTTTAGTTTTTACGTTTATTTGTTTCAAGAGATTTTTGTTAGTTAATTACCTTGTTTTCTGAAATTTCTGGTGTTTGGTTCGACGTCATGTTTCTCAATATTATAATTTTATTCCTTGTTAGTTTTCTATTTAGTATTTTTAATATATTTATAAATATAGTTTACACTTTTCTATTTCAAAATTTTATTTCATTTCTATAAATGTTATCATCTAAATATACTGCCTGTAAATATCTAAAAAAAAACCATACTAAAGGATTGATGGTAAAAAATATAAATCAAGCATGTACTTTGGTTTATTGTCACTTAAACTTTCCCATTAATTTACTTTTGTAGCAGTGTTTCGTGTTAAGTGTACATTTTACTACTACTCGTACATATTATATTAAAATTTCAAGCTAGAGATTATTAAAACACAGCTTATACGATTCGATCTTAAATAAATACTATATAGCCAGTAACCAAATAGTATCAACGAAGTTTTATTTTAGAAGCTAGTCCGGAAGTGCTTAAAAAAACGAATTAGGATACTCAAAATTAAAACCAGTTATATCAGTGGTAATATGGCCCATAACAAGAATAGAATTTCTCACTCAAGGGATCTGGAGCATATTCTTAAGAATAATTTGAAGAGAAGTACACACTCAGACAGAATGGTTAGGTTTATGCTGATTAGTTCGTGCTGAATATGTTCAAAAGCAAAACTGATGTGAGTATATTTTAACACCTTTTAGCAGTAAATCTTCTGGACATAAAGAAAACAATCGTTGATCTAAGAAAACTAGTTTCGCTAAACAAAATCAAACTTTCCATTTCCTATTAATTATCAACTATGTATCGAACTGTACAGCTAATAATATAAAGTTAAAATTTACAACATGACTTGTAGTTTGAAACACAGAAGTTCTTCTTAATCATGGGCAAGCAATAAAGTATTCAAAATATTTTGTATGTGTGTAACCTTAATAACAAAATTATTTTTAGAACAGACACTAGCTTATTATCTAATATCACGTATAGAAAATTTAGGCAAATTCATTAATGGGACCTATCTCATAAAGAAATCATGTTGATGAATTATTATCATGTTTAAAATTCACTTCATCTGTCTTCTAACCAAAAATTATCCAGTACATCTGTAGTTAGAGTAAACCAGTTTTTACCTATTGCGTTTTTTAAGCAACATCTAGTTACAGTTACTGCAATAAAATATGAACTCAATATTAGTCGATTTGTACTGCACTTTTGTTCTTGTAGTTAGTTCCTCAGAGACTTTTGGTGTTAATATTTGATTTGAATATTTTTTCACATAGATCTTCCCGATATATAGAGAGTAGTATAGTTCAGCTAGTATCCTCTGGCATCCATAGTTAGATAAATAAATGCATATAAGCTGTTAACTTGTAACACAATAACAAAACAAATCTATTATTAATTTTAAAACTTACTAAGAGTATGTAAAAAATAATTATTACCTGAAAAAGATCGAGATCATATTGTGGGATTGTTTTAAGATTGCGGATATAACTAGTTGGTTCCATATACCATTGAATGACTAAAAGGATTTAAAAATATTAGGTAATTTTAAGCACAAATTTTATTTGTTAATCTAATTTATTCTTTAAGTAGTTGTGTAAAAAAATATCAATTTAAATTGGACAAAGTCTAAAATAATCGCAACCTTCACTAGATCGAGAAATAGTTAAGGAAATTAGCAATGAGAAAATCTTTTTACACAAATTCAAAATTAAAATGTTAAATAATTCCAAAATATTCTCTCCGAGTATAAAACTTTTAAAGCTATATTCGACAATATAACTTATTTTAATAAGTACTATAACCTTTCTTAGCTTATTAAAGATAATTTCAGGATCTCTAGATCATGATAACTACAGATTTGATCTGATTCTGTAAAGTATGAAATCGTATTTTCTATATCTTATTAACCTGTACCACATTTTATTAAAATTTATAAGCATCAAGAGAGATTTACTACTGTAAGAGGCTAACATATATAACATACAACCAATTTTATATACCACCACTCATGTCGGTCCTTTCAAACTCCTGTTCTTAGATTTATTTCCGACATTTAGATGCCTAATGACCATATAATTTTTGGTCTACTCCGTTTTTTTGCGTTCTGAAGGCGTCCGTAACATTATATATTTTGGTATTCTTTGGTCTTCCATCCTCTGTATATGCCGGTACCAGTATGGTTGTTTTTGTGGTATCTCTTCTATTAGAGTTTTCTCGACCTCCATTATTTCTCTCATAAGGATGTTGCTTATTTTGTCTCGTTTTGATATGCCTGTTGACAGAAGTCCAACTCGAGTGTATTTATTTGTTCTTCTAAACGTTTGATAATTTGCCATATAAAACAATACTCCTAAAAATACTAATATAGATGATATCTCTTTTCAATTAATTTAATATGTTCTTTGACAAAAATATTGGTTTTAGTGCTGTTATTACTTGTTTTTCTTTTGTTATTCGATGTTCTGTTTCCCTTTCTGTCGTTCCACTCTATTCTATTCTTGTTCCTAAGTATGTATACTCCTTGCATACACTTTTTTTTTCTGTTTCTCACAAAAGATCTTCCTTCTTACCCACACACAGTTATTCAGTTTTGGTCATTTTTACTGTCAAACTCCACTTCTCCTATTGTTCAATTAATTTGCTAAATATGTACTCTACATCATCTTTATCTCGTGCGATGACCACCTGATCGTCAGCAAAATGTAGAATATATAGAGTTGCATCATCTGTCAGTCGGATGCCCATTCCTTCGCATTTACGTCTCCATTTCTTCGAAGCCTCGCCTGGGTATATCCTGAAAAGTGTTGGAGTGAGACAACAACGTCTGCCTTAAGCCTTTTGTTACAATGAATTTTTCCGATAATACGCCATTAATTTCTGCCTGTGATTTCGTATTATTATACAGTTGTTTAAGTGCTTCCGTCAACGTTGTATTAATAGCTGTTTTCTCTAATATTTGCCATGGTTTTCTGGTAGGGACTGTATCGTACGCTCTTGTTAGGTCTACAAATATTCCTGTCGATTGCTACTTTTTTTTGGTTACTTGATTTATAGTCAATATGTTGTCCGTACATGTTCTTCTTGCTCTGAAGCCTGATTGGTGCTCAATTTCGTATGGGTTGTATTCTTCTTCAATTACGTTCTTCAGAACTCTTCCATATAACCGACCTAATGAACTAGTAACCGTCATTCATCTCTAGTTGTTACATCGTTTTCTGATAACCTTCTAGTAAGAGGTATAATCCAGTCCAAATTCCAACCCTCAGGTATGGGGTCTCCATCTGCTCCTGAAAGATCGTTGTAATTATTTATATTAGTTTTCTTGATCTACACTTTATTAGTTCAGGTTAGTTTAGGTTAGTTCTGTCTACACTTTATTAGTTCTATGGAGATCCCTTCAGGACTACTAGCTTTTCCATTTTTCATCCTTGTCAGGTCTTTATTAATGTTGTCTGCAGATATCTCTATTTTAGGTCCTTCCACATAGTGTACTATCGGGAACTGTATTAAATATTCTGGCCTATCTTCTGTGAGTTGGTTTTTAAAATGACCTTTTTACTCCTCTGTGCTAATTGACTTGAGAGTAATTATTTCTTAAGAATCTTAAAACATTAGAAGCCTGTGATGATTTTGAGCCTCCCATATATAATTGAATTTCTCTACGTTTGTTCTCCTATGAAGCATTTTTATTTTCGTTAATTGCTCACTTTTTTCTTTCGTGATTCTTCCAGATTCTAATTCTAATATTAGCATATTGTTTTCTTTATTTCTTTGAATTTCTTATATGCTTAGAGCACCTTTCGCAGATTCCTGGGCTACCTTTATCAATTCTAAGTTTGTGATTATGACTTGGTTAATTGAGATGTTTCACTCTGCCTTATTTGAGGCTTTTAATATTAAAATGTGGCTCTTTATACTACTTCTTGTTACTTTCTTCTGTTGTTCTTTGTTCTACTTAATAATTTCGAAATAATTCAATTTTCAACGATCGGAACCGCAGTCCATTCGTCGGTACACTTCTGTGTCTAGGCCTTTCACCTATGAATGATCTAAACTGTCCCGTTTTTTTGGTGCCAAGGAAATTTATGAATATCTTTATAAGGGAGAAAAACATTAATATTTTAATAAGTCTGTTATCATTATCAGTAAGAGTGTCCTCTACATAACTCCCTACGACTTTATTATCTTTTGTCCTTCCTAGCTTTCAATTTTATTCAGAGTGCTACTCAAAGTATAAAAATGTCTTCTCTCTTAGCTAAAGCTATGCACTTCCTTCCATAAGATTTTTAATGGTATTTTGAAAACCAGTGATCTAACGAATTTCTTTAATTTGGGAAGTCAGACAACACTACAGATGTGACAGATGCGTTAAAAGTCAATTGATTATAAAAGCAAGATTGATATGTGGCTCTGTTAATGTGATTGTTGGCAAACTCGATAATATTGTTAAGTATCCTAATTATTTACAATTCCAGTGTAAAATTAAACAATTCTTGGTGCAAAGCTGTTTTTATTCAATCAATGAATATACGGAGAGGACATCTGCGTTTTGGCTTCCTCGTGCGTTTTTTTCTTTCTTTATGACATAATTTGTATACCCTATATTCTATAGTATTATTTTCTATATTTTATTTATATGAGTGTTTATCTTATTTGCTTTATGTGTTACTCTTACATTTTTAAATACATACGATAGTTAAGTAAATTATTGTTTTTTTTGTGTTAATTTACAATAACCTATTTATTTATAACGCTTTCAAATAAAAGTATATTTATCCATCTATTTATTTATACGATTGTCTGTACTGTTATCTGTTTCTGTGATCATTCTAAAGGAAAGCAGATGTCGATTTGAAATTTGATACATATATAATAATTTATATGGGGAAAACGTCATAGTTTAATTTATAGGCAAAATGACTCTAGCGGGAGAAGATAAAGGTGGTGGGGACTTACACATTTTGTAGAAATTCGGTACGCAATCTACATTCAACGCAAAAGAAAACTTATATTACCCTACCCTCAATAGAGTGTCCGGCTGCTGAAGAGTAGAAGGGCAAAGCCGCTTCTGGCACACATAGGGCGTTGTGTGTGTTAGAGAGAGAGGTACAAGTCAGCGTTAGTGCGAGAGAGATAGATAGATGACGTCATCCTAAAAAATTAAATTTAAAAAAATCAAAGCAGATCGTGGGATTGGAACCCAGTACCCGTGATATGAAAGCATGGAGCGCTACCCAATACGCTATACTGTACCTGATAGCATAAAAATAAATTCTGGTTTACTATTATCAAGATTGCGTCATCACATCCGAACATCAGTAATAGGCGATCGACAGCGCGCTGGCGGAAGTCCGCTTCGAATGCTTTCCTTGTCTTATTCATGTGTAAATAGGGTATTGCTTTCTTTGTCAACGTAAAATTGATTTTAACATATAGTTATAATCATGGCTGAATAATAAAATTAGTTAAAGTAACTAAAACATATTATTTATTATTATTATTATTACAGAATAAATAATTCAATACATTTATTACAGTTAATTTTAAATAAAAATTCTGGTCCATCTATAACATCACACACATGTGTAGAGTAATCTTGATGGCCAAAGCATGGAGTGAGAAGCTCTTCAAGCATAGATTCAGGAATCTTTAGCCTCGTCTTCAATAACTTGATGAAATATTTATTAAAATTACAAGGATCTTTAATATTGGTGAGGGGATCCCTTAGCTCCATAATTACTTCAATGGAAGGTTCCATTAGCCCTTGGCACATTGCACAACACCGTTTATTATTATTGACACAAACTTTTTTAAGAATAAAAAAGACGTTATTAAACTTATATAGAACAATATATAAATAGTAGTGCAATCAATAATTTCTTGAGAACTATAGTTGTTAATAACTGAATGATCTTCATGACATTTAGTAATATTTTGCCAATTTCCATCTCCAGTAGTTCTATTGAAATACCAATAACTTAACATATATTGAGTAGCATTGTTTGGTAATGCAGTATATGCATAAGCTGCATTTGTATCCTTAGATAAGCTCATTCGTATCCAAGATGATGGGCATAGATATTCACTGGTGACTTTAAAACAAATATAAACATCTTGAACATTTAAGGGTCGATGAACATATAGTGTATTGTTAATTAAGGCAGTTAGAAAAATGTAATTTGAAGCTAATAACACCATGATAAACAATAAACTAATGATTAGAAAGTGGCATTATCATAATATATATAGTAAATCAGAATGCAAATTGGTCTCTTATTGGTCCTAATAAACTAAAAAAAAAATGAGTAAATCAAATAATACCTATAAATCATCCATAAATTCTTAATTAATATTGTCGAAGTAATATTGTTACAAATTTTATCTAACGATAAAAATATTATAATATATTAACCACAATTGCTACTTTATTGGTTTTATGCTAAGAAATGTAAATTCCCTACTAACCCCAATTTCCTGGCTTGTGGTGGAACGAATGTATATTGTTACAAATTTTATTTAACGATAAAATAAATTAACCACATTAATTTCTGCCTTATCGGTTTTATACAGAAATTTCCCAACTTGTGACGGAACGAACGTATAACTTACATATATTACATATTAAAAATAAATTTTACGTTGACAAGGAAAGCAATACCCTATTTACACATGAATAAGACAAGGAAAGCATTCGAAGCGGACTTCCGCCAGCGCGCTGTCGATCGCCTGTTTGCAGCACGATGTCATGACGTAATTCCATTAAGATTATAACTTACATATATTACATATTAAAAAAAATCAATTTTACGTTGACAAAGAAAGCAATACCCTATTTACACATGAATAAGACAAGGAAAGCATTCGAAGCGGACTTCCGCCAGCGCGCTGTCGATCGCCTGTTTGCAGCACGATGTCATGACGCAATTCCATTAAGATTATAACTCACATATATTACATATTAAAAAAATCAATTTTACGTTGACAAAGAAAGCAATACCCTATTTACACATGAATAAGACAAGGAAATCATTCGAAGCGGACTTCCGCCAGCGCGCTGTCGATCGCCTGCTGCAGCACGATGTCATGACGTAATTCCATTATGCTTGAAATAGCCTGCAGCTATTCATTGGAACATCAGTTTAACACAATTTCTCTCTAAACGTTCAGTGAGTTCTCTCCAAAGTTTTTGTAAATTGTTCAGTGAGTTTTCTCCAAAGTTTTGCAAATTTTAACTGTAAGTATATATTCATTATTATAAGCGATTTTTTTTTAAAAACAAAATATTGTTTGATAAATTAACTTTGGGGTAAATATTCGGCTTAAACGTAAAATTCAATCAATTGTTATTAATTATATAGAACCTCTACCAATCTGTTCGCCTTAAGTGTTATAATTAATTCAGTTATTTTATATTATTAGATGGATTTAGCTAAAATCAATGCTACTTGTCTTGTAGAAGAGACGCAAATTGAAAAACCTACCATCAGTCTGAATGATTTACCCATCGGTGTACCACAGAAAATATTTGGATTAAACTCAGTCATCACTAGATGTGGGAAGCCGATTGTGGCAGAGTTAGAGGCTGCGAACATATTCTTACCAAAGAGGGCAACAAAGCTGCTAGAGGAGCATCTTGACCAATTTAGTGGTGGCAAATTTGACCTTGTATACAGGGGACAAAAAGAAATCGAGGAGGCTTACCCATCTTTCTATTTGAGATAGTTGAATTGGCGTAGAAAAAAAAAATGTAAGTTTCATGATTATTATTAATAAGTCACTTGTTTAGTTATTAATAAGTATATAACTTAATTCATAACTAATTTCCTTATTTTACTTGTTTCAGAATATTATCATCATCATCAACATTGAAACAGCAACACCAGACCAACAACAACTCAGCAACATACATCAAACAACTCGTCATCAACATTGAACCAGCAACACCAGACCAACAACTCAGCAACAACATCAGGCAATCAGATCATCACAGCAACATTACACCAAATTTAAAACTGTAAGTGATATTTAATTTTAAAAAACTATAAGAGATTTTTTTAAATTTTATGTATAATATGAAGAAGGAGATTCAAAAATGTGAAGGCATAATTTCAGCTTTTTTAAAACTAAAAAAAATATTGATTGATAAATTAACTTTGAGGGATATTGAGGTTTGGAACAAACGTATTCAAATGCGTCTATGTACTTATAATAAAATAATTCGGTCAAATAAGTCATTAAATATTGGGGTTAAACGTAAAATTCAATCAATTGTTGGGTTATTAAAGACCATTAAAAAATCTTTAACAAATTCACCTGTTCATGGTTCTGGATTTAATAGAATTAATTCAACTCATTCAAATAAAAAGATAGTTTGGCAAAATGTATTAACTGCATATAAAGGGAGGGTGCAAACAGGTGTAATAATAAATTTAGTACCTAAAGACGTTAATAAATTTCTCCAAGATTGTTTTCATATTTTTCAAAAGAAAATTAAAAATATCTTAAAATCTCTTTCAATGAAAAATGTTAATACATTATTTTCAGGAGAGTTTATAAAAAAATCGATAAATCAGGGAGATAAAATTGAAATAAAATCTTTTAACACAAAAAATGCTATAATTGATTTATCAACCGAATTACAAGCTTGATACTTTGAAAACGTTTGTGATCGGATATTAAAGAAGTTGTCAGAGTTTCAGGAGCGCGATTCGGGATTTGCGTTAGAGAGGGTCATTAACTTAGAAGTAAATATCAATCGAGTTGAGATGGGTAATGGCTCATCATTTATTCCATTACCAGATATCATCCAAAAGAAACATGCTTGTGTCAATGTCAAAAACATTGATCAAGCATGTTTTTATTGGGCCGTAGTAAGTGCCCTCTTTCCAACAAATGCGTCCAAAAGTTCAGATCGAACTTCACCATATCCTTATTATAATGAGGTATTAAAAACAGAGGACTTGTTTGCACCAATGCCTCTAAATCAAATCGAAAAATTTGAAAGAGTTAATGATGTGAACGTATATGCCTTGGAATTAGAGAAATCTTCTTTTGTTGTAGTTCCAGCTCGGTTAACCAAAACTAAGCGGGAAAGACATGTAAATTTGCTTTTAATTCAAAATCAATATTTTCCCAAAATCAATGACTATGAAAACATACCTATAGAATCTGATCATGAAGATATTGAAATTAAATATCATTATTTTTAGATAAAGAACCTTTCTTGCTTAGTTTCATTACAATTAAACAAACATAAACATAAAAAGTTTATATGTGACAGGTGCTTAAATTATTTTAGCTCAGATAATAAATTAAAGGATCATGAAGATTGCTGCTCAAAATTAAATGAATGTAAGATATCTTTTGCCAAATATGAATTTGTTGAGTTCAAAAATCATATTTATAAACAAAAAGCACCCTGTATTATTTATTCAGATTTTGAAAGCATGCTAGTACCAATTCATTGTAATATATCAACAAATTTAAAATAAATCAAAAACGCATATCCTATAGTGTTGGTTATTATCTTAAATGTTCTTATGATAACACACTCTCATATTTTAAAAGTTATCGGGGCGAGGATTGTTTGGATTGGTTCGCAAATGAGTTAAGCCAAATATCTGTATTTATTGAATCTAAAATTAAAACAATTGTACCTACGATGGATAATCCTAAACTATGTGATGCACGCGAATGTCATATGCGAATCTTCATTTAAACAAGAAGATAAGATCGTTCGCGATCATAATCACTTCACAGGTGTATTTCGTGGATTTGTTCACGAATCTTGTAATCTCAACTTTAAAAAATTATTTGTTGTCCCTATTGCTTTTCATAATCTCTCTGGCTACGATAGCCATTTTATCATCAAACACCTTGCTAGAAAAGGAACTTTGACTGTTTTACCATGCAATAAGGAGCAGTTTATTTCCTTCACTTATATCGAGGGAAGTATAAGATTTCGATTCATTGATTCTCTACGTTTTCTTGGTGATTCATTCGAGAATTTAATGCAAACCATGATTTATACTGACTTCAGTATTTTAAAGTCTGAATTTTTACATGTAAGCAAAAATAAGTTTCAATTATTGATGCCAAAGGGAGTATTTTGCTATGATTACATAGATAACATGGACAAACTCTCAGATACGTGTTTACCATCTATCGAGAAATTTTATAATAACTTAGACCAGAGTCATATTAATAATGAAGATTATGCGCATGCACAATCTATTTGGCAAAATTTTGAAATTCAAAATTTAGGAGATTATTCAGATTTGTACTTAACGACTGATATATTGGGGTTAGCTGACATATTTGAAAAATTTAGATTGAGTTGTCTATCATCGCATAGTTTGGACCCAGCCTGGTATTTTTCAATGCTTCAATATACTTGGGACTGTATGCTCCGATACACAAGATGTAAATTGCGATTATTGCAAGATATAGATCAAATTATGTTTGTTGAACAAGGAATACGTGGGGGAATTTCCTCATGTATTAATCGATATGGTGAAGCCAATAATAAACTATCTTGATAATTATGATCCTTCTAAACCCTCTACATATTTACTCTACCTAGATGTCAATAATTTATATGGAAAAGCTATGACTAAACCTTTGCCATATGACTGCTTTGAGTGCGTGGCTGATGACATTCAATTTGATGTAATGTTAATTACCGATGATTCTAAATTTGGGTATATTCTGCAGGTAGACCTAGCATATCCACCCCAAATTCACGATTTACATAAGGATTTTCCTTTTTGTGTAGAACATCGCACTCCTCCCCACTCTAAACAAACTAAATTGATTGCAACCCTCTATAATAAGGAGGCATATATCTTGCATTATCGTAATTTAAAGCAAGCTTTATCAAAGGGATTAATATTAACAAAAATTCATAAGATATTAAAATTTAAACAATCAGCTTGGCTTAAACCTTATATTGAACTGAATAATCGATTGCGAACTAAAGCCACAACAACCTTTGAGAAAAATTTGTATAAACTCTTCAATAACAGCTGTTTTGGGAAAACCATGGAAAATATACGGAAGCACAGGGTGGTTCAAATAACTAATTCATGGGAGGGTCGTTATGGAGCCAAAAATCTTATATCAAGCCATCGGTTTCTACACAGAATTGTGTTAGAGGATGACTTGATGTTAATAGAGTTCAAGAAAAATAAAATAATCTTTAATAAACCACTCTATATTGGTATGGCTATACTAGATATCTCTAAACTTACAATGTATTCATTTCATTATGATTATATGCTCCCTAAAATGGGGGTAGAACAATGTAAACTTTTGTATACCGACACAGACAGTTTCATCTATGAGCTTAAATGTGATGATGTTTACCGAGATTTAATAAGGTTAAATAATCAGCATTTCGATACCTCTAACTATCCTGTTAATAATCCTTACGATATCCCTCAACGTAATAAAAAGATGTTAGGACTTTTAAAGGATGAGACCTCAGGTCAAATAATTACTCATTTTTATAGGGTTAAGGTCAAAAATGTATACATTCAAAATTAAAGGGGAAAAAAACTATTAAAAAGGCTAAAGGGGTTAAATATGGAATAGTAATAAACAAATTAACTTATGAAGATTATTTATTAGGTTTAAAAAACTTAGATAAAAATCTTTCAGTTACTCAACGTACCATCCAATCATTTAACCAAGAAGTGTTTAGCATTGAACAAAATGAAATTGCGTTAAATGGACGTGATGATAAACGCCATTTACTGCACCATACCTTTGATACCCTACCATTTGGACATTATAGTCTACATTAATTTTATTTCTTTATTACAGATGTCATTACAAGAGTTATGTATCAAAACCATTTGCGAAAATGTAACTTCAGCTGCAAATTTTACTTTGGCATCTCCCTTGCCTACAAGATTAACGCTAAAAATATTAAAATTATACTCTAACTATAAATGGCGTTATATAAATAAAGTAGCTTAAAATGACCAATCGAGATTTGAAACTAACTTAGAATTTGTATGTAACGATAAACAAATTCCGAGATCATGGCAAAATGCCGTACTTGGCACAAATGATTGGGACTATGCAATTATGGAGGATGGAGCTGGTGGTAGATATTGTATATGGGTTAATCTATACATAATTAAGATCTTAAATATGTATGTTTGTAAAGCATGTCATAATAATTTTAAAATAGTACGAAAAAATAGACCATTTGAACATCTGTTAAGATCAATTAGAGACCACTTTCATCTTGTTACAGAATGTTATAGTATAGTAAGCGACTTTTATCATAACAAAAAATATTGGTGCCAGAGCTGCTATTCAGAAGTACTCTTTCAACTAATGAGTGAATCGTATTGTGAACTGAAGCTTCATGACGTTAATCGTGAAACTCAAATAAAAATCCGGTTTACAGCTCCATATGATAGCGATTCTGAAATTGATCATTTTGAGTTAAGTGATGATGATGATTATTATGTTAAAAATGTGTAAATTAATGTTAAGGTTGATGTAATCATGAATTAACACTTGTATATATATATATATATATATATATATATATATATATATATATATATATATATATATATATATATATATATACATTTAATATTTGAAAAAAAATGTTGATAATGATGATGATGAAATAAAAAAAAAAACAGATAGTTAAACATTTTTTGACTTTTATTTGAAATCACTAATTAACATATATTAACATAGTAGTAATTAGGTGATAGTAGTGTTTTTCTTTCTATTATTCTTCCTACATTTACTTAATCTTAATACATATTTATCTCTCTGTTCTTGAAGTAATTCTTCTCGTCCTAAACAGTCATTAAGGTTTACAAAGACTTGTTTCCTATTTTTCTCTTTATTAGTCAATTCTATTTGACAATTGTCTCTTTCCATATTTATTAAGCGAATTTCATTATTAAGATCTATTAAGTCAGTTTTAATCCTTATGTTTTTTCTCTTTTATAGTCAGATATTACTGTTAACTCTAAATTAAAATTTTCTTTACATTTTTCAAGTTGCTTTTTGGTTTCTAGCAGTTCTGCTTCCAATTCAATATTCTCTCTTCTGGATATTATCACTGATGTATAATTTACCAAATTGGTTAGGTTTGTGTTGGTATGCTCACAATTTTCAAGTTTTTCCATTAACATAATACTCATATCCATTTCATTTTCAAATAATTCCCTGTATTCATTTGTCACCTTACTACATTCTAAATATAAGGATAAACTTGTATCGTATATTGATTCATAATCACTATAGCTAACAGTAGCTTCCAAATTATCAGAAGTTGAAATTACCGTAATTATGTTAATAATTAAGGTTAACAAGATAGAAGCTTTGATAATCATTATACTGTGATCACGTCAGTTGTCGCAGATAAACTAATTAATACACAAACTAGATCAGTAATATATATTTATTTAAGATCATTCAGTACATTAACTCTATAATAATACATATACTCATTAAAAGCTTTCATTAGAAGTATATTTCCACCTGCATAGGTAGTTAACATCGTTCGAATTATATCTAATTTTAACATAGTAGTATTATTATTATTACATAAATTATTTACATTATTAATAACATTATAGTAAAATTCACAAAAATTTAAGTGTTTAAGTAGGTTAATTTGATAATTTATCAGATTTAAATCAGCATAGATATTATTTAAAATATTTTCTTCAGAAAAATAAAATTTTGCTTCCAATTTGGATACTTCTATCATCTTTATATCATCATGCAGTATTTGGGAAACTTTTAGTAATTCTCCATTTCATGTAATTGGACAACTATCTTTGGGTGTGTTAGTATCATTGAAATATTTGACGATCTTCTCTTGAAGTATATGCATTAATTCTGTCCACTCATGTTCATTCATAGATATTTTACCAATTTTTATCCTTCTGAATAAGAATGTTGGTTGGGGTAAATGTTTTTGCAGGGCTTAAACCACATTCAACTTGATATTTCCCAATATTATATAACGAATGTAATAAATAATATTGTTCCATACTTGATGCAATTTCAAACTTATTTAAATTATCATGAAGTAACTGATTATAGTATTCTATGGTTTCGTCAACACTATCACTATCAATACTAACTGACATGTCTGTATCCATGTCCATGTTTACGAAGCTACTAACTCAAACTATCAATTTAATGTAGATGTTATTGTAGTCTGGACATGTGCAGTATGGATTAGACTTGTTTAGACTTGATTAGGCTTGATTAGACAACATCTTTATCTTGATCCATCCAGCTATTGTCTGATTTACCGAAACCAAGCCATTTAACATACATTTTATTGTTTTTCTTGCCTAAGATTTCTTCAATTAAGTACACATCTGTTTGTTTAGTCTTTTGTAACTCTTTCTCGTAAAATCCCCCACTTATTGGTTGTCCTTGCATATCTTCTAATAAATATGTAACAGGTGATGTGATATTTACCTTAATAACTTTAAAGAGCTCTGTTGACCAATTAGGAGTGTATCCCTTTTGAAATATATGTTTAAATTTACTTATGCGTACTGTATCACTAACCTTAAATTTGGGCTTATTAAAGATCTTGATGTTTCCATATACACCATTTAGCAATAATTTTTCATTAGATTTATTGACTTGAATTGGTTTCATACGAATAGTTGAATGTCTTGTATTATTATAGGTATCTGTAATGTGCTCCAACAAGTTCAACCATCTATGACTACCATTTAGAGTAAATAGTTGAAATAATTTCTCCTTGATGGTTCGTATTAGTCGTTCAGCAATAGAGGCTTTTAGAACACTAAACGTACTATAATGGTGTACTCCATATCTCTTCATCAAATTTTGAAACTGAGAGTTGTAATACTCTGTTCCTTTGTCCGATTAGAGTTTTTTGGGAATTCTATTTGAAGTTTTAAGTATCTGTTCCATAGCTGTTGTGACATCTTGAGTAGATTTTGATTTTAATGGTCTAGTCCATAAAAATTTTGAAAAGCAATCAATGTCAGCTAGAATATACTTGTAACCTTTATTTTCACGTGCATATCCATCTAATTGAGCAAGATCTGTAGCAAAGGTATCATCCAACCCATACTGAATAAATCGCCTTCGTTTAAATTTTGATTGAGCTGGTTTGTGCAATTCCTTAACAACTTGCTGCCTAGCTTTGGTAATCATTTGTACTACACTGCGAGCTAATGACTAATGCCCCAAATTATTAGAGTTTCTAACTTTGTACTTTTAATTTTAATCTCATATCACCAAACATCTCATAGAGTTTTGTGGTATCTTCATCTAGAACATTTAATATGTCGTATACATCTGATTTAGTCTGTTCAACAGATGATTTTAAGTTTTAATAGTTTGTAAAAAGCTCGCTAAATTTCTTTTCTTGATTTGCTGTTGCTTCATTCACATAGGTGTCAACATATCCTTTAGTTGCCATATGAGTTGATTCAGTAGGTGAAACGCTTGTTATAAATATATAAACTCCTTTAGATAATCATTCATTGCATTAAACTGCTTATCTACATATTCCTTGTTCACAGCATCCGTTTCATTGACTGGTGTTTTAATATTACACAACTTATGGTTTTCAAAGTCATAATTACCATCACTCGTAAATGGTATTATGGAATGACTCATTTTCTCTCTATTTTTGATTGTTGAACAACCATTGAACGACCAAACTTATCCATGGCTACTTAACTTATGATTATAATGAGAATTTTATGGATTACTTATATCCGCTCAATAACTCCAAGTTCAGTTAATTCTTCGAGAATACTAACAATTTCATTTGTGTGATTATTATTGCCGGCAGTCTGAGAGGCATTTAGCTTTATTAATCTGTTAACTAATTCATTTACATCATCGAAATAGACCTATTCTTTGGGTTTGTCATTATAATTTAATAAAGCTGATCCATATGCTGGTGATCGTTGACCTCCTTCACTTGTAACCCGATGTTTATGTAATTTAGCTGTAGCTGATCCATATGTTGGCGATCGTTGACCTCCTTCACTGGCAATCCGTTGTTTATGTAATTTGGCAGCTGTAGATTTTGATGAAATTATTGGTTGGATAAATTGTTTATATTTTGTTGAATTACTTCCTTTTACTTGTCCTAAAGGATTGAAATCCCTTTTATGAACACTTGTTTGATCTAAGATTGCTTTATATTGCTGTTGATCAAATCTAGTTGGATATGTTTTCGGCATTTTTAAGAAGATTAATTCATATAATCCAGCAGTACCCTTATAGATTACACCTCCTATTTTAATGTCACCGTTAGAAAGAAATTCTAATTTTTCATTGCCAATCTTCCATAAGTCATATCTATTTTTTTCGTGTGATAATCCATATGTAGTATCAATCTTGGATGGATTTGTATAATATAAATTTACATATTTCTGAGCTATTTGTGGGTACTGATTCAGGTATTCTTGATAACTATGGGAGTATTCATCAATAGATTTTTGAAGTTCTTGCTCATTTTCTTGTTGTATTAAATTAAACACTGCTTCATCATCATCATCTCACCATCATTTGATTTTACGAATACTTTCGCTGGTTGAAATTTTACCTCCTGTTGTTTAATTATTGGTTTCTCTTGATTCATCTCAGATTTTACCTGATTCATCTCAGATTTTACTTTACCTTCTGATTTAATTTGATCCATTTTTATATTAGTTAAATCAACATTTTTCACAAGTTCAGTTGATGGTTCTTTTATAGGATTTCATAATTTACTTATAGCTTCATCATTTTCGCCACGCTCCAATTTTAATGCAAGATATTTTTTTTCTAATTGAATTAGCTGCATTGTAAATTTTTCGTTTTATGGCTTTATCTGCTTTACTTAGAATATGAGGCATATTAACAGGTTAACGGGTTGAGCGGGCTATATAGCAAGAGGTTGAGCAGACTATATAGCAGTTGAAGTTGTATAGCCACCTGTTGTGCATGCAGTCTTATATCTAACTGTATATCTACCAATCTAACTTAAATATTTATATTGATTGTTTAGGGTATTATATAGGTATCAAATTTACTTCGATATCTACCCATATTTATCTCACTATCTTTCATAATAACTAAGAATCCATAATTATCATTCCAACATTCTGAACAAATATTCTTAAACTTTTCCATGTCCATATCTGTATTGACATGATCACTATATATATATGTTTCAGGTTTAGATCATCTGGTTTAAAACACAATAATCATGTTGACATTATCACGAATTAATTGTTTTTGTACCTTGGAATATGTTTGACATAAATAAAATGAATCTATTCCATTATGTCTACCCATACAAAAATAGTTTCTAATCTTGTCTTGTTTTTCACAGGCTACATCATCAAAAACAAATATTCAGTTAGGTTTGGCATCTTCGTGATCTAGAACTATGCTATTATCACTAAATACATGATAATTTACACCTGGCACTACACTAATAACTTTCTCCAAGAATTTATACTTTTCTTGTTGAAGTGACTTTGAATAAATATACACATTATTAAATCTTAGACCATTTGAATCAATCAGTAAACTCAACACAACGTTACTCTTTCCCGAATTACTAGGTCCACATATAATTGCCCGAATAGTATTAGGTAATAATTTACCATGTCGTAAATATTTATTCTTATTAGTGTTTAAGTCAAAATTACTAACATCAGTGCTAAGCGGTTGTTTTTCCAATCGCATATTTAATGACTGATTATTACTAACATGCACTCAGTATCAATGAATAGCTGAAGCTGTGATGTCATGTTAAATAGTACAATTAATAAACTACCATTTGAACTTCATTTGCCCGGTTACTCATATTGTGGACCTGGTACTAAAACTTACTGAACGACTAGCTCGCGGAGACCAACCAATTAATAAGCTAGATAGCTATTATAAAACTCGCGATATTGAATATTCCAAATATAAGGATTTAGAGCATCAACATCAGGCTGATAAGAATTACAAGAAAGAGCTGGGACACGTGTTAAATCAGCTGACGCTAGTTTAGGTGAAAAAAAGAGCAGCTTGGATTGTTACCACAGCCATGAAAGCTAAATGTAAGCTTGGAATGGGTCTAAGTAAGTAAACTTCAAGGGAAATCTATAAATAAAACAAAGAAACAGAAAAAGAACTTATAAGAAAATTACATTCATTTACATCAAATATTGTGAAAAATGTTGCAAATTCTCTAAAGAGTCAACATGGAAATTCACTAAAGGATAATATTAAGCATGCTGTCATAACAGCTCGAAAATCCATAAAGAAAGTCGGTGGAAGAAAGAACTTTAAAGTATCTAGAGTTATTAGGGTACCTGAGATTGGTGGTATACTCCCTCTAATACCTATTTTTGCTGGATTGAGTGCTTTGGGGGCATTATCTGATGGAGTTGCAGGAATTTCTAAGGCTGTTAATGATGCCAACGCAGCTAGGAATAAATTATCGGAGGCTAAAACGACATAATGAAACAATGGAAGCCATAGCTTTGGGAAAGCATAAGAGCGGAAATGGAATATTTCTTAAGTCATACAAGACTGGTTATGGATTGTTTTTAAAAAAGATGCCAAAAAACTACCAGTGAAGCTACCCAATAGACCGTTATCCAATCTAGATATTGAGTATTATACAAAGCTATTGAAGATTCCACATTTTAGGGATGTATTTATGCGAACTAATTTACCTAGTAAACCACATAAATATGAATATGGTGTAATTAACCTTGATGACAATGCTGGAACGCATTGGGTAGCTTATAAGAAGATCAACCGAAATGTTATTTACTTTGATAGTTTTGGAAAACTTGAGACCACCTGCAGAAGTTGTTGATTATTTTAAGTCCTGTAATATCTCATATAATTATGACGAATACCAAACTTATAACACATTTAATTGTGGACATCTTGTATTGACATTTCATTATAACAATAAATTATTATAAAAACAATATGTTTAGTGTTTTATTTTAGTTATGTCACAGACATTCACTCTTAAAGGACGTACCAGCTGCATAAGCGTTGACATTAGTCCACCCATTGAGCTTGATCCTAAATACAGCTATTCATTAGCTCTTATTTCACTCAGTACATGGAATTCCAAATATAGAGACTAGTAATAATAAATTTTATTACTTCAATAAAACATAGTGAGTTTTTTTGGATATCCCAACTGGATCTGATGAACTTAGTGATATTGAAAACTACCTTAACAAGAGGTTACGAGAAATAGGAGAACAAGAGATCAGTTTAAAGCCGAATAATAATACATTAAGGTATGAATTAAGGTCAAACTATAATATTGATTTTAGATCAAAGGATAGCATTGGGAAATTATTGGGATTTTCTCATAAATTACTAAAAGCTAATTTAACGCATGAATCGGATATATCAGTGAATATTGTTAAAGTTATTACTATACGACTAGAGTGTAACATTATATCTGGATCTTATTATTCAAGTAATCCATCACATACTTTATATGAATTTTCTCCTGCTGTCGATCCTGGTTATAGCATAATTATAGAACCACGAAACCTAATTTATCTACCAAGCAAACCATTGACAACATTACCATAAACTTATTAGATAAGAACTCATTACCAGTCAATTTTAGAGGAGAAGAAATCATAATTAGATTGGAGCTTAAAAAACATGGTGCTGGTTTTTGAGCATTATCAGCATGGAAGACCATTAGAAGCATATTTATCTGTAAACAATCATACTCCTAAACCATTCTGCAACCATTCATTGCTGCTGACACAACGAAACACTCGTTTACTACATTCACTTGGTAAAAAGTATGGCTTCCGTATCAGCAGAAAAACTTCAAATCTTCCGCCCAATTAATATTGATGAATCAATTAGACGAGAAGAATGGCATACCTATCATCCATTTACCAAGTCATTTAATTATAATGATGAAATAGAAATAGTTATTAATCAACAAGATGTATTTATGGACATTAGTCAAGCTGAACTTTATATAGAAGCCAAATTTAAAGAAGAAGAAACTGCAGGTAAAACAGGATCCTGCAAAATAACCAACAATGTTGGTGCTTTTCTATTCGATTCCATTACGTATGAACTAAATGGAAAGGAACTTGACAAAGTGCGAGATCCAGGTTTAACTAGCACAGTCAAGAATCTAATGTGTCTTAATTACTTGGAAAGTAAATCTTTTTGCACTGCTGGGTGGCACTTGAAGGGCGATCTACAATCTCTGCACGATGAAAACTTTAATTTACTTATACCATTGCACTATTTATTTGGTATATTTTCCGATTATCATAATGTTATTATGGGACGTCAGAAGGTTAAGTTGGTACGTGCTAGAAATGATGAAAACTGCTACATTAGTTTAACTGGAAATAAAACAGCAACCATATCAATTTCTGTCATCGAATTAAGAGTAAAGCATGTCTACCCTAATGACATTTACAAGTTAAACTTATTGAATGAGATTGGAGCTAATAAACCAATACATATTGCATTCAGAAGTTGGGAACTTCATGAATTACCAGCCTACGGGCTACTAAAAAAGATATTTAGACAGTGAAGTCGATGACAGAGAGAGCTCGTTACGTTATCGTATTCTTTCAGAAGAATCGTAAAGGTAACCCTAATAATGATTGCACTTATTTCGATAATTGAAATATTACCGATGTACGTCTATACTTAAACTTTGAAGTTTATCCCTATGAAGTCCTAAATTTAAATTTTGGTACCAAACAGTATACGGAACTCTACAGAATGTATACAGATTTTCAACGATCCTACCAATCCAAGGCATATGGTCAACCCTTATTGGACTTTAATGAATTTGCAGATAGATCGCTATTTATTATCGATTGCTCACGTCAAAACGAATCTCTGAAGAGTGGTTCTATCGATGTTAAATTAGAATTTCAGAGCTCTGAAAATTTTGATAATAACGCACGCGCATATTGCATTATTATCCACGATCGTGTTTTGGAACATTTACCTTTAACTGGAGCTATAAGAACCATAATATAAATTTTCATTACTCATTTAGTTGTCAAGCTTAGAAGAACTAACATGAATCATCAACCAAATATATTTATTTATATACAGGGCTTTCATCGTTCTACTAATGGTTTTATCCCTAAAGAATTGGCTATATATGATGAAACACATTGTTTAACTTATGTATTTAAGCCACCATTCGCAAAGAATCTTCTGACTAATAAAGATAGAAAAACTGTTAAATGGGCGGAACATTATCATGGAATCGATTGAAATATTGGTAATGTAGAACTGAATGAAATAGATAGTATATTAAATATGGTGCTAAAATTAAATGATGATGCATCAATGATTCATGTAAAAGGAGAAGAAAAGGCTAGATTTCTCAAAAAATCTATAAACGAAGATCGAATTTACATCATCCCAAACACTGATGAACCTATTCTATCCAAATTTAAGAAGAAACCTAAATGTTATTTTCACAAGGATAATGGACCTTGGCATTGTGCCTTATCTAATGTTAAGTTACTATATAATTAACAAAATTGTAATAATTAATATTAATTTATTTATTTATAATAAATAGCATTTATTTAACCTTAAGGTGTTTAATTACTTTAACTAATTTTATTATTATTATTACTCCACCATGCTTATAACTATATAGTGCGAGAGAGAGATGATGACATCAAATGGTTCTAATCTGAACTAAGTGAAGTTATGTTAATACCGTAGCTGGCAGATGGTGCTGATGGGTTAGTTGATAAAGTTTAATTAGTTGACAAAGTTTAATGATTCTAATCTGAACTAAGTGAAGTTATGTTAATACCTTAGCTGGCAGATGGTGCCGATGGGTTAGTGAACAAAGTTTAATGGGTCTAATCTGAACTAAGTGAAGTTATGTTAATACCCTAGCTGACAGATGGCGCTGATTGTTAGAGAGTTTAATTTAATTTAATTTTCTAGGATGACGTCATCTATCTATCTCTCTCGCACTCACGCTAACTTGTACCTCTCTCTCTAACACACACAACGTCCTATGTGTGCCAGAAACGGCTCACATAAGGTTACGTGTTAGAGAAAGAGGTACAAGTTAGCATGAGCGCGAGAGAGATGACGTCATCTATCTATCTCTCTCGCACTCACGCTAACTTATACCTGTCTCTCTAACACACACAACGCCCCGGAAGCGGCTTTGCCCTTCTACTCTAAAATCCATTGTGGCCCTATTATTCCTCCTCTGCATGTGAAAAAACCATCACTCTCCCGCAGTTGCACTTAATTATAAATCAATTTAGATTAGTACAACAGTTCTTACGGCACACAGTAGAAAATAATTTATGGACAAAAATCGCCTTAAAACTCAATTTTGGTCCAATTACAATTTTTTTTAAATATTCATGCTGCTTCCAGCTTTAGTAGTTCTATATATGCTATAATTTAGAAAAAAATATATATAAAACATAACATTACCTTAAAAATTCAAATCTAATATCAACTAAACAGTATTAGTAAAGAAGGGAGGCTTTACATGATTTTAACAAGAAAACATCTCCAGCTCTTGACCAAATATAACCAAACGAATCCAGATTTAATTAAGCCAAAAAATTATTTCTCGCAAATGAATTGGATTATTGCAGAGAGTTAAAATTAAATTTAAATAATTTACGGACATTTAAAAGTTTTCAGCATGTTTTTTAAAAAACTCTGAAAATTTTAACTTGTATAATAAATTTCACAGAAATTTTGAGGTGTAAGCAACAAAAAAATATATTGATTATTTGAAAAATAACTTGTTATAAAAAATTTAAATTTTCATTTTAGTAATAAGTCTTAAAAATTTCATAATTGCTGAAATCTGTTTTTTCTAAAACAATATAATTTCTCTAATTTGTATTTAGTTTATTTTAATAATGTATTTCAAAGTCAAGATTTTAAAATTATGTGAAATAATCTGGAATACTACTCCTCCTAAAAACGGAAATAGACTTGATGTGATATTAGATGAAATTAACAAACATATTTTCGGAACTTTTTTTTTATCACTCACCTCCTCGCCTCAGTAGAGATTTTACCCTGTTTCCATATCTCAAGGATATCGGCGAGGATGTCGTAATACCCGTCAACGTTGTCCCAGTGCCGAAATATACACTTTTGTATTTCACGGCATCTGTTAAACAACGCGGTAGTGCTGCCATGGACGTTATTTGCATTTCTGCAAGCAACTACTACCTATGTACGTGGGCAGGCCAAATATACTTAAATAAATTAACGAATAATTATACCGACCTGCGGGATGGAACCCTCGACCTTCTGCACAGTGGCAAAGTACTACACCACCGAGCCACGGACAGTCACATGAGGAGAAACCTTTAAGAAATAAGTTCGTCGTCAACTTTCTTTCGCAATTTAATAGAAAATAGGAAACGGTTTCTCGTAGAAAATATATATTTTTTTTAATTTAACATAAACATTGATAATGATTTTATTTTAGAATTTATTGATGCCTCTTCGTCAATATCAGGTAATTCCCATAGCCATGGAATTTCTGGTAACCCAGATAAAATACAACATATAAAGAGAGGACGACCTCGATTGTCATATGAAGAAGGCTCGGAAAAAACTCAGCATAGACGTATTGACGAGATTGTTTCATCGTATAGCGATGTAGAATTATTTCGAGCTCTTCAGAAGAAACGAAAACAGACTACGGAGATTAAAACAGAATTAGATTCGGAAGAAGAGACTGCAGATAATGAAGTCAAAAGTAAAAGATGCAAATGACATTTTAGCTATGTATTTGTATTTGAAAGAATAAGTATAAAAATTAACAGCCCACAATTTAGAAATCTATGGTTATAAACTTTATCTTCCACATTACAATATTATTTTAGGTAAAAAAGATTGTAACCTGAAAATATAAAAGTTTCTGAATTGGAGACAAAAGTTAACTTATTATACTGGAAAAGACCGGGAATCTAGAAAAGACCGGGAATCCAGTTTACAGATTTACAAATGACAGTACGCTTATCTCTTCATTCAGTTTGAACGCTCGGACATCGGCTACTTATGCTAATATCCACAGGCAGCAGTAGGTCGTTCAACTTAACAAAAACCTGGAAGAAATTCTATCTTGGTGTGACAGTAACCAAGTGGAATTTAAC
Source organism: Pachyrhynchus sulphureomaculatus (assembly GCA_019049505.1). Classification (NCBI taxonomy): domain Eukaryota; kingdom Metazoa; phylum Arthropoda; class Insecta; order Coleoptera; family Curculionidae; genus Pachyrhynchus; species Pachyrhynchus sulphureomaculatus. The sequence continues at coordinate 101,587,810 of CM032446.1, read as the reverse complement.
GCTACAAAAACCCAGGCGGCAGTTTTTTATAAAAAAAAGTTAACGTTGCTGAATCCGACTTAGTCATGTCGGGGCACTCCATTCCCCTAGCATCGTCACTCAATTTGTTTGGCGTTAATTTGGGAACAAATATGTCCTAGCATGAATATGTTGTAGGCATAGCAAGGAGAGCTTCTCAAAAGTTGAGAATATTATTTCGAGGGGGGGGGGGGGGGGGGGGGGGGGGGGGGACCAGAAAGCTTTGCACTCCACAACAACTGTTAATTCTTTACAAAGCTCAAGTTCGACCAATTATGGAATACTGCTCCCATGTCTGGGGCTCCGCTCCCAAACACACACTGCATTTGTTGGATTCTGTTCAGAGAAGTCTGATTGGAGACCCGGAACTAACCGGCGGCCTTGATTCGCTGGAACATCGAAGAACGGTTGGCGACTTGAGTCTATTCTACAAGTATTTTCATGGAAAGTGTTAGAAGGATGTAGCCAGCTTAATTCCTCCCAGAGCGGTGCATGTCAGAAATACACGTCGCGCTAATACTTTACATCCGTATAAAGTTCAACTTGTTACCCCGCGTACAACGCTTTTCAAGCTGTCTTTTGTATGGAGAGCATCATCCCTTTGGAATAATTTGCCCAGGGCTGTGTTTCCCACCGAGTACAATTTACAGCGATTCAAGAACACCGTGAATCGCTTTTTCCGCACACATGCTCCTGGAGAGCTTTAGGGACTTCCCTGTAGGACGTGTGCTAGATCCATAAAAAAAATCTTTGTTACGTCATACTACAGAAAAGGTATTACTAACTTTAGATCAGGGAAAACTGAAGCAAATATCAAATAAAGAGCTAACATTAATTGGGAAAAAGGTATGGATGGTATTTCTGGACAGAATACTACTAGGCAGAAATGGACGTCTTTAAATTTATCTTCTGCTAAGAACCGAGAATGTATAAATTGAGAGTAAACAAGAAAGATAAGACAATTTATTTGAATTCAAGTTGGTCGGATAAAGCTATGTTTCTTATTTCATTCGTTCCTCATCAATTAACGGCTGCTGAAGATATAGTGTGGCAAAATGAAAAACATTCCTCAGTTTTTCATTGCCGACCAATAGCATTCAAATTTATAAAGGAAACTGAGAACACTGTAAAGAAATATTACAATTTTTATTCTAATCTACTGAATAAATTTCAGCTATATTCTTTTACGTTGAATGGAATAACATCTCAAGTCAAGTTTGATTTATACTCCACCCTGATGCCAAGCCAAAAAGCATCAAATTATTGCAATATTTATCGTGTTAACCTAAATAACTGGTCAAGTGCAAGTAAACTTGCGCAATTAGTGTTCCGTACGTTGATTGCTTCTGAAATAAAAATTTTTGTTACGGAGGTATGAAATGATCAGTGACTTCAAAAACAGACCCCAAATGAGTTTTCAACAAAGGTTGTTCCCAATCTTCACTAAAAACTGATGACCTTGAAATTTTTGTTTTTTTATTTACCAGATAAATTACTAGAGGTAAAGCACTCGTGATAATTTTCGGTCAACCTACACCCCGTGAAGAATATTACAGAGTTTTCTCTCTCTCTAAAGGGGAGGGACAACGATTTTTTTCGCGATTTTTTTAAAATAATACAATGAAAAGTGTGTTCATGTAAGACATTATATATATTTTTGAACTCGTGTTTTTACAAGCTTTCATTTGACATCCCACTCGATGACCTAGTAAAAAGATTTTTTCTTCACTTCCGATTTCATCCCCCAAAACATAACCCCTTAAGTCAAAATTTAAGTTTCAAGGCTACACGGCTCTGATGAGGCCATCAATTCCTATATAAGTACCAAATTTCAACTTTCTACATCAAATAGTTTCGGAGAAAATCGGGTCCGACAGACGGACAGACAGACAGACGGGCAGACACCGAAGTGATCTTATAAGTGTTCCGTACGGAACACTAAAAATATCAATAACATTAATGATGTTAAAAGTATTCCATGTTATAATGATTTCTTTAAATTTGGACTTTTCACCTTACACTGCTGGATTCGGTTCATGAAACATGTGTTACATTTAGCGTACTACCAAGATTTTAAAAAAAGTTCTGCAAGAGGGAAAATAAACTTAAAAAAGAAACCAGAAAAAAACTAATACAAGATTCATTGGGACTATAATTATCTCTAACGGTGGATATAGTAAAGCAAGGAACTGGAACAACTAATACCGGAAATGTAGTACGCACCTTTTTCAAAAACCCTGAAACTGTCGCAGAGATTACAGGTAAAAATAAACACCTAATTATAAGGCTTCAAAATATTTTACAGATACTATATGCTCAAAAATAATAGCACAACATTTAAACATTATTCCCTAGAAACAGCTTATTTATGTGTCACTCTTTAACCTTGGTACAAAATGCCACCATCTGTACAGAAGGTATTAATACATGGAAGTAATATAATAAACGAATTTAAATTACTCATTGGATGGTGCTCAGAAGAACCTCAAGAAGCAAATATTAAAATATTTAGAAAAGCTTGTTCCCTAAATAGTGGAATCTCTAAAAGATTAGGCACTAATGAGGATATTATTCATCATCTTTTAATCTCGTCTGACCTGATAATCCGTGACTTAAGAATACAAGAGAAAAAAAACAAAGATTTATCAATGATGCTCAAAACTTACGCTAAGATTATAAAAACGTAAGATCTTCCCAAATGTGATGTAAGACTTTGGTTTATAATTTAACCCGTTGAATTACGTCACAGAATGATAAGGGTTACACCTTGTGCAAGAATATAATAGCGTTTTTGATTTGATACTTCAAGTTACGTTAGGTTTAGAGTTTGCTATGTAAGGATCCATCTGCTCGCTTATCATTTGACTCATCAATACGTTTCTAACTCTTAAAGTTCATAGTGTGAGCCTATCTGCTCGGTTATGATTTGATAAATTATTTTGGTATATTGGTAAGGTTTAAATCTGGTAGTGTAAGGCTCTTTGCCTTTTCATTATGTATTGATACTTTTAAATCTTGTGGTGTAAGTATCTTTGCTAATTTTTCATTTGATATATTAGATTCATGGCCTAAGGCTTTTTGGTCGTTTTTGATTTGTTTGTTAGGATAGGTTAGCATAGGTTAGATTTAAAGCTTGTGATTTAAGGTATTGTGATTGATCATTGTCTTATCTATTATTATATATTAGATTTATGGTTTTTGTTGAGCATTTTTTGGCATCATTGATTTGATATATATTACTAGGTTAGGTTTATTACTTTGCGTATCTTTTTGTAATACTTGATATATTAGCTCTGAAGCTCAAAGTATAAGTGTTTCTGCTCTTTTATGGTTTGATTTATTATAGACTGTATTAGGTTTACAGTTTTCAATTTATAAATAATTTTGATTTGATAAATATGGTAATAGGTTATGTTAGGTTTTCAGGTAAGGGTAAATTGTCTTTCCTGAATTTGTTAAGAGTATTTAAGAGCACACATATACAATTATTAGCTTTTAGACTGATATTTCTATAAATAGGTATTTTGTAAATATCGTAAAATTTTATAGGTTTGGTTAAATTGTTTTGAATATTAGTAATGCAGGATTAAGAAATGATCTCTTCTCAATTTTTTTAACCACATACATCCATGCTTTATTCTTTAAAATCATATGAAGACCTCCTTCTTTTCTAATATATTTTTTTTAGTATTGGATTTGAAATTTTGAAATTATGTTATGTTTTATATAGTTTTTTCTTAATTATAGCAGTGAGATACTAAAGCTGGATGCATCATGAGTATTTTAAAAAAATAAGTATTGTAATCGGACCAAAATTGAGTTGCAAGGCGATTTCTATCCATAAATACTACATTATTTTCTGTTGTGCGGCACTGTATATTGTCCGCTTTAATATCAATGTTTTTAGCTTTTGCGGATGGAACGGGAACGATTTACTTTAAAACTTCTGAATCGATTTTAAAAAATATAGTATTGGAGAGCAACTAATTTACAAATTATATTAGCCAGAAAAATATAAAGACAATCTTTATCATTCGAAACTAAACGAAATATTGTCACAAAATTGTTATTGCATGTCGACTGATGTAGGGCGTATACATCAACAAGTTTTTTATTTTTTTTCTATAAGGTTGGTTAAAAGTTAAATGCTTGAATTTTGGAATTATGTTACTACTAATCTTAGTAATTGATTATAGGGAAAGTGTAATAAATAAGCTATACGGATGTTCTAAACTTATTGTAATTATTCACCTCAGCACTATATTTAGTTAAAATAAATTTACTGGGTTTAAAGACAATCAACCGTCCTAGTAATTTTTACTCACCTGATAAATAATATTGTAAGCAATATCAAATCTGCACATACGATTATGTAGGAAATGTTTGCCTGTAGTTTTATTGTTCATCCCTAAAGAACCAAAAACAAAAATTTTTAAAATTTGTTGTAAGTTTGTTTCTGTATCACTCCCAAATTACTATTGGGGTACAACGATCGTTGGGTTAAGTTATAGACAATATTCTATCAATACAGGATGGTTTAAAGAGTATCACAAAACCAAATATGCTTTTTTATATGGCACATAATAAATACATATATAATATGGTCTGTAATTTCTACTCACAATTATAAGCCTACTGTTTTAAAATAATTTTAGGTTTAATTTTCTAGTTCCTAAGATATCGATAACAAGCATATAATTCTCTTGTAAAAAAATTATATTAAATTACTAAGTGAAATCCTTCTTAAAACCACAAATGGTTATCATCAAAATAGTGTGACTTTCGTAAACTTATTTAATAAAATTTTGTCAAATATTTCAATCCAGGGTTTTAGAGACACAGTGGTTACGACAGACGAAATGACTTACAGAATATGTGAGCAAGAAAGAAATGTTTTTACGTATTTTTTTATTCTTGATATTGATAAATTTCTTTCTCAAAATAACATGTCGTATAAAGCGCTTTCTGTTTGGCAGGTGGCCATCTTGATGGTAATTGACAATGCTATGCCTAGAAGTTACTCGTGTTTTCATATTGGTCACGTTAATCTGGTGTCATGAAGATTATTGTCAAAAACATTTGCATAGGTATTCAGACAGTTAACGTTAAAATCAAACAATATGACGGTTTGTGCTTTTCCGAAGAAAAGCAGGCCTTTATGGCCCATAAAATAGTAACTAGGGCGGAATATATGCAGTAAAATGTGTACTGAAGACGCAGATCACTAAATGTCTCCAGACACTGTGCCTTTAATACAGTACGTTATAACAGAACAAAGTTTTTTTTGTCTTTTACTAATTTTTACAATAATAATATGAAGATGATTGGCTCAGCGTTCATGAGTCGCGAACGGTTTCCCTGGATACCGGGCGCCCTGCGGGAATAAGTAGCCTTGCTGTGGCATCCAGGGTCTGCCCCAGTCGACACCCCTATCCTAGGATACTGGTGAGAACATTATGTCGAATAATAATAATAATAATAATAATAATAAGCCCTCAGGGGCTAGGAGAATCCCAGGATTCTCCTAGTACTGGCATTGACGACCCCGAGGTACCTGAGTCATGTTGTGCTGTCTTGTGTTGTCCAGATTATGTGTAATAAAAACGCAATCTTAAGGTGTTTACCGTGCCGAGAAGATGAATGGCTCAGCGTTTAGAGTCGCGAACGGTTCCCCCGGATACCGGGCGCCCTCCGGGAGTAAGTAGCCTTGCTGTGGCATCCAGGCCCTGCCGCAGTCGACCCTTCTTTCCTGGGATACTCGTGGGAATACTATGTTAAATAATAATAATTATAATAATGAAAATGGAAGGGTGTTGCGGAGGTGGACCCCTGTCGTATAAACAGCTACAGCAACACCACAACAACAACAACGACAGACGAACCAAACAACCGCCTCAGTCGAAACTACTACCGATACTTTTACCAGATCCGACATTGTAGGTGATGGAAATTGCCTTTTCCGTGCAGTTAGCTTACACTTATATGGCCACCAAAACCATCATGAGAAACTCCGAGAGGTTGCTCTAAGATATTTACAACAAAACTGGTCGGAACTTCACACATTTTCATTAATTGAAGTCGACGATATAAAAGACTTCAATAACTATTATAATTATATGAGGAAAAGTGGCACCTATGGAACGAGCCTAGAGATACTTGCCCTCTCGGAAACACAAAATAGCAACTTTCATATCTTCTCAAAACAACGAAGAACAAGACATACAAAAATAACTTTTACGGACACACCAACAATAATAAGCACGGGAAAATACAACAAAACCATTTACCTTCTACTAACAGGCAACCCAATGTCGGGACACTTTGAGCTTCTGACACCACAAAACATTGAAAACATTCCAGAGAACAGCAGACCAATAAAAGAAGCATCGGGCGAGCGACGTAACGGTCGAGGACGTCGTGGGAAATGGCAGCTCGACCAAAACGATGAAGACCAGGCAACCGAAAATGGACCTGCCAAAAGTGTTGTGTCAGCGACTAAGCCGACACCCACCAAGGCGGGAAAATCACAGCAGCGCATGAGTTGCACCACAGGAATCAACGAACACGCCATGCGTTGCTGTAATGAAAACACAAAACCTGACAAAGAAATCACTGAGAAGAGAATCACTCGCCGCTTGGACCCACCAACACCAATCCCAAGCGCAACCGACGTAGATGCGGGACAAACACAACCACCAAAGCCAGACCAGGGCCCGTATGTTTTGCAAGGACAACACGCGACTACCAAGGCTGGTAAACCAAGACAGCGGTTAAAGTGGACGGATGAGATGAATAGGATGGTGATGCGCTGTTACTACACCGCCACCAAACTCGAAACAATAACATCGGGCTACAGACCGGAACTGCACAGACTTTTCTTGACCGAATATCCACATCTGCAACTGCTTGTTTCAGAACAGAGAGTAATAGACCAAAAAAGAGTTATTACCAAGAACAATCGTCTCACACCTCTCGAATTGCAAACCATCAAGGACACAGTGGCTGTTGAACTGAACACAGACCAACCAAACAATAGAAACAATAAAGCAGATTCCGAACCAGCCTCACACACACAACCACCGGTCGAACACAACAAGATCCACCACCCAGGAGGAGCATAACGCAAAACAATATTGCGAGTACCGCGCAGCACCATATCACAGACAACAACATGAATCACTCGCCACCCTCAACAACATCCACACAACATCACCCCGAATCACCTCTCATACAAACACTTAAAGCAAAAATGGAGGCACATCTAGCTCGATGGTCAGGCACCGACCCCACAACAAGAAATCCCATTCCTCGTTTAATCTTCAAACAGGGCACCCAACCAATCCTCAACACACTAAACAAGCACATAATACCTCAGTATATAACAGACTTAAGCACAATCGAAGACATTCACACAATAATATACGCAGCAGCAATCACCACTCTAACACAAAATAATCAAAAACTCCCTCAACGACAAAGAAACCCCAGCAGGACAAAACCAAAATTCAAATGGCAAATAAGAATAGAAAACAAAATCAACAACATCAGGAGAGATCTAGGACATCTTACCCAGTTTATAAGCGGGACCGCGTCCAAACGTGTCACACAGGGGGCAAACAAGATCAAATCTAAGTCTCCCAACAGAACACTGCCAGAAATCCTCGATACCTTGAAACAAAAACTATCTGTATATGCCGCAAGACTCCGTAGATACAAAGAATCAAATGAGAGGAAAGACACCAACAACCTCTTCCGAAGAAGCGAAAAACAGTTCTACCGGAAAACTATGTACAACAAACAGATAGCAGTGACTGAACCACCAAACAAACAAGAACTCACAGATTATTGGAAAAGTATCTGGTCTGAACCCAAACTACACAATAATAACACCCCTTGGATCAAAGCCGAAGAAGACAAACATAAACATGTGACAGAACAAGAAAATCCCACATTAAATACACAAGAAATTACAGAAACTATCAAACACACACACAACTGGAAATGTCCTGGAATAGACAATATACAAAACTTCTGGTACAAACAGTTTTACCACCACACACGAAGCACTCACACACCAAATCAACAAAGCCATTCTACAACCACACACATTTCCCCCTTTCCTTACACAAGGAATAACATACGTTAAACCCAAAAGCTCAGACACCACAAACCCGTCAAACTACCGCCCTATCACCTGTCTTCCAACCCTATATAAGATCATCACAGCCACAATTTCGAAGAAAATAGAACAACACCTAACAGACAACAATATTCTCACAGAAGAGCAGAAGGGATGCAGGAAAAATAGTCGAGGATGCAAAGAGCAGCTGATTATAGATAGCGTGATTATGGGACAAACCAGAAAAGAACACAGAAACCTTCACATCGGTTACATAGACTATAAAAAAGCCTTCGACTCCATACCCCACAGCTGGTTAATCAGAGCCCTAGAAATCTATAAAATCAACCAACACCTCAGGCAGTTTCTCGCGCAAATTATGAAAACATTGAAAACCAAAATACGCCTAGAAACACAAACCGAATGCATCCAAACAGAAGAGCTGTACATCAGACGGGGTATATTTCAGGGAGACTCGCTCAGCGCTCTATGGTTTCGCCTCTGTCTCAATCTACTCTCAAATATACTAAACAGAACAGAGCATGGCTTCAATATTAGACACCAAAAAGTGAATCAACATAAAATAAACCACCTCCTATATATGGACGACATAAAACTCTACGCTGCCACACAAACACAGCTGAAAGAACTCCTCAAAATCACAGAAATATTCACCTTAGATGTCAATATGGAATTTGGAATAAGTAAATGCAAAGTGCTCCACATCAACAAAGGCCAATGGAAGTGCCACCATCAGACAGAAACCATCAACAATGAAACACTCGATAACATGTTCGACAAAGAAACATACAAATATCTAGGCTTCCAACAAAGCACCAAACTCAACCACACTCAGATCAAAACAGAGCTCAGAACCGAATTCAAAAACAGACTGACGAAACTTTTGCAAACAAAACTCAACTCTAAGAATCTCACTAAAGCCATCAACACGTTCGCTATACCTATACTCACATATTCATTTGGTATCATCAAATGGTCACAAACAGACATAGAAAATATTCACATCCTTATACGATCTCAATTCACCAAATACAGGAAATTACACCCCAACGCATGCAAAGAAAGACTTACCATCGAGAGGAAGGCAGGAGGAAGAGGAATTATAGACATCAGATCATTACACACGAAACAAATACAAGCACTTAGGAAATTCTTTCACAGCAAGCAAACCAGCTTCCACACAGCGACAGTGAAAGCAGACAAAAACTACACACCTCTCGACTTATCTCGGGCAGACCACTCAGCAGACACACACAGTCACACCCAATTACAACAGGAAAAGATGAAAACGTGGTCAGAGAAAACACTCCACGGAAAACACAGATACCACATAGAACAAGACCACGTAAATAAAAAACAATCATACACCTGGTTACAGGATGGGCAGCTATTCCCTGAGACAGAAGGCTTCTTACTTGCCATCCAGGATAAAGTCATATTAACCAGAAACTACCAAAAGCATATCATCAAAGACCCGACTATTGTAGAGGATAGATGTAGGAAATGCCACCAGCAGAAAGAAACGATCGAACACATAACGAGCGGATGTAAAATATTGGCAGGAACAGAGTACACAGCCAGGCATGATGCAGCTTCCAAAGTAGTTCACCAAGCACTAGCTACAACATACAAACTCATAGAAAACACAGATCCCTACTACAAATACACGCCAACATCCATACTTGAAAATGAAGATTACAAGCTCTACTGGGACATCGGTATTCATACAGATAAAACAGTCTCCGCCAATAGATCCGATATTACTTTTCAGTGCAAAAAGGGAAAAGTCACCTATCTAATTGACATAGCTGTCCCCAACGACACAAACATCCAAACGAAATACACAGAAAAAATTTCCAAATACACAGACCTTGCAACGGAAATAAAAAGTCTATGGAGACAAGAAAAAGTCATCATTGTCCCCCTCATTATATCAGCCACAGGCCTTACACCAATAATATTCACACCGCATTTAGTACAATTAGGACTCAACACAAACATACACAAGAACATTCAGAAGTCAGTGATTTTGAAAACATGTAACATTGTCAGGTCATTCCTTAATACGGAATGGTAATAGCGTTTGTGCTGACTTGGCTTTGGCCCGTCAGCCAAACATGGAACCACATTGACCAAATGTGAGAAAGAAGAATATAAAACAGTATAATAATATAATAATACTTTATTGTCCAACAGAAATATTCCAGTTACAGGACAAAATTCGAAAAAACAAACGAACAAATTTATGACAACTTTTTTACTTCAAATACAAACAAAAGTGTTTACAACGTATATCAGAATAATTAAAATTATTGTCTAAGATGATTGTATAACAGAGATGTTTACATAGGTTTATTTTTAAATAAAATAAAACTACTGAGAGTAAACCCAACCAATATCTTTTTAATTTCACCAAATAAGAAAGCTTACGAAAGCAACTAAACTTTATTTTGACTTTATCGACGTTTACTTTGCGCTAGACTTCTCTAAAATAGTTGATAATCTGTCAAAATGAATATCACAGTCGCTAGATATATTGTTAAAATTATGACACATGGTATGAAGTGGTGAGTTGAATAAGACATTAGTTCTTGACAGATATTGTTGAGGCACAAGAAAATGAACCTTATCCAGCATTTAGGGACAGTCACTAAAATTATTAAGTAATTTATACAAAAAAGTCAAACCACTGTTCACCCTTCCTAGTTGCAACGACTGAATGTCAAATCGACGCAGTAATGCTGATTGGTCTATGCCTCTGCGCGGATATTGGCCATCCAGTTTAAATGCCAAAAATTTTAAAAACCTTCTTTGAACTGCCTCCAAGGCACTGATATGAACCTCATAGTACGGATTCTAAACAAGTGCAGCATATTCAAGTTTTGAGCAGACCAATGTAAAATATAAGGTTTTTCGGGCAGTTGTATTAATAAATATGCTACAGTTTCTCACTATGAACCCCAGCATTTTATTAGCTGCATACGCTGTCTGTCCAATATGAGAAACAAAATCGAAATTACTATCAAACAGAATTCCAAGATCCCTCATTTTACTCACTCTTTCCAACTACTATTATTTAGTCGATAATCAAGGTGAATAGGTTCCAGCTTTCTCGTGTACCAACATACTTTGCATTTTTTTACATTTAAATATAACTTACTGTTTTCGCACCACTCACGAACATTATCAAACTGGGCTTGCAAGAAAGTACAATCATTAGTAGTAATAATAGTGGTATAAATTTTGGAATCATCTGCAAACAGCAGGCTCTCACACTGTAAGGACATTAATAAACACTATGAATAACATAGGGCCAAGATTGGACCCCTGTGGTACGCCAGACGAAGCAGTGTAAAACTCAGAATCAACCCCATTATAGGATACGTATTGTTTTCTATTGGTTAAATACGATTTAAAAAGCTCCAGTAGAGAATTACTAAACCGTATAGAATCTAGTTTAGACAACAAAGTTGAATGATCGAACTTATCAAAGGCCTTGGGGATGTCGGTGTATATAACATCAATCTGTCTTCTGCTGTTCTGCTATAAATTGGCCTATATTGACCAAATTTGAAGTTGTTGAGTGACACTTCATGAATCCATGTTGTGCAGGTATAATCAATTGGCTAACTTCAACACGAGAAGTTTTACAGTCAAATATGTAATATACATATATATATATATATATATATATATATATATATATATATATATATATATATATATATATATATATATATATATATATATATATATATATATTTATATCAAGGATTTTCTACAGCTGACGCTGTCTTCCTTCTCTCAGCCTTTGATTCCATCCGTTTCTATCTCCCCATATATATATACATATATATATATATATATATATATATATATATATATATATATATATATATATATATATATATATATGTATTTCTTTTTTTTATGGGTCTAGCACACGTGCTTCAAAGAAATCCCTAAAGCGCTAAAGAAGCGACACTTGTGCAGAAAAAGTGACTCACGTTGATCTTGAATTGCTGTAAATTGTACTCGGTGGGAAACAAAGTCCTGGGCAAATGATGATGTTCTCCATATAAAAGACTGCTTGAAACGCGTTGTACGAGGAGTAACAAGCTGAACCTCATACGAGTGAGATAATAAACTTTACTCTATCGTTGACTCACCCTGTATATATATATATATATATATATATATATATATATATATATATATATACATATATATGTATATATGTATATTAGTTAAATAAGAATATCTACAGTTCAATTTAGCTATTCTGCATGGAGTTTTTTATAACTGGTTTGTTAGTATTTTAGTACAGAGTCCGCCAAGAAATTTTAAAGCACTATAATTCTTCAAATCTGTTTTTCCCTTTTTGTATGCAGTAATATTATTAAACGTTCGTTACAGGTGTTCATTTCATGACTCTTTTTTCTTGAAGTTAGTGGGAACGTACAGGTGTGAATGACGGTTTTTTCCCCATTTTTCAGTATTTCTGTGGTTGTGTCTAAGTACTTTTTTTTAAATTCACTTAGTGCCTTCTTAATTTCCAGTTATGGTTGAATCGTCAATTAATTTTTTTTTTTTTCAATTCTTCAGTTGATGCTCAATTATAGTTTGTAATTATTTTCAGATGGATTTTTCGTTGTTGATGACTATCCTGAATTATATATGTGTACATTTTTTTAAGATTTAGTCAGCTAGTTCCAATTTGATTTTGATCTTCCATTTTGTTTATTTTATATGTACCCAGGTTACACCTTAAACGCTTCAAATTATTATTTTTCGCAATAATATTCCCTATTTTACTCTATTGAGTTCATTTTTTTACTTCAATTATATTTTTTTAGTTTTTTAATTTTTATGAATTCCGTAGATTTTCTTTCCCTCTCTTAGATTTTTTTTTCGTAAGTTCAGATGTGTAAATTTATTTTCCTTTATTTATTTGTGTTACTTGTTTGGACACTACATAAAATGTGTCCAATAGGGTTTAGTTTTCTGATCTATATCTCCATTGGTTTTATCTAAGCTTTGTGTAAGTTTTTCATGTATCTTCGCTTTATATTTGTTTACTTCATTTTAATTTATTTTTCTCTCCATTCACGACCAATTTGAATTTATTATTATGATTTTAATAATATATTTATTAATATATATTTTTTTCCTTATGTCGCTGTCAACAGTAAATTAGTTATTTTTTTTAAGGGCATAGCATAAGCGCTACATCTAAAGTGCTACAGGAGCGACACTTATGCCTAAAAAACCAATACTAATTACTATTCATTTATCTGAATACAATATGTAATGGACTTTTTTCTGTTGTTCCGTTAGAGCTTATCAATATTTATTTTCCAGGCGATTTTATGGTATGAAGACGTCCCTCTGAAAGCTAGTCCATTAATATAGTAGCTTTATAATTTCTGTCGCCTTATCCATAATCCTTGTTTCTTCCTCAGATAATTTTTCCGACAATTTCTAGACGACAGTGGTCTACTGTGTCAAATATTAATAGTTTTTTTTTAGATAATTACCTTTAAAATTCAGTCAGTTTTTTACTTTAATTCGACTTAAACTTGAAGGTAACATTTTAAGATAGCTTAAAAGTAATTACTATTTCTTATTATGACTAATATACCATCTAATAAAGTATACAAGATAATTTAACAGGGATTCTCAACATTTACAAAATTTAAATTGCTCAAAATCCAAACTAAAAACATCTTTAACCATAAAATCTCCATTTAAATAATCGTGTTAGGACTTACTTTAAATCTAGAGTCTATTAATTCCAAATGTAATCTTTATAAGTGTATTAGTTCAGGTATTCAACACAAAACAATTCAATTGTTATGACTTACTAATAAAAATTATTAGAATCTAAAAGGGCTTTTTGTCGATTTGGGCTGGTAAAGATGTTTGTCAATTTTCTACTTGGGCAACTTCTTGATGATTGACAACGATATTTTAAACTAACCTGAAGGGGTTTTTAAAGCATACCTGTTTTATGAAGTTGTGGAGATAAATTAAATGTCAATTTTATCGGTTTTTTGTGCCCTAAGGGGAAAACAAATTTCACAGAACGATTTTTCAGAAATTTCTTTAAACGTTCTATCCCTATCGACTTAAAATATTATTAATAAGAAGAAACTTGTCTTATTTGACAAGATCAATGCAAAATGTCATTACGACATAATTGTACTTCTATTTCTTATGACTTATACTCTTGTTAGTTTATCCTATTCTTCCCTTGGACGAGCCCTTTAAATTAGTAGATCGGTGTGGAGAGGCAAAGCTTCATTGATGATCTTTTCCCAGATTGGTGGGGGGTGAAGACCAGTGTCACAATTAAGGTTGGTGGGATGATATTTCGATAAACTCCCGAAATTCCCAAGACTACAATTGTTTTTTGGAAAAATAACTAAGGTTATGCTTCAAATCTGAGACACATGTATTTATATCTGAGAACAAAATATTTATTTAAAAATATATATATATATATATATATATATATATATATATATATATATATATATATATATATATATATATATATATATATATATATACAGTGCCGCTCATAAAGTTTGCACCATATGAGAAAAATTTTTATTATAAGTGTTTTTGAAAAACTAATTTCGAAATATGCATGTTTTATGTTTAAGATTACACCCAAATTAGGTCATGACGCCTTGCCTGTCAAATTTGACATTTAGATTTTAAAATGTGAAAAAATCGTATTTTTATTGAAAATATCGAAAAAAGTTATTAAGAAAAAATGATTGTATTGCAGTTTTACATGTATGTACCAATATTCGAAAAGATTTGATGAAATTGAATTTTTTCAATAATATTCCCTAAAATGACAATCAACTGTTTTCACATAAATTATCTTATATACTTATTTATTAGTTGAATCTGAACTAGATGTTAAGAAAAAAAGTAATTAGGCCTTAAAATTAAGCTGAAAAAACGAGTTCTGTCAAAAAGTCTTAGTTTAACAATGTAATCTTGGTGCAAAGCTGTATAATTTTTATGACATCTCAACTTCTAAGGGCTAATATAATAAATATGTAATAAATTTGAGCAAATTTGTAGTTCTTTAAGTTTCTTAATTCCTTCTTCAATGCACAAAAATAGTTCTTTTATAACTTATATCGCGAACATTCGCAAGAAGCTCTTTCTTAATTTCATATACAGGTTTTGGGGAAGTTTATTCTAAATGTTTTTTAACATATTTTCAAAATTGTTACAACGTTTTGCAACGCAATATTGATGGAAAAAATATACATTTATGTTTTGCTATTAAGTCAAACAAAATTATGATATGATAGACTTTCACGTATCTTCGTCGCAGTTGCCATGGATTTCGTGTTTTGTTCTTTTGTCACATAAAACACCAAACTGACATTAGTTTGTTCACTATTATTAATGCAGTAATAACAGTTTTCTAAATTTTCTTCTTTAATAAAAATGCCAATTAAATTGACTAAGCAAAATAAAATAGCTTTGATCGTGAGTGATAACTACAAAACTCAAAGAGAAGCTGCCGTCATTTTTAAACAACGACATCCGGAAAAAGTTATACTTACTTAAAAACGTTTTTTTATTTAGTACATACCATTAATTTTTTATGATAGTAATCCTTAAAAATTGACATGTCATAAATATTAAGCAGCTTTGCACCAATATTGCATTGTTAAATTACAACTTTTGAAAAAAATAAATTTTCAACCTAATTTTACTGCCTAATTAATTTTTTTTCATAATATTTGGTAAAACATTAACCACTAAAAAAGTATATAATATAATTTATAAGAAAAAACTTTCGATCATTTTCGGGGGACATAACTGAAAAAAAGTGAATTTTGTCAAATTTCTTTGAAAATTGGCATATAGACGTAAAACTAAAATAAAATCTTTTTTTCGATATTTTTTTTTCCCAGTTTTAAATTTTAAATGTCAAATTTGACAAGCAAAGCTGGTGACGTCATAACCTTATTTGGGTGTAATCCTAAACATAAAACATGCACATTTCGAAGTTAAATTTTCAAAAACTCTTATAATAAAAATTTTTCCCATATGATGCTAAATTTATGAATGGCGCTAAAATATATATATATATATATATATATATATATATATATATATATATATATATATATATATATATATATATATATGTATTTTTTTTTTTTTTATTGGTCTAGCACACGTGCTGCAGGGAAGTCCCTAAAGCGCTCCAGGAGCGGCACGAGTGCGGAAAAAGCGATTCACGTTGTTCTTGAATCGCTGTAAATTGTACTCGGTGGGAAACACAGCGCTGGGCAAATTATTCCAAAGGGATGACGTTCTCCATATAAAAGATTGCTTGAAAAGCGTTGTACGCGGAGTAACAAGCTGAACCTCATACGGATGCGAAGCACCAGCGCGACGTGTATTTCTAACATGCACCGCTTTGGGAGGAATTAAGCGGGCTACATCCTTCGAACACTTTCCATGAAAATACTTGTAGAACAGACTCAAGTCGCCAACCGTTCTTCGATGTTCCAGCGAATCAAGGCCGCCGGTCAATTCCGGGTCCCCAATCAGACGGACCGCTCTTCTCTGAGCAGAATCCAACAAATGCAGTGTATGTTTGGGAGCGGAGCCCCAAACGTGGGAGCAGTATTCCATAGTTGGTCGAATTTGGGCTTTGTAAAGAATTAACAGTTGTTGTGGGGTGTTAAAGCTTTCTGGTTCTAAATAATATTCCCAACTTTTGAGAAGCTCTCCTTGCTATGCCTGCAACATGTTCATGCCAAGACATATTTGCTCCCAAACTAACGCCCAACAAAATTGAGCGACGATGCTAGGGGAATGGAGTGCCCCGACATAACTATGTCGGGTTCAGCAACGTTAACTTTTTTAGAAAAAACTGCCGCTTGGGTTTTTGTAGCGTTAAATTCCACTTGGTTACTGTCACCCCAAGATAGAATTTCTTCCAGGTCTTTGTTCAGTCGAACGACCTCCTGCTGTCTGCGGACATTCGCCTGAGCAGCCGATGTCCGAGCGTTCAAGGTGAATGAAGAGACAAGCGTACTGTCATCTGCAAAGCTATAGATTGGATTCCCGGTCTTTTCCAGCAGATCGTTAATGTAAATGAGAAAGAGAGTAGGAGACAGTATGGAGCCCTGGGGCACACCAGCGTTGATAGTGAGGGTGTTAGAAAGAAATCCGTCGACCGCCACTCGTAAAGAACGCTCTCTGAGGAAACATGAGAGCCACAAACAGAACCTTTCAGACATACCATAAGAGCGCAACTTAGCCAACAGTCCATCGTGCCCAACACGGTCGAATGCCTTTTATATGTCAAGAGCAACCGCTCGAGATTCTCCAAAGTGTTCAATTGCGTTGTTCCAAACATGTGTTACATAAGTCAGAAGATCTCCTGTTGATCTATGTTTACGAAAACCATATTGGTGATCGCTAATAATATTGAATCGTTCAAGATATTTTAGAAGATGCTCATTGATAACCTTTTCCATGACTTTCGATATTATTGAAAGCAGTGCAACTGGTCGATAGTTATTTGGCAAGGTCTTCTTACCTTTTTTAGGTATCGGCTGAACCGTGGCACATTTCCAGCAGGTCGGGAATATTCCCTTTCTGTAGGATAGGTTAAAAAGTCTACAGAAAACTGGTGTTAGTTCGCTTGCACAGTTTTTGAGAACTATGGCAGGTATTCCGTCAGCGCCAGAAGCCTTCTTGGTGTCTAGCTTCATTAAAATACGCTTTATGATGCGCTGTCTGAAGACAACATCGGGCATCCTTGACTGCAATATGGGAATAGTAGGTGGTGTTTTTCCTTGGAAATTGACAGTAGAATGTGAAGCAAAAAGTTCAGCCAACAAGTTCGCTCTCTCAACAGGTGTGGTTGCAATGGAATTATCTGGCCGTGTGAGTGGTGGTATGGTGGATTTGGTAAAATTTTGACTAACTGCCTTAGCGACTGCCCAAAAGGACCTGGAATTGTTGGGACAAGCGAGAAGTTTGTTTCTAATTCGTTGATTGTGTGCCTCCTTGGTTTCGTCGATAATTCCCTTGCATCTGTTTCGGGCATGAACAAAGATGTTTCGATTTACGGTGTTAGGATTTTCACGCCATTGTCGGTAGGCAATATGTTTAGAAGCAACAGCTTCTTTGCATTTTCGGTCGAACCAAGGCTTGCCGTTGGAGGAGCATTTTCTTCGAAAAAGGGATGTAAGCTTCCATACCAGCCAAAATAACATCGGAGACCTCCCTGGCGCAGTCAGATGGGTTATCGAATCGAAAACAAACGTCCATCCAAGGGAAAGTATTCCATGAGATCTTCCCATTTAGCAGATTTATAGTGCCAAATCTTGCGCGGCCTAGGCGCCTCTCTGTCACTGATTGGCAGGATACTCGATGTCGAAAGCAGTTTATGGTCGGAAGAACCTAACGGCGGATTTACGGTGACCGTGTAAATCTCCGGATTGGTGGTTAAAAACAGATCAAGAAGACTGGCGAACTCCCCGTCTCGATCAGGGATCCGTGTTGGTTCGTCAATAAGCTGAGTTAAGCCACAACCATATATATATATATATATATATATATATATATATATATATATATATATATATATATATATATGTATATATATATATATATATATATATATATATATATATATATATATATACATATATATATATATTTATATATATATATATATATATATATATATATATATATATATATATATATATATATATATATATATATATATATATATATGTATATACCATAAATATATATATATATATATATATATATATATATATATATATATAATAATTTTAAATGTCAAATTTGACAAGCAAAGCTGGCGACGTCATAACCTTATTTGGGTGTAATCCTAAGCATAAAACATGCACATTTCGAAGTTAAATTTTCAAAAACTCTTATTAAAAAAATTTTTCCCATATGATGCTAAATTTATGAATGTCGCTAAAATATATATATATATATATATATATATATATATATATATATATATATATATATATATATATATCTATTTATTTATATATATATATATATATATATATATATATATATATATATATATATATATATATATATATATATATATATATATATATATATATATATATATATATATATATATTATATATATATATATATATATATATATATATATATATATATATATATATATATATATATATATATATATATATATATATATATATATATTATATATATATATATATATATATATATATATATATAATATATATTATATATATATATAATAATTTTAAGTGTCAAATTTGACAAGCAAAGCTGGTGACGTCATAACCTTATTTGGGTGTAATCCTAAACATAAAACATGCACATTTCGAAGTTAAATTTTCAAAAAACTATTATAATAAAAAAATTTTTCCGTATGGTGCTAAATTTATGAATGTCACTAAATATAAATATATATATATATATATATACATATATATATATATATATATATATATATATATATATATATATATATATATATATACATATACATATATATATATATATATATATATATATATATATATATATATATATATATATATATATATATATATATATATATATATATATATATATATATATATATATATATTATATATATATATATATATATATATATATATTATATATATGCTCCTCCAACGGCAAGCCTTGGTTCGACCGAAAATGCAAAGAAGCTGTTGCTTCTAAACATATTGCCTACCGACAATAGCGTGAAAATCCTAACACCTTAAATCGAAACATCTTTGTTCATGCCCGGAACAGATGCAAGGGAATTATCGACGAAACCAAGGAGGCACACAATCAACGAATTAGAAACAAACTTCTCGCTTGTCCCAACAATTCCAGGTCCTTTTGGGCAGTCGCTAAGGCAGTTAGTCAAAACTTTACCAAATCCACGATACCACCAGTCACACGGCCAGATAATTCCATTGCAACCACACCTGTTGAGAGAGCGAACTTGTTGGCTGAACTCTTTGCTTCACATTCTACTGTCGATTTCCAAGGAAAAACACCACCTACTATTCCCATATTGCAGTCAAGGATGCCCGATGTTGTCTTCAGACAGCGCATCATAAAGCGTATTTTAATGAAGCTAGACACCAAGAAGGCTTCTGGCGCTGACGGAATACCTGCCATAGTTCTCAAAAACTGTGCAAGGACACTAACACCAGTTTTCTGTAGACTTTTTAACCTATCCTACAGAAAGGGAATATTTCCGTCCTGCTGGAAATGTGCCACGGTTCAGCCGATACCTAAAAAGGTAAGAAGACCTTGCCAAATAACTACCGACCAGTTGCACTGCTTTCAATAATATCGAAAGTCATGGAAAAGGTTATCAATGAGCATCTTCTAAAATATCTTGAACGATTCAATATTATTAGCGATCACCAATATGGTTTTCGTAAACATAGATCAACAGGAGATCTTCTGACTTATGTAACACATGTTTGGAACAACGCAATTGAACACTTTGGAGAATCTCGAGCGGTTGCTCTTGACATATCCAAGGCATTCGACCGTGTTTGGCACGATGGACTGTTGGCTAAGTTGCGCTCTTATGGTATGTCTGAAAGGTTCTGTTTGTGGCTTTCATGTTTCCTCAGAGAGCGTTCTTTACGAGTGGCGGTCGACGGATTTCTTTCTAACACCCTCACTATCAACGCCGGTGTGCCCCAGGGCTCCATACTGTCTCCTACTCTCTTTCTCATTTACATTAACGATCTGCTGGAAAAGACCGGGAATCCAATCTATAGCTTTGCAGCTGACAGTACGCTTGTCTCTTTATTCACCTTGAACGCTCGGACATCGGCTGCTCAGGCGAATATCCGCAGCAGGAGGTCGTTCAACTTAACAAAGACTTGGAAGAAATTCTCTCTTGGGGTGACAGTAACCAAGTGGAATTTAACGCTACAAAAACCCAGGCGGCAGTTTTTCTAAAAAAGTTAACGTTGCTGAACCCGACATAGTTATGTCGGGGCGCTCCATTCCCCTAGCATCGTCGCTCAGTTTGTTGGGCGTTAGTTTAGGAGCAAATATGTCTTGGCATGAACATGTTGCAGGCATAGCAAGGAGAGCTTCTCAAAAATTGGGAATATTATTTAGAACCAGAAAGCTTTACACCCCACAGCAACTGTTAATTCTTTACAAAGTCCAAATTCGACCAACTATGGAATACTCCTCCCACGTTTGGGGCTCCGCTCCCAAACATACACTGCATTTGTTGGATTCTGTTCAGAGAAGAGTGGTCCGTCTGGTTGGGGATCCGGAATTGACCGGCGGCCTTGATTCGCTGGAACATCGAAGAACGGTTGGCGACTTGAGTCTGTTCTACAAGTATTTTCATGGAAAGTGTTCGAAGGATGTAGCCCGCTTAATTCCTCCCAAAGCGGTGCATGTTAGAAATACACGTCGCGCTGGTGCTTCGCATCCGTATGGGGTTCAGCTTGTTACTCCGCGTACGACGCTTTTCCCGCAATCTTTTATATGGAGAACGTCATCCCTTTGGAATAATTTGCCCAGCGCTGTGTTTCCCACCGAGTACAATTTACAGCGATTCAAGAACAACGTGAATCGCTTTTTCCGCACTCGTGCCGCTCCTGGAGCGCTTTAGGGATTTCCCTGCAGCACGTGTGCTAGACCAATAAAAAAAAAAAAAAACATTGTTGATGTATATACCTTACATCAACCGACATGCAATAACAATTTTGTTACAATGTTTCATTTAGTTTCGCATTACAAAGATCCCTTTCAGAACTGAAATCCTACAAAACCTATGAAATCGTACTGAAATTCTACAAAATATGCCTGTCCCCACCACCTTTATCTCCTTCCGTTAGAGGCATATGGCTTATAAACTAAACTATGAGGTTTTCCTCATATAAATTAATATAGGTGTAACAAAGTTTAAATCGAGTTTTCCTTTAGTATTATCACAGCAATACATATATAACAGTACAGATAATGGGGAACTTTTATTTAAAAGGGTTATAAATAAATGGTTTATTGTAAATCAATAAAAAAATTACAATAAATTACTTAACTATTGCATGTACATAAAAATATAAAAGTAAGCGTAATATACAAAGCAAATAAGAGAAACACATACGAGGGGGGACCCAAAAGTAACGGAAATTGTGTTGTGGTTAGGTTGGTACTTATAGTACACAGTCCGCTCACTAGGGTGGTGTAATTACACTCATCCCAAATCATTCTGTATAGTACAGAAGGTTGTGAGAAGGTCCTGAAATTTTTTTTGGCAAAGTTGTTTTGTGCACTCGTCGTTTTTTAAAATGGCCGATTCTCGGGAACAATTCTTGGAATTTGTTCCACTAGGTCAGACACTGAACCAAGCAATCTATCTTAAAGTGTTAAGAAGAATGCGCAACAGTGTTCGAAGGAAATGCCCTGATTTGTGGCAGCCGGGCGCCAATTTTTGACAAAAAATCGGCATGACTCCTTTGCCTCTCCCACCCTACTCGCCGGATTTGGCTCCATGCAACTAGTTTTTGTTTCCCAGGATGAAAAGAGACCTGAAAGGAGAACGTTTTTTTGACATAGAAGAGGTGAAACAAAAAACGACGCAGGCTCTGAAGGACATTAGATCAGACGAATTTCAAAAATGCTTTGAACAATGAAATAAAAGATTGGATGGGTGTATTAACTCCAATGGAAAGTATTTTGAAGGAGAGTAACAGTTGCGTGTAGAAAATTTTAATAAAACTTTTTTTAAAAATAAATTCCCGTTACTTTTGAGTCCCCCTCGTATATTAACAAAATATAGAAAATAATGTTATAGTATATTGTGCATAAAAATTGTGTCGCAAACAAAGAAAAAAATCACGAGAAATTTAAATCGCAGATGGCGCCGCCATATGTTTATTGACTGAATACAAACAGCTTTGTATCAAGACTTAGATGCGGCCATAGCGGAGTGGGTAAGGTCTGCTTTCTACTCCGAGAACCGAGTTCGAATCTCGGCTAGGAAAATAACAAATTTTAAAAAATCTGTACAATGTAACGGTCACCTCTCGGGAAAAAATAAAGTAAAACTTTAGGTCCCGTTTGTCTGTTTTGTCTGTGGAACTTAAAAAAGAACCAATTATATGCAAAGGTGAGAGGATCACCTATGAGAGAATCAAGAATTGTTTAATTTTACCTTCGAATTGTAGATAATAACGATACTTAGTAGTCTTGTCAAGTTTACCATCAATCATATTAACACAACCACATATCTCACCTGTTCCTAAAAGTGTTTGACTAAATCTACTGTTAACGAATCTGTCACATCTATGATGTTGTCTGACTAGCAAAAATAAAGAAATTCGTTAGTTCAGGTTAGTTCAGGTGATTTTTAAAACATCATTGAAGTCTAACGGATGGAAGTGTATAGTTTTAGCTAATAGGGACGCAAGTAAATAATATTAAATTTATAAGTAACAGCAGAACATTTTCTAAATTTGTATTTGAATAAGTTATATTTAATCACATAAAACGAACTATTTAACTTAATAAATGTAAGTACCAACACCAGTACGAATTCAAGGCAGGTTTTTTCTCTACGGCAAGTGACCATTCAGTCTTTTTAGCGGTACTGCACGGAAGCAGAGTGAGGCAACTTTCTATATAAGACAGGCTTGCAATTTACTCACGTATTTCTACTTCTCTTTACCGCATGCATTCAAATTTTTTAATGGATGGCTGAATTGGCGAAAGGCAATTTCTTATATGATATGTTTTACCTCCGCTGGCATATAAAATGTTTTTGGTTGTATGTATGCCGTTCTACTAAAGTAGTAAATCTCTCATAGTGCTGATATATTTGGAAAAAAAGTGTGGTAGCTGTAAATACGATATACGAAATACGATTTTATACTGTACAGACAAGCAAATATTCAAATCTATGGTTATCATAATATAAGGATCCTGAAATTATTTCTAATAGGCCCAGAAAGGAGAATACTTTGGAATAATTTAGCATTTTAATTTTGAATCTGTGCAAAAAGATTTTCCTATTTCTAGTTTCCTTAATGATCTCTCGATGTAGTCAAGGTTGTAATAATTTTAGACTTCGTTGAATCTAAATTAATATTTTTTTTTGCACAACTACTAATAAAATAAATTAGACTAACAACTTAACTAGGAGTATAGATGAAATTACTAAGTATTTTTAAATTCTTTTAGTGATTCAATAGTATATGGAAAAAATCAGTTATGTGACCATGGTAGTGGCTATCTCAATACCTCTATTAAAGTAAAAAATTGGTTCAAGCATCCCAAATGTCAAATCCAGCCCTCAGGAATTCCCATATATGATGTTGGTCTTTTGCAGGTAATAATTAATTTTTTACATGCTCTTAATATGTTTTCTAAGTAGTAATAGTTTCGTCTCCCCATTATATAAAAAGTTTACAGCTAATATTCGTTTAATATCTAACCATGGATGCTGGAGGATACTTGAATACACTACTAATCTTGTATTCGGGAAGATCCATGTGAAGAAATATTCAAATCAGATAAAATTTTTCTGCAGAACTAACTACAAGAACGAAAGTGCAGTACAGATTCCACTAGTAATGAGTTCATATTTTACTACATTAGCTTTAGCTAGATATTGCTTAAAAGACCTAATAGGTCGGGAGAATATAATTTTTTTCATTTCAAGAATATATATAATATATAAATATAAAATGTTTTTGCTTGTTGCATTTTTGATTCTAATGTATAAACTGCTTTATTTTAAAAGTAAACATATTTACTATAGTTTTCTATTTTGTGAATTTTATCGGGATTTAGTAGTAATTCTCGGAGAATTAATAAAAACTTGTAGTTATCTTCAAGGTAATATTCTAAAGTGAAAAAACTTATAAAGTTTGCAGTCCATATTTTTCAATCTCATCTTCAGTTATATTATGCTTTTATATTTACAAACGTTCAGACCATCATATTTATTATACTGGCTTTGTAATGCGAGTTATAGAAACTTAGGTTAAAAAAATAAATCTGGTTAGTTAGCATTAGATACCTAATGTTATAAATACTACTAAAGCACGATATTCATTGTCGTTATTATTGGTACTGAGTTCAGGTTAGCTAAAAATCCGTAAATCAACCCTTTTTTTAGAAAAACGGTTACAAACTATCAATAGATTTAATTGGCGCAGTCGTACAGATTTATTTGCGGAATCTGTGAGTCGAGAGCGATTTAATGTTTAACGAGAAAACTTCCGAGTTTTTTGGAACATTTTTTTGTGTTGAATAGAAAGCAAATCAAGTCAGTGAAAAAATGGCCAGAAACATATTTCAGACTTCTTGGAGCATTTTAGTGCAACGATTTAATAGTAAATTAAATCAGGAGGTAGTCGCGTCAAGTGCTCATAAAAGAACCAAAAAAGAGAAAATCAAGTGTGTGGTAGTCAAATGCCGAACTTGAAAAGCGGCTTTAAGAGACTTTCTGGGATAGGAAATAATCTTCTGAAACCTACAGGCAACTTGGATTGGAAAGACCTGGTGAAATAACAAGCATCGTCTGAACCTGAAGGCAACTTAGAGTAAGAAATCAGAGGAGAAAAACAAAAATCATCTGAACCCACAGCATCGCAGTTTTAAGAAAAAAAACAAGAAGAAACAGAAAGAATACAATGGATCGACAAACAGGTCAATGAAAACACAGCCCCACAAAAAAAAAAAATTGGGGTGTACTTTTGATGCGATATATCAGATCCGTAGTATTTTTGCCCGCTGATCACGAATCTGACGTCAGAATATCGCCATCACATCTCAATTTTTTTCTAACCTCAAAAAATAGGTAAGAATTAATAAAAATTAAGAAAAATATACTCCTAAAAAAATTGAATCAAGCTTTTTCATGAATCCAAAGATGTATTAATATGTATTCGGATACGCTAAGCTAATATTCATCGGTTGGATTGAGCCATACAGTTCTGTTTTCTTCCTAACCTCAATAAATCAGACAGATATAGTGCTTCTCGAATGCAAAAACGAATTCAAATTAAAATTCAACCGATCCTTACCAAATTTGGTACACGGGGATTTTTTAGGTCGCTGATCACGAATCTGAGGTTGGATTTGCAAAATTCAAGATGGCAGATGTTTTCGCGCCATTTTGAACGCCGAGAAAATTCATCGGTCGATTTTTATTCTTCTACCTGCATCCAGGGCACCTCCACGTGGTGACGGTGGGCAACGGTGTTACTCCACTAGCCGGCAGAGTCCCTGGATAACGGCTTAGATGCCGTCATGGCAGGATGAAGAAAGAGAATTACGATGCAGGGACTCGGAAACCTAGTATCGGCGGTTGGTCAGGGTGGGAAAGTGAGCCCGCAGCCGTCGTCATCCAGCGACCGTAGCTCTTCATGTGTGGGTGACTTGGCTCATGTAGAGTATAATGCTACAAGAAAACGGTCTCACGGTACAAGGACTTTTCATAAGTGCGATAAAAACAGTGATTCATTTTGTTATATTTGCTGTCAACACGTATTGAGTAAAATGGGGTCACCGATAACGGATAAGATTAAAACCTTATATAAGGATTGTTTTAACATTGAAATACAGCACCAGGATACAGATTGGGTTCCCCACATCATTTGCAGTTCTTGCAAAATAATGTTGTACATCAATAAGAAGGCGATTAAATATTCCAGACCAGCAATATGGAATAGACCATACAGTGAAAATGATTGCTACGTTTGTATGAATGTTGTATCTAGGCATAACCGAAAAAATAAAAGCACTATTACTTATAACGATGTTTCGATAGTAACAAGACCAACTAAACTAATTCCGCCTCCTGAACCACTTGATGCTGATGTTATGGAAACAAATGATTTCACCTTATCAGTTCATGCGGAAAACATTGAGACTGTCGAAAAAGATTCAAACACTGTTACTAATGAATGTTCTAGTGACAACCTATCATATACTAGTGACACAGATAAAGAATTTCTACCATACAACCGTAAACCAGAACCAATACTCGTATCACAGTCAGAACTTAGTAATCTAGTCAGAGATTTAGGCTTATCCAAAGATGGTTCAGAGCATCTTGCTTCCTTTTTAAAGAAAAGACATTTACTTAAGCCAGAAGCTACGATTTCTTATTATAGAAACAGAGATGAAGAATTTCGAACATATTTCACAATGGACGAGGAATTGTCACTTTCATATTGTACCGATGTAAAAGGTCTAATGGATGAATTTCAAAATAACTCATACGATCCTGAAGAATGGAGACTGTTCATTGATTCTTCTAAACGGAGCATTAAGGCAGTTTTACTGCATAATACCAACGTTTACGCTCCCATTCCGATTGCTCATTCCACAGTTATGGAAGAGCAATATGAAAAATGAAGCAGCTTTTGATAAAAATAAAATATGCTGAACATAACTGGAAAATTTGTGGAGATCTGAAAATTGTAACAATATTGCTTGGCCAACAGTCAGGGTTTACACTTTATCCCTGTTATAAATGTCTGTGGAATAGCAGAGACAGGGAACGTCATTATAAGAAAAAAATTTGGCCAACAAAAGAATCGTTCACTCCTGGTGAAAATAATGTATTGTTTCCACCATTGGTAGATCCAGGAAAAGTTCTTATTCCCCCGCTTCACATTAAGCTTGGACTTATGAAGCAATTCACGAGAGCATTAGATACAAACGGCCCATGTTTCAAATATTTGCATAAAAAATTTCCGAAATTTTCTGAAGCTAAAATTAAGGCAGGCGTATTTGACGGGCCACAAATAAGGAAATTGTTTCAAGATTCATTATTTGTTACTAAAATGAATAAAGTTGAAAAAGCTGCTTGGCTTAGTTTTAAAGAAGTCACAACAAACTTTTTGGGAAATAATAAAAGTCGTAAGTAAAAAGAAATAGTCGAGAAAATGGTAAAAAACTTTCAAACATTAGGTTGCTTAATGAATCTAAAATTACATTTCCTGGACTCCCACATCGATGATTTCCCAGATAATCTTGGTGACTACAGTGAGGAGCAAGGGGAACGTTTTCACCAAGATCTGAAAATCATAGAAAATCGGTATCAAGGACGATGGGATGACCATATGCTGGCGGACTATTGCTGGTCGCTAAAAAGAGAAACAAGTCCTCAAAAGCATTTGGGCAGAAAGCCTTTGAATAGGTCATTCGCGGAAAAAAGAACAAGATACAACCAAAAAAAGGAAAGTTAGGCGCGGGTCTAACCTTCGCAATTCTAGGGCTTAAGGGTCTACTATTTGAGAGTTATGGTTTAAAAGTCCTGGTTTTGAGTTTATTGGGTCTCATTTTTAAAGTTACAGGGTTATTGAGGTCTATTTTTTTAGGTTACAGGGTGTGGGAGTCTAAGGTTTCAGGGTTTAGGGTTTAAGAGTATCAGGTTTGAGGATTCCCCAACTGTATACCAAATTTGGTAGGAATCGGTTGGTTTTCAAAAATTTTGTCCGCCATCTTGGATCCGCCATTTTGAATTTTGCAAATCCGACCTCAGATTCATGATCAGCAACCCAAAAAACCCCCGTGTACCAAATTTGGTAAGAATCGGTTGAATTTTAATTTGAATTCGTTTTTGCATTCGAGAAGCACTATATCTGTCTGATTTATTGAGGTTAGAAAGAAAACAGAACTGTATGGCTTAATCCAACCGATGAATATTAGCTTAGCGTATCCGAATACATATTAATACATCTTTGGATTCATGAAAAAGCTTGAATCAATTTTTTAGAAGTATATTTTTCTTAATTTTTACTAATTTTTACCTATTTTTTGAGGTTAGAAAAAAAATTGAGATATGATGGCGATATTCTGACGTCAGATTCGTGATCAGCAGGTAAAAATACTACGGATCTGATATATCGCATCAAAAGTATACCCCACATTTTTTTTGTGGGGCTGTGAAATCATCACCATCATTACTTTATAAGTAACACGTCATATCCATCCTTTTTGTTTTTTTTATGGGTCTAGCGCACGTACTGCAGGGAAATCCCTAAAGCTCTTCAGGAGCGGCATGTGTTCGGAAATTTTTTTTCTCTTTGTAGTTATAAGTTGTGTATATATTTTGTCATAATTCTAAGCACATTTAATGATTTTAATTTACGCGAGAAATACAATTCCTTAACGTTGTTTTTTTATAAACAATAAGATATTATATAGTATTTCTAAAAGTATGATTAACGAAAATTATAAATCGATGCATTACTAAGCTACGATGGAAATTCTCACACATTAAGTATTTGTATTAACAATTGCGAAAGTCTTATTGCTGTTAGTCAAATTGACGTTGCATTTAATAAATTTATTATTAAATGTAATTAAATATTAGGAAACTAAATTGGTCATGCGTTAGTGATTCAGGAACTGAATAAAAACATGGCAATAATTTAAAAATGCATTATTTCTATGTTTTGGTGATCAACGAAATATTGATAGGTACTTCCAAGATTTAAATTCTTTAGAACTAATGCGTAAAGAAACATCATATTTTTGGTATGCAAATCCAAGACACACGTAGTTTAGTAATCAATGAACTTAATACTTCTAATATAGATTCTGTAGAGAAACTAATTCCCCAATTATTTTTTATGCGACGTTTTCGTTCTTAAGATTTTTTAAAAGTTTACATATAAACTTACAAACTAAAAATTGAAGAAGAAAAATTAGTTTATTCAATCAAAAAAGTTAATAATCCAGACACTCAAACGCGGTTCAACCTACATAAAGATATACCAATAAGGCAAACAAATCTACCAAATTTTAATCTACATATATGCCAAATATATTTCAAATAACCCGTCCAATTTGTAAATCAACAAGTTAGACCAAATTTTATTAAACAAAATAGAGCGCAGTTTTAAACACACCAATATTTTCACCATCACCCAAATATCTAATAAGTAAAACTTTAACAGCAATTAATAAACCGATTTCATTGAACACATCTTTGTCCTACAGCCAGATTAAACCGTTACTGCTTAAACAAAAATATATCGTTACTGAATTATTTAATCAAAACGTATCAGGAAATACCGAATTTCAAAATCCAAATATTAACAGTGGAAATCAATTATCCTGCTAATGTTGACGAAGAATATGGCCCTGCTAATACCGAAAACAAAAGTTATTATTTATATTATTCTCAAGATATTGAATTGCAGAATTCACAAGATTCTAACTGTGCAAACAACCTATCTTCCCATACCCACATGAAACAATTCATATATTTATAAAACTATACTAGTCTAGCGTCTAGAGAACCATTTAAGATAACAATTAGTGTCAATACAGAAAAAATAAATATACCACATATTTTTACATCAGAAATTAATGTTATATTTTTAATAGATACCGAAAGTATCAAAAGTTCTATCAAACCTGATTTAGCTTACAAATTTTATCTCAATTTTATTTTTAAAGAAAATTTAAGGCTGTTTCTTACATATATTCAAAATAGCCAGTATTTCATACAAATACATGCAAATGAATTAAAAATATTAAGTTCTTACAAAATTGTTAATTTAAAAAAAAAAATAACGAGATTTATGCCATTGTTGGACTCGAAGCCAAGCGTAAAATTTAAATATCAATGAAATGACATTGAATTGACCAACGTTAAAAAGTTTACATTAAACACTAAACATTTATTTATTATATATATAGACAATATATTAAATAAAAATTGCAAACACTTCTGCCTACATTATCTTTGCAAATTGCACATTAAAGTTATATTTATTATTTATAAAAAATGTTAAAATACTAAAATAAAAAATAAGTAGTTTAAGAAAATATTTTTTTTAATTAAAAATAACTAAATAAACCAACATTTTTTTTTAATATTGGCTTTTTACAATAATTTTAATTCTTTATTTCTCTTTTTCTTCAGGACTTTTATCATCTAAAATGTCTTCAAAATATATTTTTGTCTCCTCTTCAACATTCTCACAAGTCACCGGTTCTTCAACATTTGCACTTGGCACATGCTCTTCAGCTTTATCATTTTTGGCACTTTTCTTCGTTTCAAGCCGAGGTATTGTTCTAATCTTTTTAAATAAACCTTCCTAGTTACTAGTTTCCCTTTTCATTGCTAATTTGCGGTTTTCGGCAGTAATAAAATCCCAAACAATAACCTCAAGCGGTATCAATATTGTTACCACTGAGGGAAATGCGAATTACGCGTACGCATGCTTTCGTTTGTAAAGATGCAGGAAAGGAAAAACTACCAACTACTAACAAGTTACGGTGTTGTCACGTTTCATTATTAAAAAACGAGACTTACTTTATTTAAATAATTTTTAACAAAATAAAATTTCCTGTTATTAGGGTATATATTTCTTTTCTAATTTTTCCTGAAGTATCTTGAGATACTCTTTATCATTTATCTTATAAATAAAAAAATATAATTTATTATTTAAAGTTGGATTCAAGGCATTTTTGCTGCCAAATGTTTTTTCATAATAATTAAAAATATCAAAAATTTTTAATTAAAATTAATTAACCACAAAAAAATTCATATTTGTGTAGTAAAATTACATAACAAAATAAAATCATGACTATAAGAGTGTTTCTTTTAATGCCAAAATAACAAAGATATTAATTAAATTAAAATTTTACATATTTTCGTCTCCAATCGATCCTTAAACATCCACTCCACATAATATTTTCTACCGTTATAAAGTTTCAGAAATTTCAATTTTCAAAATTTTAATGTAAATCCAAACCATAAACATATCCTTTTTAAATTTAGCCAAAAAATTCGATGGCTTAATAGGAATAGATCTTCTTAAGCAACTCAATGTCAATATTAGTGTACATAAAACCAAGCTACAAAGACCATTCTCTACCGAAAATTTTAATTGTTATTCACTAATAAGTCAAAAAAAAATGACAGTATATATATAAAATTATATATATTATATATATAAATATTAAGTTTTGTCAATTTTGAAAAAGGCATCGAAAAGTCAAAA
Organism: Pachyrhynchus sulphureomaculatus; assembly: GCA_019049505.1. Lineage (NCBI taxonomy): Eukaryota > Metazoa > Arthropoda > Insecta > Coleoptera > Curculionidae > Pachyrhynchus > Pachyrhynchus sulphureomaculatus. The sequence continues at coordinate 101,555,566 of CM032446.1, read as the reverse complement.
GCCCTCGAAATGTTAAAAATAATTTCACTACTACTACGATTACAAACAGTAACGAGAACCCATAGAGATAGAATCTTTAAATTTAATTGATGTCAATTTCATCTAAAATAAGAAATTAGACACTGATAATGACTTGACTTCACTGTTTTAGAAATGAAATTAGACATAAAATTAAACTTTGAAATGACGCATCCATTTATATTAAATTATATCGATTCCCGAAAATACATAGATAAGAAGTAAAGATTAAAATAACAAAAATGTTAGAAAAAAGAAATATAACAACCTTGGACAATTTGAGCAGTACCAAAAAAATTAACGCATCTGGACGCTGAAAATGGACAGTTGTAATCGATTATAAATCGCTCAACGATAAATCGATAGCGGACGTTATCCATTAAATAGTATTACAGATATACTAGATAACTTGGAAAACGAACTATTTTACAACACTCGATCTTTGCCAATGACTTTTATTAAATTGAAGTCGATTCGAAGACGTATCCCAAACTGCTTTAGCATAGATGGATGACATTACAATGCTATTTGGACTTAAGAATGTACCCTCAACTTCTTAGCACGTAATGGACCATATACTTAGAGACCTACAATACGAAATATGTCTTGTTTACCTCAATGACATATTTTTTTCAAGTTTTCTTGAAGACAAATCTTAATTTTATAAAAAATAGTACAATACTGAGTTCATATTATAACGTCTAAAGGAGTAAAAGTAAGGCCTAAAAAATTTTAACAATTAAAAAATTTCCCATTTTAAGAACACGAAACGATATTAAAAGCTTTTTAGGGCTACTTGGATATTACTGACGTTTTATCAAAGATTTCGCAAAGATCACAAAACCTATGACGAGACGTTCAAAAAATGCGAAAGTTATTCATGATCAATATTTTTTACACTCTTTTAATACATGTAAATATTTACTCAGAAACAGCCCAATAATACAATAAACAAATTTTACGAAAACATTTATTTTAACAAAAGATACAAGCAATTCTATTACAAGATACTATATCTAATATTAAACGAATCAGGTACACATCTCGAACACTAATTGAAAAGGAATGTGGTTATTCCACAATTGAAAAGAACTTTTAGCAATAATCTGAGCATGTAAATATTTCAGATCTTGTCTTTATGACAGAAAATTTACTATTTACACTGACCATAGACCATTGACATGATTCTTTAGTCTGCAGAGAGAATTTTGAGTGCAGAAAACTGCACTGAAAATTTTTTGTAAATGTTAAAATTTTCATATATTAGATGAACTCGGCAAATTCGCATACGATATTATTTATAAAAAAAAGTAAAGCTAATTCGTATGCAGACTGTTTATCTAGAATAAAACTGAAACTGAATCAATAATCAATAATCCCGGTGATATTAATCAAGATATTTTAGAGAAACTACGCAACATGAATCAAAATGTGATAACTTTACGAAATGAAAAGAATCCTTTTACTTAACCAAACACTAAAGGCAAAATTATACTGATCTCAGATATACAAATACGACCTGCAAAAATATCTAGCAGTGAAATGTCTACTCAAGATTCTACCGCAGACGAATATAGAAACGGTGGTGTGAAAATCTGTAACGAAATATCTATACGAAATACCAAAACTCAAAAAATATTAGTAGTATAATTTACCTAACCTATTTGTCATACACTAGACTTACATAATATAACAGCCGAAATTATAATCACGAAACTTTTATAGTACAATTTCATAAAGAAAACATCGATTCTAAGGACACATATCATTTTTATTTCCACACAGAACAACTTTGCAATGACTTTTGTAAAACATGTCTAAGACAAATTTCAGAAAAGTGACCTAAACTAACAAAATATACGAATCTCGTAAATACTATTACCAGTAAAGAAGAACAGATTCTTATGATTAGAAATCTTCAAGATAAAACAAACTTTAGAATACCTTAAAAGAAATTATTACTGGAAAACTATGAATACTACTATACTAGTTATACGAGTATTAATTCTTGTAACATATGTCAGCGATATAAGTATGCACGTAAAGAACCATATTTATCTTTAGTATTAACACTCGACCATTCGAAATCATACATATAAACGTATTTACTTTCGATGGAAATTTTTTTTAACCCTAGTAAATGCTTTCACCAAATTTGATCAAGTTATCTTTACCGAAGACAAAATCCACATAAGTAACGCATTAGTTAAATATTTTAAATACTATGGCATTCCACAAAATTTCATAGTCGACAACGGCACTGAATTTAACAATAAAACAATAAAAGAGATTATTAAATTACATTACATTACATAAAATACATAAATGGACATTTTTCAGCGCCTATACACCACGAATCAAATGGAGTCGTGTATTAGTGTTCTCTTGTTCTTGTATATGTTGCATTAAACGTCAGATAGGCGCAGTCAGTCCTTTTTCCCAAGATGGTCGAGTAAAATAAGAACGCTTATATCGCCGACACTACTCGATATTGCTCCGAACAGCCTAGATGGAAATGACCTTCTTCTTTTTGGTTGAAACATTTTTTAATGGTTTTGTATGTTTTTTTTGCAGTTATTGTGATTCATATTTTGTTTTATTGCACAAATAAAGAATTCAAAATAAGATATTGTTGGGTGATCATATTAAACTGGAGGTTCTAAAACATGTAATAATTTAACAATTAATCAAAATAATTGCACACGAAGTGGCCGATTATTTCTCAAATTTGGAGTAATCGTTTCTTTAAATAATGTTGAGTTGATAAGAAATTTTAAAATATTCGATAAGAAATTCTAAATCTAATTTAAGGTCACATATTTAAAATCAGCGCTTTTCAAGTGGTTATAATGACGATATTTCCCATGTTCCATCAATATTATCACTTGTAAGAACTAATTTAATCTAACTACAGATACACGGGACAATTTTCGATTAGAAGACAGACGAAGTTGATTTAAAACATGATAAAGATCCATCAACATGGCTTCTTTATGAGTTAACTACCATCAGTGAATTTGCCTAAATTTTCTATATATGACATTAGATTATATATGAGTGACTAGTATATTGAGTATTAATTTAATTTTAAGAATAATTCCCTTATTAAAGTTACATACATACAAAATATTTTGAATATTTTATTGCTAGCTCATGATTATGAAGGACCTCTGTGTTCCAGACTATACGTCAAGTTGTAAATTTTAACTCTATAATATTAGCTGTACAGTTCGACACATAGATGAGAATTAATATGAAATGGAAAGTTAGGAAGAGTGTTTGTTTTGGTTTAGCGAAACTAGTTTTCTTAGGTCAGCGATTGATCTTTGTTTGATAAAATTTATAGAAATAAAACACGATTTTGAATCAGAATAGCACAAACTTTATTTATTAAACAAATAATTCATTAGCTAAATATATTAAGAATACTAAACAGGAAACTCAAAAGAAATAAAATTATAATATTGCAAATCATAACGTCGATTCAAAAACCAAAATACTTCGGAAAACAAGATCACAACTTAACTACCTAGAATTTCTTAAAACAAATAAACGTAATAAACCAAAATATCCTTCTTAATGACCAGTTAGTCGTTAATAATTCAGTTTTATTCAGCCTTTTCTGCAATTAGCCTATTATTAGTTTGTAGATTTCTATATTTCTATTTTACACTATCGTGTTCCTAATACATTCGCAATATCAAAGTCGACTTGAAAACCTTTTGCGTTGTACACCATCCAAAGAAAACATAGGGTTGTCAAAACTATCGTCAAGGTATAAAAGTAATTAGAATAAAATAGAAATCTTAACAAAAATCTTTTTAATTACTAACAATTTAAAATATTTTTCTATCAAGTTATGGGTATAGGATTTTATATTTGTATATTTTTTAACCCCAAAATTATATTGTCTATTTAGTTTTGATCAATATCTATATTATGACAAAATAATAAGGGAAGAATTTTTTAGCTAGAAAAAACCCATTGCCCTTAGTAATGTCGCTCAACCAATTAAATTACCAGAAGCAAATCAATCAGTTCCATTCCATATACTGGGTGTTTTAAGTGGATGGGGAGTAAATGAAACCTCGGGACACTCACCACCATATTTACAAAAAATTAATCTCCAACTTTTAACAGATTCAGAATGCTGAGAGGCTCTTAATGATTATAAAAAGTGTAGTTTTGATTTTACGCACAACTTATGTAGTGATGACTACTGAAATGGAGAATGTTATGTATGTATAATTATTTATTCTAGTTTTATTAAATAAAATATAATTTTGAAAAACCATGTATGGAAAAATACTTACGAGAACCAAGAATATGCAATAATTGAGATTTAGATTCTGAGTAAAAAAGTAGTACTAACGAAATTCTTACGCACTAACAAGGAGGGAACTTATATTCTTTAAATACAAATACATTCATCAGAATTTCGTGGCTAATACACTAAGTTTGTGAGATGAATATTTCTAAAAGAAAGATTAAGGCTGACTTCTACATACCAACCGTAATCGTAGAATTTTTCATTGCGATTTACTTTTCCTAAACCCCAACACTGATAAATTAAATTGTTTTCTTTCTATATTGATAATTTCAATAATTAGAACTGCTAGAATGTCGAAAATCGATTACCGATGTAGTAAAGTTTAAAAACTAACTAAGTGAAGAAAATGCAATTTGAAAATTTGAAAGTTGTGAAAAATAAACTTGTTGATATATAGAGATGACAATTAAACAAATTAGTGAAACAACGTCAACAAAAAATGATTAGTTATTGACTTATAATAAAGATTTCTATTTCATAAAACATTTCTATTATATTTAACACTAAATACAAAAAGTATACCTAGGAACGTAAAATTTACCCTCAAGTTTTATGCGGGTTAATTATTAAGTTATATTTATTACACAGAATTTATATTACCAGTCATTTAAATCTATTTTTTTAAATAGGAAAATGTATTAAGAATATCTTACGCCCTGAATTTTACGGAATCCGCATATCCAACTAAAATCTCTAATTTTATTGATGAAATTTTCATTGGTTAGTATATACTAATTTAGATCGATGTGGCAAGCGAAACTAGTGAATCTAAGCTCATTTTAAATTTACGCATTTTTTTATGATGTTATAAGAGAATTCCTAAATTAAATCACAAAAAAATTAAAATGTAATAATATTCTTTGAAAGATTGCTTATACATTTGTTACTTAGTTTTTTCTAAACAAATCAAACTTTCTCCAAAATATCCACACACTTTCGTAGATTTTAGTGCTACTTACAATAATTGTTATAATTTTGTATGCACATTGTGAATATTCTTTTTATAGGGAGATTCCGGAAGCCCATATCTAATAGATGGTACCATATATGGAGTAGTTTCCTGGTCGTTTAAATCATGTGGTGTTGTGCCAGGTATCTACAGTCGAATAACCAATTCTGAATACCGCAATTAGATTAAAAACGTTACCAATATTTAAAGTTTTTTCAATATTAAAAGATATTAAAATAAAATGAAAAACTTTCCATTTTCCTGGTTAGTTTTTAGTTTGAACAAATAAAATGTGCATAACTTGCGAGATCGCTACAGTCTTTTATTGGTTATTTATGTTAAACAAACTTATACACCATGACAAAAAAAATAACACCTTTCGACTTTTGAAAACAAACTTTCTGGGTAAGTCCGTTTGGATTCAAATGCTCGCACTTGTGCCAAAATAATAAAAATTCTACAGTTTTGAGTGTAATTCAAATACACAGAGACCACAGTAGTTTGGCAACAGTCGATGAATATTTACATAAACTATTGCCACAATAAAATTTTTAGTTCTTACGTTTTAAACCCTTTCCTTAACACCTATAACATATTTGAAATAATATGCTTATAACTATATAATTGTTGCGTCCCCAAGTTTCACGTTGGGATGTGCGAGAGATTCAACAAGTCGTTTTGGGCGTAAAACTCTCTACTTCTTTTCCACCGAAATTAATCTTTTTGCCACAATCAAAAGATCTTCATGATAAAAAGAATCGTCGAAAATCAGAAAAATTTGCTAACTCCCCAAGCGAGATAGACATGCCGTATTGTAAAACATTAATACATACTACGAGTACATAGATAATACTATTTAAATGGGGCTTTAAAATCAAAATCTTAAATTTAAATCAGAAATAAATAATATTTAAAGATTTAGCTACTCCTTTATGGGCATAGAACATGTATTGCAGGGAAATCCCTAAAACGCTACAGCAACGACGCGTGTGTGGAAAAGCGATTTACGTTGGTCTTGACTCACCGTAAATTATACACTGTCGGAAATATAGTCTTGAGCCAATCACTAAAAACGGATAAGGTTCCTCGTATAAAAGACTGCCTGTGCTATTTTTCCCCATTGATATCGGCTAGGGAATGTAGTGGAAAAGGACCTGTTAAGACTCAAACAAACTCTTGTCCTTATAGCCCAAAAGGACAGTAGTGGGATCTCCTCTTGTGGTCTTGGGGTGACCCTTATATGTCTTAAATCACCGGTTCCCTTCCAAAAACCAGAATCCTCTATCGGTGCAAATACCGCTATAGCGTCTTTCTTTAGCCAATTCGGGAGTCTGGGTAATTGTATCAGAGAATCTAGTGCGGACATCGGCGTAGCCCTCATTGCTCTTTAAATGTTCAAGATAGCTAATCTTTAAATTCTCCCCAACTTCATTTCTATCATAGTCCTCTCGTCATCTAGCACCTAGCACCAGACTACTAAGCCATATCTGACTCTTCGTCTGATCACCCTGTATGGAAGCAATGCGTAATTCGGTGACTGAATCCATATTAAGCACCCACTACGCGATACAGCAACATCGCAGTTGACTTCCTGACGAAAGCGTCGATAATTAAGTAAGTAAGTAAATATTACTGATTATTCTCTTAGTATGTGCAAAAGCAGTTACTTTTTTTCTGTTAAAAAAGCCGTAGTACACTACTGGTAAATCTAAATTCTTATCTCCCCTATTTACGGCTTTCGGCAAGTAAAATTATAAAATTTTACTCATAAAAAAATTTAAAGGTTATTGATCTTTACTTTAAATCCAAAACTGTCAGTATTATAAAGGATGGTTTTATTCTAGGCTTTTTTTAATAGGAACTTAGCGGTAGATTCTGACCTTTCACATCATACTAGCCAAGTTCACTCTGGGGCTGATATCAACAAAATTACATAAATTGATCATACATGAGGCAATGGAAATGATCAGAAAGCACTTAAGCAAGGCCCATTCGTTGTATAAATAGTAGGTATAAATAAATAATTACAAAATGACCCACGGAAAAATATTTGAAAGTATTATATAACTTTTTCATTTTAACCTGTGATTTCTTTTGAAACATTTTAAAGTGGTGCACTCCGTAATATACCTAAGTAAATTATTGAAATCATCAAGATCTTCAAATAGTAGAGGTTTTACTAAAGAAATTATTTGTTACTCTGGTAGTATAACCATGTGCTTCATTGGCATACGTGATATAGTTATTTATATAGACCGGTAGTAGGTCGTTTATAATTTTGAAAATAAATATCATTGACAATATTTAAAGTGAACCTCAAGTGATAGTCAGCTTAAACAATCTACCATTAAAGATATCTGTTAATACCTATTACATCTCAAGACAATTCACATACCCTATTTTGTAGTTTTTGTAAAGTGGATTTATATTTTCGTCAAGGAAATATAGTGAGTTCGCGCAGTAAGTAAAATATGGCTGTATAAAGCTTTGATCAACAAAAAGTTCTAAATTAAGATAATAATTACTGGTTATTCTAAAAATGAAGAAAAGTTTGTTAGCAATTTTTGTATGAATATTTAGCAAGTGGTTTTTACATATTAAGCAATTATTTATGACAAAGCCTAAGTATTTTACTTCTAAAACAACTTTAAATTTTTGTTTATATATTAAAATATTTATATAATTCAAATTAATCCCGGAAAGTCTGTATTTAGTATTTAGAATCATTGCTTTAGTCTTCACAACATTTAATTCTAAGTTATTAATATTTAAGTAAAAGTCAAATTTTTGGTCGCAAATTTAGTTTGCAGACTGTGGAAAGTTTTATACAAAAATTCCGAAACAATGAAATTATTAATATGATTAAAATAAATTAAAAGGGGCAGCGGTCCAAGAACGCGGCCCTGTGGAACACCGATGTTAATACCTATTTTCGTTAATTTAACACCATCAGTGTTAGTTGACTACGGTTTTTTAAACAATTTCATAAATACAACGGTACCTTCTTCTTCAAAAATTTCGAATTAATTAATTAAAATTTGGTGGTCGGTAGACTCAAATGCATGACGAAATTCTAAGAAGGCGGCTGCATTATAGTTATTGTTATCAATGAGTTTGTTCCAAGTACTTATTGTTAACTGTTTAGAGGTTTTACATGAGTATTTTTTCCTGACTGGTTTATAACAAATAGGTATTGAAGTAATCATATAATTGATTGTAAACTGCCAATTCAAGAACTTTCTCCAAAGCTGGAAGTATTTTAATTGAATGAAAGGGGAATTATAGTGGTAGTTTTAGGATTAGGTGGAAATTCATTAGTTTCTAATAAGATAATACAAAATTTAATAATAACATGTCCAACGGTTCCAAAAATATTTTTTTATAGTTTAGCGTTAGTACAAGCCACCGCTGTTGCCTTTATTATATAAGGAGAAGATAATTTTTTTAAATTAAAGTTAGGATGATTTTTTAAGAAATTGTTTGTTTCCTTTTCTAATTTATAGGTGGTTGACTTTTTGTTTTTATGTGATATTACATAATTAGTAATTAAGTTTACAGCCCTTGCACCAATATAGTCTGGTTTATGTGGGGGAATATATTGAATTAATTCTTCTACTTCAGACAATAGACTAAATATAATGATGTTTTTGTTAAATATTGTGAAAGTAAATTTGGGACCAAGGGCTAGAAATCCTTTTACGTTAGGTGGTATTTCCACGTCAGAGTCTAGTTATATTGTTGTTCGATATTCTCTGTGGTATTCTCCAAAGCCTCTTAAGGTTATCCTCAAGGATGATGATGTATGTATTAATGTTATCGTACGATTTCATGTTTTTAACCATGTACGATAATATTAATAAAAAACTGACATCTCAAAGAAACAAACGAATATTTTTGCTAGAATGTCGTCGAGCGAAGGTTACACCTCGATTCCTTGAGGATAACATTAAGAGGCTTTGGAGAATACCACAGAGAATATCGAACAACAATGTAACTATGACATGAAACCATGACACAACAGGTAACAACCAATTTCCATAAGTTATGTATCTCTGACACTAACCGGTACATTGAAAGACTCGAGAGGTCATCGGATGGGCTATTACAAGACCTTAGGACTCTATTCATTCAACGTAACAAATATAAATATCTGTTTAATAAAGTTAAGATAAATAATATTAAAAAAATAGAATTTTTGAAAAAGAAATTTCATGAATTTAAAACGGGAAAAAACAAGTGGATTAAAAATATCTCTTCGAATTTGCAGAGAAGGCGAACGATTTCGTTTTAACAGAAGGTTTTTTATTTGCTTCTTTCGTTGTGGTTTCACTTATTACTAACATTACTTTAGATCTTATTGTCTTAGTATTGGATGAACATTTCACATTCATAGAAGAGGTATGTAATATTCCTAAACAACAATTCCTACAAACCATTACTTATTTATATGAACACACATTTTTTTCCTTTAATGGTACATTCTACAGGCAGAAAGTAGTAGTAGATTTTGAATTTCTCCTATTGTTTCAGTATGTAGACGACTTATTAGTAGCTTTACCTGCCGGAAGTGTTCATGACACTTTCAATATTTCTAATTCTTGCAATCATAAACTAGTGTTCACTGTTAAGGAGGAAACTGACTGTGCTGTTCTATTTTTGAATACTAGGGTTGTGCGCTCTGATAATAATACGGTCAAACTTGACTGAACATTATCAGAGGTTTAAAAAACAGAATAGATAAGATTTGCCACCCTTCTTTCAAAGTAAAAAAATGTAAAACTGTTAGAAAACATTTTGTTGGACAATTACAATCCAAAAATTCTTATAAAAAAGATATTTCAAAGACCCCCCCCCTTCGAATCAATCCAACTGTTCTCACTACCGCTACCAACAACGATATTAAAGTAGGAAAGTTACAATATATAGAAGGTCTCTCCAGTCTTTGTCTTCCCTGTTTGCAAATGCAAATATAAAAATTGCTAGCTATAATTTAAAAAAAGATTAATTGTTTTTATGCTAAACTAAAAGACAAAACCGATACTTTACAAAGATCTAGTATAATGTGGTTTGGTCTACATCGGACAAACGTCACAAAAGCTCTCTAAGAGACTAGCTTTACACAAAAGTGAGAGCAAACATAAACCTAACGCAACCAGTTTGAATTTACACGTCAATAATACAGACCACGGAGTACGATATAACAACAGCTTCGTTCTGGATGTTGAAACTAATTACGTCAGAAGAAGTTTCCTAGAAATGTGTTACATAAAAACTTACAAGAATAATCTCAATCATAAAAAAGACATAGAAGGATTTACAACTATTTGCTAACACAGAATCACACCAAACCAATCAAAAATAACGATTTTTATGAGAATATTAGTTTCTAGTAAAATTGGCGTTTCCTTTTCTGTTATTCCTGTTTTTAAACATTTTAAATGCTTTAAGTGTCTTTTTGTTAAAAATTAAAAAATAAAAAAAATAATTAATAATATAATAAATAATAAATAATCCTTTTAATTATAGCATTCACCAAAACATATTAAGATTCTAGCCATAATATTTGGGTCTTTTGTCAATCCGCTGACATCATAGAGTGTTGGTGTCGGACTTAAAAATCACTAAAAGTTACTAAATACGATGTCAAAAAATTTTAAAATGGAGTACCATTTCGACATCATGGTCATTCTCACAGTTGTTTCTGTTTCTAAAAAGGATTTTAAAGAATGTTATTAACAATATTTTTAAACTGTCAAAGTCAAATACTTCATGTCATTAATTTCATTTGAAAGTAGTAAATTTTTCTTCCAAACATGATTGCTTATGATGAACGTGAAACTACACAAAATTTTAATTCATACTTTCTTGATAGCATCGCTAGAATATTTAACACTATACCCCAAACAAACGACTGGTCATCGGAAAATTTGACATAAATTGTCTCAAAAGTATCTAAGTTTGCGTTTTTCTCACTTAATTGTCATTTCCTTAGATAATAAAGGTAACAGCGATGATATCCTAAATGTTAAAACTACAAAAAATATTTTTGGAACCATTAGACATATTATTATGAAATTTCTTATTACCTTATTAGGAACGGATGAATTTCCAATCAATCTTAAAACTACCAATATAATCTCACTCTCAACAATTTCTAATAATAACGATGCAGATTTCTTTCATCCAATTAAAATATTTTCAGCTTTTGAGAAAGTTCTTGAATTGGCAGTTTGTAATCATTTGTATGATTACTTCAATACCAGTGACCTATTTCTTATAAACCAGTTTGACTTCAGGACAAAATACTTATGTAAATCCTATAAACAGTTAACAACAAGTACTTGGAATACACTTATTGATAACGATAACTATATTGAACCCGCTTTTTTAGAATTTCTTCGTGCATTTGAGACTACCGACCACCAAATTTTAATTAATAAATTGGAATATTATAGTGTAGAAGATACCATTTTACAATTAGTTATAAATTATTTAAAAAACTATTATCAAATAACTAACATCGATCGATCATGTTAAATCAACGAAAATAAGTATTAACATGGTGTTCCACAACATTCTAGGACCGTTACTCTTTGTAATCGCAGATCTCTAATTTTCTTTACCGATAAACTGCTAGGCATTGCAATCTACAAACTAAATTTGCCACTAAAAAAATTGACTTTGGCTTAAATATTAATAAACTAAAACTAAAAGTGATTAAGACTAAAGCAATGATTCTAAATACTAAATACAGACTTTCACGGATTGATTTAAATAATATAAATATTTTGATATATAATTAAAAATTGAAAATTGTTTTAGAAGTAAAATATTTAGGCTTTGTCATAGATATTTGCTTAATATTTAAAAACCACTTGTCATACACTCATACAAAAATTTCTAAGAAACTTAAATATTAAATTCGTTTTACAAAAATTACAGGATAAAGATATGCGAAATATTTTGAGATGCAAGAGGCATTCACTAATACTGTTTAATGTAAGATTGTTTTAACTTGAGGTTCCCTTTAAATGTTGACAATGATATTCAAACTGCTACCGGTCTATTTAAATAATTATATCACGTACCTATGACAATGAAACACATGATTATACTGCCAGAGCAACAAATAATATCTATAATGAATTCTTTATTATAATTAATTAAAGGTCCTAATGATTTTAATAATTAACCTAGGTATATTCAGAAGTGCACCACTACAAAAATTTTTGAAAGAAATATTAGGTTATTATAAAAAATGTTATTATATAATACTTTCACATATCTTTCTTTGTGCCATTTTATAATTATTTATTTTTATCTACTGTTTACACAAGGAATGTAAATGTGTAAAAAATTGTAATTTTATTTGATACTTAAGTTATAAAAAGTTCTATTCTATTAATAAACGGTATATTATTATTGTAATTACTAGAACTATAGGAGGAAAGCTGATTCAAAATATAGTAAAGAAACAGTTCTCTAAGGCTTGGGCTTAACCTTGCCTAAAAGCTTTCTGAGCATTTCAGCTACCTCATGTGTAATTTTTTATGAGTAATATATTATCATTTTACTTGCCAAAGCCCTAAATAAGGAAGATAAAAAACTAGACATACCAATGGTGTGGTATGATTTTTTCTCACAGAATACAATTAAGTGGTTTCGCACAAACTAGGAGAATAATCAGTAATATTTACTTATTTACTTAATTGACCTAGAGTGCCCATGTCGACGTTCTAGTTAGGAAGTCAACTGCGATGTTTTAGTTACTGCACCGAATAGTGGCTGCTCAGTGTTGAGTGAGTTAGTCCCTGAAAGACGCATTGGCTCTATACAGCGGTGGTTAGACCAAGAGTCAGTTGTGGCTTAGTAGTCTGGGGCTAGGTGTCGAGAGGACTACGATGCAAACGAATTTGGGGAGAATTCAAAGACTAGCCGACTTGAATATTTTAGGAGGGCTACGCCTATGTTTGTGCTAGATACCCTGCTAGGATTGCCCAGCCGTCCGACCCGGATAAAAAAGGAGGCTATTTGGATGAATGCAGGATTCTGGATTTTAGAAAGAAACTTGTGACTTAGGATGAACAAGAATCACCCCAAGACCAGAGGAGGAGATCCCAATGCTATCCTTTTGAGCGATGACGACAGGAGATTGTTCGAGACTTAACAGGTCCTTCGAAACTACAATCCCTAGCCGGGAGCAATGAAAGAAACAGCACAAAGCAGTCTTTTATATGGAGTACCTAATCCTTTTGTAATGATTTGTCCAAGCCTGGTTTTCCACCGACTACAATTTCCGGCGACTCAAGACCAACGTTACTCGCTTTTTTACCGACGTGTCAATCCTGTAGCACTTTAGGGATTTCCCTGCAGCATGTGTTCTATGCGAGTAAAGAAGTAGTTAGATCTTTAAGCGTTTATTTCTGAATTAAGGTTGAGATTTTGATTTAAAAAATGTAATTTGAATTTATAAGCCCCATCTAAATGTTATTATGTATTTAAAATGGATTAATGTTTCATAATATAGCACATTTATTTCGTTTGTGGAGTTGGCAAACTTGTTATATTTTCGAAGATTTTTGAAATTTGTTTATGATGAACATCTTTTGATTGTTGCAAAATGATTAATTTGAGTGGAAAGAAAGTAGAGAGTTTTTTATCAAAAGCGACTTGTTGAATCTCTCTTCCTCATCCAAGAGTGAAATCTGGCTACACAACGATTATATAGTTATAAGCATATTATTTTAAACATATTGTGGGTATTACGTAAAGAGATAAAATCTGAAAATTTTATGGTAGCAATAGCTTATGAAAATATTCGTAGACTATTGCCAAACCACTGGTCTGTGTGTATTTGAATTCTGGTCAAAATTGTAGAATTTTTATCATTTTGGGACAGGTGGAGGCAACTGAAGTCAAACTAACTTATCCAGAAAGTTTGTTTTCAAAAGTCGAAAGTTGTTACTTTTTGTGAATTATGTTATACAAATTTGTTTAATATAAATAACCAATAAAGTGATCTAGCAAGTATGCATATATTTTAATTATTCAGAGTCGTCTTTCCAAATTTAAAAACTAACAAGAAAAATAGAAAATATTCATTTTATTTTAACACTTTCTAATGTTGACACCATTTTAAATATTGGTAACATTTTTAATCCAGTTGCGGTATTCAGGATTGTTGATTCGACTGTAGGTACCAGGTACAACACCACATGGTTTAAACGACCAGGAAACTAATCCATATATGGTACCATTTACTACGTATGGGCTTCCAGAATCTCCCTATAAAAAAATATTCACAATGTATATAAAAATTCTAACGCTGGTTGTAAGTAGCACTAAAATATACAAAACTGAACAACTATTTTGGTGAAAGTTTGATTTGTTTAAAAAAATCATGTAACAAAAGTATAAACAATCTCCCAAATAATATTATTACATTCGAATTTTTTTTCTGATTAGCTTAGACATTTTTTTATAAAATCATATAAAAATTCGTAAATTTAAAATAAACTGGGATTTCGATTGCCCCATCGATCTGAGTATATAGTAACAAATGAAGCAAGATATTTGACCAATTCCCATTTGCTAAATAGGTTTAAATGACTGGTAATGACAATTCTATATGATATGACAAGTAAAGACAACTTAATAATTAACCTGCATAAAACTGGAGTGCAATTTTACGTTCCTGTGTATAATGTAACTCCCTTTTATATTTAGTGCCATATATAATAGAAATGTTATATACAAATCTCTTTTATGATAAGTAAATAGCTAATGATTTTTTGCTGACATAATTTGACTCGGAATTTGTTTAATTGTCATCTATATATATCAAGGACAATCAGGAAGTTCATTTTTCACAACTTCCAATGATTCAAAATGAATTTTCTTCATACATTTAGATTTTAAAACTTACTGCATCGGTAACCGATTTTTGACATTCGAGATGTGCTAATTATTGAAACTATTAATATAGAAAGAAAACAATTTAAGTTATCTATCTCGAGGTTTAGGAAAAATAGATAATAATGAAAAATTCCAAGCTAGTGGCTGATATGTAGAAAATTCAGCTAAAGTAATTGGGTTTTCGGTTAAAGCTCCATGTTCTAACTACTTTTTTAATCTTTCCAATTGAGGAAAGCCAGACTTGATGTTTCTTTTCGAAATATTAATCTCAAAAACATAGTGTATTAGCCAAGAAATGCTGATGAATTTAACCGTATTGGCAGATTATGAGTTTCTCTGCTTATTAGTGTGTAGGACTTTCGATAGTACTACTTATTTGCTCAAAATTATTGCATATTTTTATGCTATTGGTTTGCGTAAGTATTTTTCCATAAACGGTTTTTTGCAATTATATTTTATTTAATAGAGCTAGAATAATATTGCAAATATATAAAGCTTTGTAAATAATTATACATACGTAACATTCTCCATTATAGTAGTCGTCACTACATAAGTTGTGCGTAGAATCAAAACTGCCATCTGAATAATCATTAAGAACCTTTGAGCATTCTGCATCGGTTAAAAGTTGGAGATTAATTTTTTGTAAATATGGTGGTAAGTCTCCCCGGGTTTCATTTACTCCCCATCCACTTAAGACACCCAGTACGTGGAAGGGAACCGATTGATTTGCTTCTGGTAATTTAATTGGTTGAGCGACGTTACTAAAGTTGATTGATTTTTCTAGCTAAAAAATTCTTCCTTTATTATTTCTTCATAACTTCGATATTTATCAAAATAATATAGAGAATGTTATTTTGGGGTTAGCAAATATACATCAAATTAATAAATTTTGGTTAAGTTTATTGTACTCTTGTTTTCTGAAGTATTTTGGTATGTGGATCTATGTCATTACTCGTAATATTTTGTTCTTATTTAGTTTCCTGTTTATTATTTTTAATATATCTAGTTAATAAATTATTGGTTCTATAAATAAAGTTTACCCTTTCTATTTTAAAATCGTGTTTCATTTCTATAAATTTGATCATCATATACTTCATGTAAATCTCTAAAAATATACTAAAATATTTATTAGAATACTGCCAATAAAAAAAATCTAAATTAAGTAGTAAGTACATAGGTTCCTCGTTATGTAAACTTTCCCATTGATTTACTTTTGTAGTAATATTTCGTGTTAACTGTATATTTTACTACTGCACGTATATACTAAGTTAAAATTTCAATCTATATGACCAATAACCAAACAATATCGACGAGATTTTATATATTTTAAGAACTAGTGCCAGAGTTCTTAAAAAACGTTTTGGGATACCCAAAATTAAAAACAGTTAAATCAGTGGTAATATCGCCTATAACCAGAACAGAATTCCTCACACAAGGAATATGTAACGTATTCCTAAAGATAATTCGAAGAAAAGGACACACTCAGACAGAGTGCTTAGTTATACGCAAAATTCATGTTAGTACATTTTAATACCTTTTTAAAGCAAAAATCTTCTGGACATAAAGAAAACAACTGTTGATCTAAAAATACTAGTTTCGCTAAACAAAATCAAACACTCCCCGTAACTTCCCGTTTCATATTAATTCTGATTTATGTATCGGACTGTGTAGCTAGTACTACAAAGTTAAAATTTATAACTTGACGTATAGTTTGGAACACAAAGGTCCTTCTTAATGATATGCAAGCAATAAAATATTCAAAATTATTTGTAAGTGTGTAACTTTAATAAGGAAATTATTTTTAAGATTATATTATGTTTAATTTAAATTCAATACACTATACTAGACACTTGCGCACTATCTAATGTCACGTATAGAAAATTTAAGCAAATTCATTGATGGTAACTATCACATAAAGAAACCATGTTGATGAATTATTATCATGTTTTAAATCAACTTCATCTGTTTTCTAATAGAAAATTATCCCGCATATATGTAATTAGAGTAAACCAGTTTTTTACCTCTTGGATCTTTGAAGGAGTATCTAACTAAAGCTACTGTAGTAAAATATGAACTGAATACTAGGCGAATCTATACTGTACTTTCGTTTCTTTTAGTTATTTTTGCAGAGATATTTTTTTACTTTAATATTTGATTTGAATATTTTTCCATATGGATCGCCCGGGTATGTATATGGAGGATAGTATATTCAAGGTAGTATCCTCCAGCACCCATGGTTAGATAGATAGATAGATATTAGTTGTAAACTTTTAATACAATTGCAAAACAAATCTATTACTACTTATAAAACAGAATAAGAGCATGTAAAAATTAATTATTACCTGCAAAAGACCGACATCATATATGGGAATTCTTTCAGGATGGTACTGAAATTTGGGATGCTGGAACCAATTCTTTACTTTAACAGAGGTATTGGGATAGCCACTGTCATCGTCATACAACTGGTTTGTTCCATATACTATTGAATCACTAAAAGGATTTAAAAATATTAGGTAATTTCAAACTTAAATTCTAAATGTTAGTCTCATTTATTTGTTTAGTAGTTGTGTCAAAAAAATTGCACAAAGTCTAAAATTATCACAACCTTTGCTATATTGAACTAGAAATGTCAAAATCGTTTTACACAAATTCAAAATTAAAATGTTACATGTTTCCAAAGTATCCTCCCAGAATATAAAACTTTTAAGGCTATATACAACAATATAACTTATTTTAGGATACCCAGATCATGATAGCGATAGAAATGAATATTTGTCTTGCCTCAATACACATTACTATCACTATCACCATCTTTCAAATTACCATTCCCATCAAACCAAATTCCACACTATATTCATTAAAATTTAACCATTCATACAATTAATATCACCATTATTTAATTATAACAATTTTAAAAAACAATACCAAATATACATAATCATTAATCAATCAACATACCCCATTTTCTTCATAATACATTCTTTAAAGTACGAAATCGTATTTACCCTATACCACAATTTTCTTGAAATTCATAAGCACCACGAGAGATTTACTATTATAAGAGGCCAACATACGTAAAACCAAGATCATTTTACATACCAGCGGAGATAAACCATACTGTGAGAGAAGTGTTATTCAACCCAACTTACAACTCTCAGGTATGGAGTCTCCATTTACAAGTTCCTGAAAGATCGATGCAAATATTTATATTAATTTTCTTGGCCCACACGTTATTAGTTCTGTG
Organism: Pachyrhynchus sulphureomaculatus; assembly: GCA_019049505.1. Classification (NCBI taxonomy): domain Eukaryota; kingdom Metazoa; phylum Arthropoda; class Insecta; order Coleoptera; family Curculionidae; genus Pachyrhynchus; species Pachyrhynchus sulphureomaculatus. Next base: position 101,537,110 of record CM032446.1, on the reverse strand, counting down.
AAGACCCCGTCGGGACTACTAGCTTTCCCATTTTTCATTTTTGTCAGGGCTTTATTAATGTTGTTTGCAGAGATCTCTATTATAGGTCCTTCTACATGGGATGCTATCGGGGACTGTACTAAATATTCTGGTCTATATTCTGTGAGTTCGTTTTTATAATGACCTTTCTCAATGCTAATTGAGTTTAGGGTTATCTATTGTGTGTTATATTTCCTAAGAATCTTAAAAAATATTTATCTACGTTTGTTCCCCCACGAAGCATTTTTATTTTTGCTAATTGCTCGCTTTTTTTCTTTTCATTGTTCTTCCAGATTCTCATCCCATATCAGCATATTGTTTTTTTTTTTTGAGTTTCCTGTAGGCCGAGAGCTCTTCTCGCAGATTCCTGGACTACTTTTAACACTTCTAAGTATTTTGCTGCGTTACTAATTTATTGTCTCATGTTGTCAAGTTCGTGATTGAGCCTTGATTGATAGAAATGGTTCTTGCTTCCGTGCTTTAGGCTTTGGATGTTGTAGTGGATTGTTCTCTCTCCTTTTAGTTCTTCTGTTGTTCTTTATTCTACTTATAATTTCGAGACACTTAAATTTTCGATAGTAGGAGATAACGATCGGAATCGCAGTGCATTCTTCTGTACACGCCTATGTCTAAGATCTTCTACCTATGTTTGCCGTCTTCTTGGTGCCGAGTGAATTTATGAATGAAAGGAAAGATTTTTGGGTTGATCGTTTCACAAATTTTACCATTATCATTAAATGTTTCCTCTCCACAGCTCCCTGTGACTTTGTTATCATTTTCCTTCCGGGCTTTCAATATTATTCAAGGTATAAAAATATACATCCTTTTCTTCAAACTGTTCATCATCTTTGGGAGCATATGCGCCCACAATGGTATAAACTCTTACTCATAAATTTAAAAATTATTTACTTTCGTCTCTAGTTAAACTATGCAATTCCTTCCACTAGATACATATGATATTTTGAAAACCGTAGATCTAGTCAATTAATTTTAAGAACAGGTTAGATATGTGGTTGTATTAATGTGATTGATGGTAAATTTGACAACACTGTTAAGTATCCTGATTACTTACAATTCCAATGTAAAATTAAACAATTCTTGATACAAAGCTGTTTTTATGCTGTCAATGATTATACAGAGGCGTCATGTGAGGATTAACTGTCTTGTGATTCGTTCTTTGTGACACAATTTTTATATACCACACTGGTTAGCAAAAAATCGACTCAAACGATTTTACTTCATTTAACACCGATCCTTGAATTTGAACCGTCAACATCTCTGCTATACCTGCTCACTAATTACGTCATCGGAAAATGGATACCACCCCAGAAGAAACGGTACAAGTCATTGCCTTTTTGCAAGAAGGGCATAACCAACGTGTAATCGCTGCATAACTGCATCTGAGCCTATCAGCTATTTCCAGACTCTACAGACATTACCAAGAGATTGGCGTCTTTACGCGGAGACCAAGATTAGCAGGAAGAAGGTGTACCTCGGAGCGAGACAACCGCACCGCTTCACTGTCAACACAACTCTAAGAAATTGTCACTTGACTGGCGTTAAGATCCAAGAGGAGCTCCGACAAGTTCGTGGTTGGACTGTCAGTTATCGGAAAGTCAGAAGAAGACTTAAAGAAGCTAACCTAACGTCGAAGAAAACAGCTAACAGACCTAAATTGACAGCAGCCCATCGACAAGCGCGACTCAGATTTGCCCGAGAACATGTTGACTGGACTTTGAGCCCCCTTTTATTCTCTGACGAGTCCCGAATGTGCCTACATGGGAATGATGGAAGAAGACGAATTTATAGGAAGCCTGGGGAGCTCTATTCGCAGTGATGCGTTACTGAAACGGTAGCGTATGGAGGAGGTTCTGTCATGGTGTGGGGAGGCATCTTATTGAATGCGAAAACCGATTTGATTTTCGTGACTGATGAAACTCGTACCGTGGATTAACTGCTCACCGGTACATCGTTCAGATTCGATAGGAACACGTCGTTCTTTACGTTGGGTTTGTTGGCGATAGCTTCGTGCTAATGCACGACAATGCGAGGCCACATGCTACTACATCGGTGCGACAATACCTGGCGGAAGTGGGAATACCAACATTACACTGGTCTACGAGGAATCCTGACCTCAATCTAATCGCGCTTAAAAGAAGGGTTCGAGCCAGAAATCCAACTCCTTCATCGCTGAGGGTTTTAAAGGTTGCGATAACGGAAGAGTGGTGATGAAGCCCACAGGCAGTGGTAAAAAAGCTGACCCTCTCCATGAAAAACCAGCCGGAAGCAGTAATAAGGGCTAGGTTCTATCACAAAGTATTGATTTTGGATTTTATCAATAAATTTAATTGTTAAACTTAAAATTTGTTTAATTTTTCCTACCTCTTACCCCTGTTTTCATTTCTTGTTCTCTTTGTTTCCCCTTTCAATCATTTTAATCAGTAAAAAGCATGAGATATGCTATGGAATTTGGTTTCATTAGAAAGAGAATAGAATGGGCTTTCAAATGAAGATGACTAAATTCTAGGATCCGTGTTAAATGAAGCCAAATAGTTTGAGAAGATTTTTTTTAACACCTGTGTCTATACTATAGTATTATTTTCTATATTTTATTTATATGAGTGTTTATCTTATTTGCTTTATGTAGTACTCCTATTCTTATGTCCATACAATAGTTAAGTAAGTTATTGTCATTTTTATATTGATTTGCAACAAACCATTTACTTAAGCTTTCAAATTAAAGTACACTGTGATAATTCTAAAGGAAAGCAAATGTCGATTTGCAATTTGTTACACATATAATAATTTCTATGAGGAAAATCTCATAATTTACTTTAAGCAACATGGCTCAGGCGGGAGGAAATGAAGGTGATGGGGACTGATACATTTTATAGGATTTCGGGACGCATCGTACATTCAATGTAAAAGAAAACTTACATTTCCCCGAGCTCAACACAGTGTCCGGCTGTCAAAATCCATTCGGGCCCTATTATTCCTCCTCCACAGATAAAAAAACCATCACTTCCCCGCAGTTGCACCTAAAATTATTATAAATTAATTCAGATTAGTACAACAGTTCCTAAGACACTGTATGTTGGCCGCATTAATATTAATGTTGTTAGCATTTACTGACGGAACGGGAACGATTTAGTTTAAAACATCTAAATCGATTTTAAAAAATATCGTATTACAGAGCAACTAATTTATAAATTATATTAGCAAGAAAAATTAAAAAGAATCTTTATAATTCGAAACTAAATGAAATATTATCACAAAATTTTTATTGCATGACGGTTGATGTAGGACATATTCATCAGCCTAAGTTTTTAATTTCTTTTATAAGGTTGGTTGAAAGTCGAATGATTGAATTTTGAAATTATCTTAATATTGATCTTAGTAATTGATTACAGTGAAAGTATAATAAATAAGATATAGAAATGTTCTAAACTTATTGTAATTAGTTACCTCAGCACTCAATTGTGTTATAATAAATTTACAGATTTTAAAGACAATCGACCGTTCTAGTAATTTTTTCTCACGTTGTAAATAAAATTGTAACCAATATAAAATCTGCACATACGATTATGTAGCAAATGTTCATAGAACCAAAAACAATAATTTTTAAAATTTGTTGTAAGTTTATTTCTGTACTTTATTATTTTTTTTTATTATTTTATTTTTATTATTATTATTATATCATTGGGGTACAGTAATCATTGGGTTAAGTTATAGGCGATATTATATATATTAGTACAGGTTGATATAACGAGTATTATAAGCCTATTGTTTTAAAATTTAGATTCAAAAATCTAGTTATTGATATGTCGATAACACGCTTATAATTCACAGAATACACAAGGTTACAAGCAGGAGAACTGTATGCATTTGCTAGTCTGTATTAAAAAGAAACTTAAAGATTGTACTAGAACTGCTATTGAAATGTGAACTCAGTGTAAAAATATAAATGTTTTCACATACGCACCATGTAGGGGAATTCGCCATCTTTAGCTGTTGTTCCATTAACAATTTTTAGAGGTGATCTTGCAACAACTATAAAAAAAAATATATTACATTACTAAGAGAAATCCTTCTTAAAATTACAACTGGTTATCGTAACTTTCGTAAACTTAGTAAATATATATCATATGTAGATTTTATCAGATATTTCAATCCAGGATTTTAGAGACACAGTACCGAAGAAGGCACAGAGGTATATAACATGTGACAGATGAAATGTAAATGCTTTTGTCAGTCACCGTTTATTCACCTTTTCCTACTAGTGTAGCAAATAATCTATTAATATTTATGTATAGTTCTCACTAGAATAAGTCACTTCACCAAATATGACTTCCAGAATACGTGAATAAGAAAAGTTTTTTTTATGTAGTTTTTTATTCTTGAAATTGATAAATTTTTCTCTCAGAATAACAACAACACACGTTTAAAGCACATTTCTGTTTGTAGGTAGTAAAGTACCATCTGGATGGTACTTGCCAATGCTATGCTTAGAAATTAATCATGTTTTCATATTGTAGTGGAACATAGTGGTCATTTTTATCTTGTGTCACGAAGATCTTTGTCAAAAACATGTGCATAGGTATTCAGTCGTTATTAAAATTAGACAGCGTGACGGCTTGTTTGTATTCACCAATGTAGTGTTTTTTTTTTATTCTACAACCGTGCGAGGCGATTTTGCGTATAGTTCCTTCAGAAAAATACCGTGAATGCAGATTTTGATATATGAAATAAAACTTTCCAAAAACTTACATATTGGCTGTGGAAAATATCCATATATTTCTCCGATCTAACTTTTAACAAGGAATTTTAATAAATGTTCAGAAGCTTCGCCCCTCCCCCCGATCCACTAATTTAAAAGGCGTTTGCTAGAGAAAACAAATCAGTTTCATGTTAGGTTCCGAAGAAATTAGAAATTGCAATATTGAGGAAGATAATAAAATAGGATGAACATTCTTATAAATGAAAACTTAAAAATGAAAACAAGGCCTAAACTAAGAAAAGAATGAGTCATAAAAAATAGATGTAAAATAAGTCATAATAGTAATTTGTACTGATTTTGTTAAATAAGATAGGCTTCTATTTCTTACTAATATTTCAAATCGATATTTTGATTACATTACAACTGTGTGTATAGTTCGCAGCAAACACTAATAAACCTATGATTTGTTATCATTTATATTTTACATTCTTCTCAAGTTATTAAAAACCAAAAAATATAAAATGGCATCTTCAGTTCATATACAAGGATATAAATATAATTATTTTATTCCAATAAAATCTGAACTTTCGAAAATCAATCCAAATCAGTGGTCAATCTAATATAGATGTCATCGACAGTCATATGTCATATCAGTTGACCCGAATTTCTTTCAAAGATGGCTTAAACCTCAATAACTTGAAACATATACTATATAGTAAATTTACTTAAAGAAATAAGTAATAATACATTTTAACAATGTTGTTATGAAAATAGTTAATAAGTGATTCCATAAAAACTCACATGATTTTCAAACTATCTTTAAAATTTGTTTTGTAAACACTCGCAAGTTTCTAATGTGGTCATAAACAAACATTTATTTTTTCGGGCTGTTATCTTATATAAAATTTATATTATTCGAGTAATGCAATTTAAAACTGCCTAGTGCTTAAAAAATCGTTTAGGTATCAAACTACTTAAGATATTTGAAATTTGTCTACCCCTGAGGGCCCAAAAATCTGATAAATCTGACGTTTATTTTATCTCCAAAACCTCATAACAAAAGGTTTGCTATGAAAATCCCTTTAGATTAGTTTAAAATATCACCGTCGATTATCAAAACATTCTTCAAATAGTTGATAAATATCATTTTTTATTAGTAAGCCACAGCAAATGTGAAATTATATTAATTCCCAATAATCCCATACTGCACACTGAATTATTTCGTGTTTAGTACGAAACTATAGTACACTGATAAAAATTACATTTAGAATAAATAGGTCATAGATTCAAGGTAAGTCAGATTATTTATTTATTTAGAGAGAGAGAGAGAGAGAGAAAACTGCTTTTGGAAAGTAACACTGACGACCTTGAGAATCAAAACCGTTTTAATGCTAAAATTATTTAAAGTTTAGATTTTGAGCAGTTTAAATTTGGAAATATTGGGAGTAGCAGTTAAATTATCTCGATTACTTTATTAGATGTTATATTAGCTATATTCAAAAATCGTATAAAAGTAAAATATTGACTGAATTTTAGAGCTAATTATCTAAAAAACTATTGATACTTCACATAATATCTCAGGATTTTCTAGAAATTTTCGGAAAAATATGTGAACAAGAAACAAGAGTTATGGTTCAGGGGACAGAAATGCAAGAAGTACTAAAATAATGAATTAATTTCGAGAGAACACCAAGAGAATAGATATTAATAAGCTCTAACTAAACCCCCAAAAATGAACTCAATTAGAGATTGTGTTCTGATAAATCAACAGTATTGAGTTTTTCATAACAAGCGTCGCCACTGTAGCACTTTAGGCACAGCTCCTGTGCTAGGTTCTTAAAAAAATAACTAAATTACAGCTGACTGCGAAAAAATATGTTTTAATAGCTCACTAAAATTTATAAGCTGAATGAGAAGAAATATACAATAACTACATACAAAGAAATCAAAATAAAATAAACAAAAATAAAGAAAAGATACATACACAAATCTTAAATATAACCAACGGAGAGGTAGATTAATAAATTATAAATTAATGGGCAGAATGCTTGTAGTATCCAGACAAGTAACACAAAGAAAGACAAATAAATCTACATATCTAAAAAGGTAAAAGAACGAAAAAAAATTCTTAAGAGTGGAAAAGAAAATCTGCAGAAAGGTAAAGAAAATTAATGAGAGTATTAGAAAAAATATAATGGAAGCTAAAATAAGAATTCGGTAGACTAAAATAAAGAAAACTAATGAGAAGCACAATAATTTAAAGCATAATTAAAATAAACAAAATAAAAGATAAAAATCAGATTGAAAGATGAAAATTAAATTGAAACACGCAGACTAAATCTTAAAAAATGTGTACATATGTCATTCAGAATAGCCAAGAACAACAGAAAATTCATCCGAAAATAATTACGAAAACGAATTGATGATGCGACCAGAAATTAGTAAATCAAAAATTAAGAAGGCGTTGAATGAAATGAAAAAAGTGGCTGGCCCAGACGATATAACTACAGAAATATTGAAAAATGGAGGAGAAAATGCCTGGCTCAGACGACATAAACACAGAAATATTGAAAAGTGAATATCTGTACAACTTTAATAAATGTTTAATAATAGTACTGCAAGCAAAAAGGGGCAAAACAGATTTTAAAACCACCGTACTATAAAACTTCTTTTAACGTACCATTTACTAAAATACTAACAAACCGAATATAAGAAACGCCATGCAGAATAGCCATATTGAACCACAGATATACTTAATTAACTAATATATATAAGCCACAACATGAATCAACATGCAGTCAGTCCAAAAAGTCTCCACACATCACCTGCTTTCTATGCTATTTTTCTGTTATGTTTAACTAATTAATTGAAACTAAGAGAAACATGCCTAAAATAATATTTAGAACATAACTAACAAGGATTAGTATTAAAACTAACTACGGAACATTTTAGTTAGAAATTACATCATTGTTATAAAAATTAAACAAAATTAATGTCAAAAATGTCCTCATACACTCAAGAACTGCACTGAAAAAAATACGTTATAATCAGTCGCATTTTATCAAGCTACCTGTTGCTCACTAAACTGAAAACAAATGAATAATTTTAAATTAAAATTAAAAGAAGAAGTATGGGAACTATTTTCGAAAAAGTTTGTTCACTAACAGCGAGAAATTGTTCACACAGGGCAGGGTATAAGGGGTGTGCAGCCAGGAAGAAGCCGTTAATTTCGGAAGCTAAACCTCCTGAATTTAGGAAATCCTCAATCTTTAGTGATGAAACCAAAATTAATCTTTTTGGGTCTGATGGCAGAACTAAAGGTTGGAGAAAGAAGAATGCCGCATTCGATATTAAAAACATTTGTTCCACAGAAAATGGCAGTGTTCTGCTTTGGGTATGCATGTCCGCTGGAGGAGTGGGAAATTTACATTTTATTAATGGTACCATGGATCAGCATGTTTATTTGAACACTTTGAGAGACAATTTAAGAGAAAGTGTCCAAAAATTAGCACTCAAAAAAGATACATTTCCAACAGGACAATGATCTGAAACATACCGCAAATTTGGTGCGAGAATGGATGATCCATAATGTGCGACAGCAGCTTTATACACCTCCGCAATCAAACGATGTTAACCCCAACGAGCATTTATGTGAGGAACTTAAACGACGCGTTCGCAAACATAATTTTTTAAATAGAGAAGAATTAAAAAAAAAAACAGAGAATATTGAACGAATGGGAGAACATGCCAGCAGAAGTTACTAGAAAGCGAGTTGCAAGCATGACAAAAAGGTTTCAGGAAATTATCAGGGCCAACGGCTGTCCCACTAAATATTGGTTTAATCGAAGTTGTTATTTTACGTTAAACTCCTTCAAACTATTATTCGTAATGGTTAAGTGTATGGAGACTTTTTTGACATTAATTTTGTTTACTTTTTTATAACAATGATGTAACTTCTAAATAAAATGTTCCGTAATTGTTTTTATTACTAATCCTTGTAACATTCATTTTTTCCTAGATTTTAAGACCATGTAATGTTACTGATTTTTCACTTCAAATTGTACATTTTTGTATCGAACGGTATATTAATAAGAGATTCCAAGCCGTTCGGTATATTAGTGTGCTGTGCGGGTTTCTGACCGAATCTATCGGCACGCCGGGATTGGTTGAAAATGTGTATCCGGATTTTTGGTTCCGGCGTCGCGATATGACCGAGAGAAGGCCCACGGCTTATTTAAGGGTCCGGTAGGACAGGGATGGGCTGAGTACCATCAAGCCGCAGCCAGGCTAATCTTCATCGGAGCCGCCAAGTAGGCTTCCTTCTACAGAGCTGCAGTAAAGGCTCATAACAACAATCATGAGAGCTAAATAAAGCACAAGTTTTTTAACGAAAAGCCGTAGTGGGCTCTCTAAGTGTTTACTAGAAAAGTGTGAAATCGGTCGTGTTCCATCGAAGCCGAAATAAAAAACAGTAAGTTACCAAAACATCCTTCCATAGACTTATCCCTGAGTAGTGCCTTAACAGCATTTTGAACTGACTAAAAAGTGAAGTGAAAAGCACTATTTTTCGTCTTCGGGAGTAGTCAGAGTTTAGAATTTAAATGTCATAACTACCTGTTAGGCTAAAATTTTTAGTAATCCTGTAAAAACTGCAAAGGTTAGAACTTTTTATTTTTAAAAACATGAATAAATTTTCTTTTTGTTGATTAAAGCTAGTGTCTCACTGAATACCTATCTTACTTTTCAGGATAAGAACGGCTGTACCAAACTGATTTTTTTATTTTACCAACAGTACACCCTTTCAGTATTTTTTCATTTTTTTAGCTGAAGTTAGATCCTTTCTATTTTAAAATGAATGGTGCCCCAAAAAGTCGTACAGCTGAGGTTTCTTTAAAAATAAAAAATAATTCCAAAAAGACGTACAAAAATTATCTCTTACCCATATCTCTCTACCAAAGAAAACTGAGCTAGTGTGTGTTTAATTTCTTTAATTCTTTTAAAATCAGGATTCACTCAATTCATTATCAGAAATTAAAGCGGGGCTGCAAGAAAATTGTGCTCAAGCCTGGGGCAACCAATTTTCAAACGGTACAAAATGACGCAGTCTACGTGGGGCGCAAATAAACACTTTTCCATAGGCTACAAAATGACGCCTCAAAAAGCGGGCAAGTTCGCAAGTTACAAAATAGCGCTGTCAACGCGGGGCTTTTGGAATTTTATTTTTTAAAAGGGTTCAGTGTACTAGCTTTCGAACAAAGTAAAAGCTCTAACTTTGCAGATATTTTTATTTCATAATATTTATTAAACGAAACTACACTATAGCAATAAGACAAAAGCAGGAAATTTGTAGAATTATTTATTTCAATTTATCTGATGGTGGCTTAGATATTTGAATTTTGTTAATCGACTCTAAGATAAAGAGATTCCTACTTTTTTCTTAAAAGCTACTTTTATAGTTCAGATTAGCAGATGTGCTGGTTTACTTTAATTTTTGCAGTGTTAGATTTATTTCGCGGTAAACCGAAGAAAAAAACTGTACTTTTTTCTCACCGATGTTTTGCATGAATATTAAAAATACTTTGCTGATACGAAACGATATTTGGAGATTTTTTTGTTGGAAATTCTTAACATATTTGGTAAAAGAATTTTAATAGAAGGCAATACTTAGAAATTTTTTTGAAATTGTTGAAGATTTTTTTTAATGTTTGGTAAAGAAGTTTATATATTTTAGTTGCCTTTACATGATTTTATTTAGACTATTGGGAGCACAGGAGAAATATTTTTTACGACTTTTTAAACAATTCTTTTAAATTTTATAATCTAAATACATTTATCATGGAAGCCTTCAATTTTAAAGTCAATCACCTACTGGAATATGAGTTAGACTATGAACTGAAAATCCGTCGTACTTTCTCAGAACGTCCGGTCGCGGATAAAAGAAAGATTCTAACGAGGATCTTAAGTAAAGAAATATTCCAATAGATCAGATTGGACTAAATAGTTACAAAAAGTTTCTGATTTTTTTTAAGTCTACAAAAATTCTCCTTATCAAGTTAAAACTCCTGCTTCTCCAAATGGTCACATGTCTCCTTTATTCGTGCATAAATATTTAGATAACAGACCGCATATCAAGATAAATCTATTAGGTGCCCATTTCTCGGCTTTATTTGACTCTGGTGCAAATGCCTCCGTTGTAGGTCAGAATGGTATTAAAATTTTAAGTCGTTTAAGTATAAAAATATGCCATGTCAAAAATAGAAGTGTTACCACTGCAGATGGCAGCCGTCTAAAAGTTTTAGGTACGGTTGAGTTGCCGCTAGTCTGCAATGGTCATTGTTTAGTAATCTCTGCTCTAGTAGTACCTTCTCTATCACATACTTTGGTTTTAGGATGTGATTTTGCACAAAAATTCGGAATTTTTGTAAATTTTTAAAGATAATTCGTGGTATCCACAGTCCCTAGAAGCCAATTCTCATGCAAGTTTTAAAGATTGTTATTCAGAAAGTTCTAAAAAAAAAAAAAAAAAAAACAACAACAAAAACCCACAACCAACACAACCACAAAAAAAAACAAAACCCCACACCCACACACAACAAATTAGAAAACCTTTTCTCGCGTCTATGTACCCTAGATGATCTCTCGCGGACGGAACGCTTAAAGGCAGAAAACGTAATAAGCTCTTTCAATGAAATAAGTAGTAAAGATAGGTTAGGCCGAACGAATAAAATCACCATGTCAATAGATACAGCTGATGCCAGTCCTGTAAAGACAAGGCCCTTCGCCATGTCTCCGTATATGTCAAAAGTATTAAATAAAGAGTTAGACGAAATGTTGAAACTCGGAGTGATTGAAGAATCAAACAGTCCTTGGTGTTCTCCAATCTTATTGGTGAAAAAGGCCGACGGACAGTATCGTCTATGCTTTGACGGAAGAAAGCTCAACGAGGTCAGCAAATTTGATAACTATCCATTACCGAACATCGACAGAATTTTGACATCACTCAGGAATGCTAAGTATGTATCCTCGATAGATCTTAGAAAGGCTTTCTGGCAAATTCCTTTGGACAAATCCTCTAAGGAAAAGACCGCTTTTGCAGTAGTAGGCCGAGGTCTATTTCAGTTCGTCACTATGCCGTTTGGTCTAAAGAACGCTGCTCAAACTCAGCAACGTTTAGTGGACGCTATATTTGGTCCGAAATATGAGCCACATATTTTTACCTATCTCGATGATATTTTTAGTAACATCGGAAGACTTCGAATCGCATATACGCTTACTTAAAGAAGTAAAAAATAAATTGAAAGAGGCCGGACTGACGATAAATTTGAGCAAATGTGATTTTTTCAAAACTTCTCTAAAGTTTTTAGGCTATATTGTAGGCTCAAATTCCTTGCTTACCGATCCGGATAAAGTAGCAAGCATGGTTAATTATGCGAGACCTACTAATACTACGGAAGTTAAGCGCTTCGTAGGAATGTGTTCATGGTATAGACGTTTTATTGAGAATTTTTTCTACCCTGTTGTCGCCTATTAATGATCTTTTGAAAGGACGGAAAAAAGGACAATCGATAGATTGGACAAAGGCAGCCGAAGAATCTTTTATAAAGATTAAAGAGCTATTGGTTTCAGCTCCCATTTTATCCCAACCAGATTTTTCCCAACAGTTTTATATTTCTAGTGATGCTTCTAATACCGGTTTAGGGGGCGTCCTAACACAGAAAATCAATGGTGAGGAAAGAGTGATAGCGTATGCCAGTAGAACTTTATCAAAGGCTGAACGTAACTATTCGGTTGTTGAAAAAGAATGTTTAGCAGTACTCTTTAACATCGAAAAGTTTCGACCTTACATAGAAGGTGTTCCTTTCACGGTCATAACAGATCATTATAGTTTATTGTGGCTTAATTCTATTAAAAACCCTAGTGGCAAACTAGCGCGTTGGGCGATTAGGCTGAGACAACATACATTTAATTTAATTCATAGAAAAGGAGTCCACAATGTTATTCCTGACGCTTTGTCAAGAATCCCAGATCATACAGCGGACGAAAACAGTCTTAATGCACAGATTGGCGTAAGAATCGATACAGTTGATGTAGATCGCATTGATCCATGGTACGATAATTTGCGGCAGCAAATTAAAGAATTTCCTCAAAATTTTCCGCAGTGGAAGGTGGAAAATGATTTCGTGTACAAATTTATCCCAAACCAGTTGCCTTTAAAAGTTAATGTACCCGAGTGGAAAATACTAGTTCCTAAACCACAGAGAGAGGAAATTATAGACATGTGTCACACTCCTCCTACTTCTGGTCATTTTGGTTTTTATAAAACTCTTCACAGGATTCAGGAACAGTATTATTGGCCAAAAATGCGTTTTGATATCTTAAAGTTTGTGAGGACTTGTGAAGTATGTGGAGCGCGCAGAAATCTCCAAATGCACTACCTATGGGACTGATGGGAGTAGTATATAGGGCGGGGTACTGGGACTGCGGATGGCATGTGTCCCATTACCCGAAGAATGACCTTGAAAGAGCCGAAGAATGACCTTGAAAGAGCTGAAGAATGACCTTGAAAGAGCTGAAGAATGACCTTGAAAGACCTGAAGAATGACCTTGAACGATCTGAAGAATGACCTTGAAAGAGCTGAAGAATGACCTTGAAAGACCTGAAGAATGACCTTGAAAGAGCTGAAGAAGTGTTCAATGACGTCACATTCCAGTGGCTGTTGATCAGTGCCCTTTTGTCATCATTGGATGTCGTAAAGCTTAAGAGAGAGAGAGATTAGGTGAGCCTCGATGTGTTGGATTATCTTCTGCTGACGTCACACCGATACATACGTCACATATCCACACATTAGGTTGTGGACTTGTATGAATTTAAATATAAATAAAAAAAGCTAATGTCTATAGCAGGATTCGAACCTTTATTTCCCATACTGCAAAACCAGCGCCTTAACCCACTGAGCCACAGAGGATTGTTACGAGATAGTGTTAGTAAAGGTATCATATTAAAAAAGATCTTACTAGTAGTAGTAGTAGTCTTTGGATGCTGGTATAATTAAATGACGTAAACAAATGAGATATTGATGGTGAAACAAGGGAAAAAAAGTGTGTTTATTTTTGGTGTCACCTCGATGGCATGTGTCCATCCGAAGCGGCGTACCAAGAGCCGAAGAAGAATGCTGACCTTGGAAGAGCTGAAGAATGACCTTGAAGTGTAACATGAAAAAAAAGTGTCTGTTTTTAGTGGCACCTCGATGGCATGTGTCCATCCGAAGCGGCGTACCAAGAGCCGAAGAATGACCTTGGAAGAGCTGAAGAATGACCTTGAAGTGTAACATGAAAAAAAGTGTCTGTTTTTTTGGTGGCACCTCGATGGCATGTGTCCATCCGAAGCGGCGTACCAAGAGCTGAAGACGAAGAATGATGACCTTGGAAGAGCTGAAGAATGACCTTGAAAGAGGTGAATAATAGTAAAAGAAACAAAGAACTTGGGTGTGTTGTTAAGAAGAAGATGGGGGTGTATATTAGGCCAAAAAGTCCTTATTTCCAAAAAAGGGTTGGTATTTAGGGGGGTAGTTTTTTAGGGGTAGTTTTGGTATGTTGTAAAAAAGGCAAAAATAAAAATTTTTCTGTACTCGGGTAATTTTCCCTATTTTTTTTGGGAATTATTTAAATGAAAAAAAGTCTAAAGTGATCTAGCTAGAATACGAACCGTCGACCCATGTGATGGAGTTCTGTTGTATTAGCATTTAGTCTATTGAAGCTTCGTGAAATAAGGAGTAACTAAAAGGTATATATAAAAAAAGAATTGTTTGTTGGATAAGTAAAAAATGACTTGTAGAAATTGGGAAAAATGTTGTAAATTAAAAAGTTTAGAAATAAAATAAATTTTTATTACTAGTAGAACTTATTTTTTTTTTTTTATTTCCTTGTTATTCTAAGAGAATAGCCGATTGTCGTTTTTTTGCCTAACTTAATTTAATAAAAATAATAATAATATTTGTTCTGACTTGTCCTAACCACCTGTCTGTCTCTGTGTGGTGAGAGGAGGAAGTGTGGTGATATGACTTTATTCTAACAAACAAAAAAAACAAAACAAAATGAAATGAAATGAGCCTAGCCTAGCCTCGCCTCACCTCATATGTATAAAGCAAAAAAAATAAAATACCCGATTCAATTTTTTTTGTATTTATTTTGTCCTTATATATATAAATAATTTTACACTTGCTTAAATCTCTTCTTCTTCAATATATATCAGATTCTTGTTTATATTTTCTCTTTATTGGAAAATTATTTAGCAAAGAGTTGGTTTCTTTCCTATCGTTAGTTTTTTTGGAAAAATTAGTTGGAAAAGGGGGTTGGTTTCTTCTTCCCGATCGGTGTGTACCAAGGTGAATAAGTTTCACCATTGCATATTCTACATTTGTCTACTACTACTACCTGACATTTGTCCTAACTTGTCCTAACCTGTTTGAGGAATAAAAAAACCTAGAAAAAAAATTGAAATATTTACTAGTAGAGTAAGTTGAATCTTTCTTTTTTCTTAATATTAATTTAGTTTTGCCTTGTTTTTAAAATATAAATTAGCCTAACCTGTATATATTTGTTGTTTGTTTTTTTTTTGGGTAAATAAAACACACAAGTATGAGCAGATTTAAGAAAATATATATTAAGAATATTTATTTTGTTAAAAAAAAATTATCTATTTCTATTTTGTTCGTTGGCTTTCGATTCCTCTTCTTTCTTTACTGGAAGAATACGAAGTGTAACTCGTTAGTTGGTAGTTCTATATTATGAGAGGTGAATAAAACACAAGTATGAGGTACATATAAAAAAGAATTGTCTGTTGGATAAGAATAAAATGACTTGTAGAAGTGGGAAAAAAAAAAACATTGTATATTAGAAAGTTTAGAAATAAAACGATAAAATAAACTGTAAATATATACATACATAAATGCAATAAAACACAAATTAAAAATTCTTTATTATTATATTAATTTGCTCATAATAGTATAGCGTGTGTGTGTGTGTTGTCTGAAACAGTTTTACACAAATTATTTACTTCCCCTAGTATGTTATTTATCAATTACGTAGTTTTAATTTGGTTTCTTAAAGCCTATAGGAAAAAAAAAATGGGCAAGATAAGTGAAAGGAGTAAACAACTGGTTCCATGTAGTTTATATATATAAAAAAAATCTCCTTTATAAGAAATAAAGGTCAAAATTTGTTGAGTAAAAAAATCCATTGTAGAGTATGGTATATTTCTAAAATCGTAAAGTATGTTAAAAAAAAAATTAGGCTAGCCTAAACGAGTTTGGATTCGTTGTTGAAATGCGAGAGAGAGAGAGAGAGAGTTTGAACTCGTTGGATTTGCCTTATTTGAGTGTAATCGAGTTGTTAAAATGGGTTTCCCTTGTTTCTTCTATATCGTAATAAAATGTAGGAATTTTCCATACGACGCTTGTCTTAACCTGTCTGAAGAAGTCACGTGACCAAATTGCCAATGACATCATCACCGAAAATAGTCTGTTTTCCAAGAAAATAATAATAATAATAGCCTAGCTTGTGTAAACAAAAAAAAATAGGATGTTTTACTTTATATTTGAAATTTTTTTGTTAGTAGAACTTTATTTTTTTTTTTCCTTTACTAATAATAGATTTGTTGTTGTTGTTTTGTTTTTTGGGTAAATAAAACACACAAGTATGAGCAGATTTAAGAAAATACATATATTAAGAATAAAGAATAATTTTACATTATAAAAAAAAAGTTATAAAGTGTTAATATAAATAATTTTATTTTGTTAAAAAAAATTTATCTGTTTCTATTTCGTTCGTTGGCTTCTCTTTCGATTCCTCTTCTTTCTTTACTGGACAAATACGAAGAACGTAAATGTTTTGCACCATCTTTTGTTTTAAAGAAATCCTTAACTTCACATGTCAAACATTTTTTTTTTGATTATACAGGTCTGTTTCACCTTTACATTTGGGACATTTTACTCTTTCAACAACTGGCATTTCTTTTTTTTGTTTTTTGTTTTTAATGTTCTCTCAGACTCTTGTTTTTTTTTTTAAATTAAGTTGATATTGATACATCTCACCCTTATATATAAAATCTTTTCCTACTGCTATTATTACTTACTATTCATTATTCTTATCGATCCAACTATTGTGTTTATTTTGACAACAAAAAAAAAATAATAACAAGGTGTTACTAAAAAAATAATTTCTAGAGTTGTTGTTTTATAAAATACAAGTAAAAAACTGAAATATACCTTGAAAAAAAGTACAATTTACTCCTAATAAATAGCTGTAAATATTAAAAGAAAAAAAAAACTAAAATTTGCCTTTAGCAAGTGAAAATTGGTATATTTCTAGTAAAGTATATATATTTTGATATTTACTGCGTAATAGTTTAAAAATAGAAATGACGACATGATATAAAGATGTTGAGTGAATACATTGACAAGTAGTCCATTTCTTATTTTTTTTTAATGGAATGCAATTAAAAAATAATTACGTTTACATAAAGTTGTTTGCTTATAAAATATTGTGATTGTTTTAAGTATTAAGTGGTGACTGCAAAACAAAATGTTATTTTTCCCTTTGTTTTTCTATAACTAATAAAAAAAATATTTATAAGAGGAAATATAAAAATAAAACACAAAGTTAAAGGTCTTTTTCATTTTTATTATAAAGTATAGGGGTTCTTGAAGAGATACATTTCCACTTGTTTATAATTATTTAGAGCTTGTTTAAAAGTCTTTTCCTCCTCTTCATCTGTTGCTTCGACTTGAATGTATCGAGCTGGTAGCATCCATGTGATATCTGATAGTTTTATGGGAGGAATTTCTTCTTCAATCTGAACATGGACCTGTTCCTTTTGTATGTATATTTTTTGAACACCACGTCTGAAAAAATTAAAATACATGTTGTAAGGAAATCAGAATAAAGAAGGAATTTTAGTATGTCCTTTTTAAAGAAAAAAAAAACGTCTATATTTCTTAGGAGATGTATAGTGAAGAGAATAATGTTAAGAAAATTCTGAATTATTTTTTTGTAAAATTCACTAGAACACCATAATATAGTAAAAACCAAAAATACTCACTTCAATAAATTTTTGAGTAATACATGTAGCATATTGCTGGGAAATACATTATTTAAGAAAAAAAAAATGTCTATATTTCTTAGGAGATGTATAGTGAAGAGAATAATGTTAAGAAAATTCAGAATTATTTTTTGTAAAATTCACTAGAACACGATAATATAGTAAAAACCAAAAATACTCACTTCAATAAATTTTTGAGTAATACATATAGCATATTGGTGGGAAGCACATTTAAATCTTCGGATTCAAAGATATATAAAACCATTTTGTTTACTAGAAAAGTAAAAAACAGTTAAAAAAATAACTATGAATATTTACGACTCTAAGGAAGAATAAACTGTCGACTGTAGTGCGAGTGTGTTACATAAATAGCTGTATCTTTTAAATTGCTATATAATTAAAGGTTACAAATTCATAACAACAATGTTGCAAAACATTATTTTTTTACTTATTATTACTTATCATTTTATTTTTTTAATAGAGTACGATCAAAGGTAATTATAATCTTAATAACAACAATGTTACAAAATATTATTTTTTAAGTAGTAACACTTAAAGATAATGAGTTTTATAACAACCCATTAATTACAAGCATGTCTAGTAAATAATACCACACAAAAAATACTCAATGGAATAATTTTTTTTCATAGTACCAATATATCCTCTACTGTTAATTTAAATACATTAACCTGTTTTAATAATAATAATAATAATACTAATAATGATGATGATGACTGAAGAAAAATATATTGAAGATTTGAATAGAAGACATGATGAGTTATTAAAATTATTCGAAGATAGAGAAAAAGAAATGGAACAGGAAAGCGACGAAGATTTACCTTTAAATATCTGGAGAGAACGATTGTTAAAAGAACAACAAGAAAAAGAAGAAGAAGAAGAAAATGTACCTCTTGCAATATTGCGAGAGAGATGGTTGTTAGAGCAACGAGAACAAGAACAAGAACAACAGCAACAAAAAGATCAGAATGATAAGATAGAAACTGATTCATAGGGTGCAGACTTCTATGATGATGATGATGATGATGATGAGGATGAATACATGAGTTGGAAAGATGTAGTTAGGTTAAATAACATTATAGTATATATATATTATTTTAATAAAAGTCTAATAAATAGATTTATTTCTCTAATTGTCCATTTGCGTACTATTTTACAATAAAGTCTAGGTATCCTATTTTTTTTTAAAATTTAACTCAATACTACTAAAAAAAAAAAAAAACAAAAAGAAAGTTCAAACAAATATGTTAATCGTTTAGCGACATGTAGAAAAAATAATAAAATATTAAAAGGAAAAAATTCTAACCTAAGTAGTAATAGTAATAGTAGTAGTAGTAATTAGTGTTATTTAGTACTATTTTATATTCATATTTATATAAGAAAGTTAGTAAAATTCTTTAAGTTGTTGTCTATTTACACCTATAAATCTTAGTAAACAATTTTTGGAAAAAATAGTTTAAAATGTTATTAAAATTCTTTAAGTTGTTGTTGTTGTCTATTACACCTATATATCTTAGTAAACAATTTTTGGAATAGAAATAGTTTCTTTTTTAAATACAGTGGAAACTAATCAAAATATTAGTGTAATGTTTTTTAAATTTATTTTCAGAGCCTCAGTGTCTTGAACGGTATATAAAATAAAATAAAAGAAAAAAAATATATAAAATAAGAAAAAAAACTTACTGGAAAAAGTTGGTCTGATACCACTTTATTGGGAATTTTATTGGAAATTTTATTTTTTATCTTCAGTAAATACCACCAACGTGCATGGGGTATCAGACTTTCTTTTTTTTTAACTAGATTGAAACTGAACTGAAAACGAACTGTGGTGAATAAAAAAAAAACACCAGCTTATTGCATACTTTTAAAAAGTTGTTATTTTTTAAATTGCTATATATTTTACATTAATTGGGTACATAAAGGTAGAACAACAGTGTTGCAAAACATTATTTTTTATGCGTCATTACTTATCATTATTTACAAACTTGCAAAAGTCATTATTATTTTAATTGAGTACACGATAAAAAGGTAATTATAGTCTTAACAACAATGTTGCAAAAAATTATTACATGTATGAACGAGAGGTCCTATTCGATAAGAAAGTTCAAAATTTGCCAGATAAGATGTTGATGAAAATTTATTGAATGTACAATAAATGGTTTAAAATTTGATAAGTAGTACAAACACCAGATTAGTAGATAGTTTAACCTAGTAAATTGGTAGTTGAGATATAAAATAACAAATTGTTTATAAGATTTTTTGGATTTATTTAAGAGACTAAATACATATTTTTTCATAAAAAACTATTTTCACCGGAAACTTATCAAATTGCTCCCATTCTTTTTGTGTCGGTTCCTTCTCTAAGTATATATGAATCATTTCCTTTACTATATTTATTTGCAGACTATCTCTGAAATAATAATAATAATAATAATATGTTAGACGAGGAACAAGTGAAATTTTTCCGAAAAATAATAGAGATGTGAATAGTAAAAAAATATACTCACTTAAAGAAGAACGCTTTGAGTAACACATGCAATATGTCTAGAGATAAATTGTCATCTGTTAATTCAACTATGAAAAAAGATCATTTTTATTTTCATCAAACTAGCTAGCGAATCTATAAACAAAAATTGTATTTGACTCGGCATAAAACTTGTTTATATATTAAAAACAGTAAATAATCTCTATTAATCATCTGCTACGCAGTTGATTTTTTTTATGAATACATTTATGCGAATTACACATTTTTTATCAGTATAAATAGTTTAAATTGGAAAATTACCATTTATCTAATATACTACTCTAATAAACCCACATATTTTATGTGTTAAGAATAGATCAGTCAAATCAACAAATATATTGCAATTATACAAAAAAACATCCTGGGTGAAAAATCTCTAAGGCTTAAAATGATTTTTACACTTGGGAAGTATGAGAAATACATCAAAAATAAATATATATATACCTATGTGTATTCAGTTTTATTCAGTCATTCAATATGATTGAATCAGATGTGTTTATTGACATTCAGGGATATAATTGTTCATTTGGATATGTGTCCAAAGAATTGGCAATTTATGATGGTATTCGTTGTGGAAATTATTTATTTAAACCACCATTGTCAAGAACTATGTTATCTGCTGAAGATCAAAAATTGGTTGATTGGTCAGAACAATATCATGGTTTATGTTGGTCAAGTGGATTTGTTGAAATAAATGATATCGAGAACATTTTACAAGATGTATTGAAAATTTATCAAACTCCATATCGAATTTATGTCAAAGGAAATGCAAAAGTAAATATTTTAAAGAAACTCTTAAATGAAGACTACATACACCACATTCCCATTCAACAAGAACCTAAATTAAGTCAATTTAAAATGATTCCAGAGTGTTATTTTCATAAAAAATATTAATCCATGGCATTGTGCATTATCCAATGTAAAACTACTATATAATTATCGAAATTGTTGGAAATAAAGAACTCTATGATTTAGTCATATTTTTATAGTTTTTTTTTCTTTATTTACAGGCAATTTTAGTTTATTTATTTATTCAAATCTTAATTCTTTTGGAAACAAAGTTTGATTATATCATTCGTTTCATAATAATACTATAGTAACTTAAGAAAAAAAACATTTAACGTTACGACAACGATATACGGTAAATTGTGTTTAAATTATTACATTCGCAATGCATTTAAATCAACTCTTTATCTGGTAAATATTGAATTTTCTTATCTGTTTTTACTGAACTCTCTCACTCGCTCTCGAATTTATATACGAGTAGTTATTAGTAAAGAAAATTATACATAGCAATTAAATTTATATTTTTTGGATAATGCAACGATAAACAATTATGATCAATGCATCGTACCCAGCCTCCAGATTAACAGTTAGTTAGTTAAATAGTGAGTTCGTTGTAGATAGCACACACACACACACACAGTTGTCTTGCTGCTTTCAGATATAAATAATAATATTAAGTAATCTACTTACCAATTCAGTCTTGCGGACGGCTTCGGAGGAAACTTTGTCTAACACTTGTTATTCACTACTGTATACTATTTTATTTGAAATTATGTTTTTTTAGAAAATTCTGTACTGTTAGGATAATTTGACTTGATAAATGGTCCTATTTATATGTCCTGTTTATATATGCACTTATGATAATTAGTACTATTTAGTAGACACGCTTGTAATTAATGGGTTGTTATAAAACTCATTATATTTAAGTGCTACTACTTAATAAATAATGTTTCGCAACATTGTTGTTAAGACTATAATTACCTTTTTATCGTGTACTCAATTAAAATAATAATGACTTTTGCAAGTTTGTAAATAATGATAAGTAATGACGCATAAAAAATAATGTTTTGCAACACTGTTGTTCTACCTTTATGTACCCAATTAATGTAAAATATATAGCAATTTAAAAAATAACAACTTTTTAAAAGTATGCAATAAGCTGGTGTTTTTTTTTATTCACCACAGTTCGTTTTCAGTTCAGTTTCAATCTAGTTAAAAAAAAAAGAAAGTCTGATACCCCATGCACGTTGGTGGTATTTACTGAAGATAAAAAATAAAATTTCCAATAAAATTCCCAATAAAGTGGTATCAGACCAACTTTTTCCAGTAAGTTTTTTTTCTTATTTTATATATTTTTTTCTTTTATTTTATTTTATATACCGTTCAAGACACTGAGGCTCTGAAAATAAATTTAAAAAACATTACACTAATATTTTGATTAGTTTCCACTGTATTTAAAAAAGAAACTATTTCTATTCCAAAAATTGTTTACTAAGATATATAGGTGTAATAGACAACAACAACAACTTAAAGAATTTTAATAACATTTTAAACTATTTTTTCCAAAAATTGTTTACTAAGATTTATAGGTGTAAATAGACAACAACTTAAAGAATTTTACTAACTTTCTTATATAAATATGAATATAAAATAGTACTAAATAACACTAATTACTACTACTACTATTACTATTACTACTTAGGTTAGAATTTTTTCCTTTTAATATTTTATTATTTTTTCTACATGTCGCTAAACGATTAACATATTTGTTTGAACTTTCTTTTTTTTTTTTTTTTTTTTAGTAGTATTGAGTTAAATTTAAAAAAAAATAGGATACCTAGACTTTATTGTAAAATAGTACGCAAATGGACAATTAGAGAAATAAATCTATTTATTAGACTTTTATTAAAATAATATATATACTATAATGTTATTTAACCTAACTACATCTTTCCAACTCATGTATTCATCCTCATCATCATCATCATCATCATCATAGAAGTCTGCACCCTATGAATCAGTTTCTATCTTATCATTCTGATCTTTTTGTTGCTGTTGTTCTTGTTCTTGTTCTCGTTGCTCTAACAACCATCTCTCTCGCAATATTGCAAGAGGTACATTTTCTTCTTCTTCTTCTTTTTCTTGTTGTTCTTTTAACAATCGTTCTCTCCAGATATTTAAAGGTAAATCTTCGTCGCTTTCCTGTTCCATTTCTTTTTCTCTATCTTCGAATAATTTTAATAACTCATCATGTCTTCTATTCAAATCTTCAATATATTTTTCTTCAGTCATCATCATCATTATTAGTATTATTATTATTATTATTAAAACAGGTTAATGTGTTTAAATTAACAGTAGAGGATATATTGGTACTATGAAAAAAAAATTATTCCATTGAGTATTTTTTGTGTGGTATTATTTACTAGACATGCTTGTAATTAATGGGTTGTTATAAAACTCATTATCTTTAAGTGTTACTACTTAAAAAATAATATTTTGTAACATTGTTGTTATTAAGATTATAATTACCTTTGATCGTACTCTATTAAAAAAATAAAATGATAAGTAATAATAAGTAAAAAAGTAATGTTTTGCAAACATTGTTGTTATGAATTTGTAACCTTTAATTATATAGCAATTTAAAAGATACAGCTATTTATGTAACACACTCGCACTACAGTCGACAGTTTATTCTTCCTTAGAGTCGTAAATATTCATAGTTATTTTTTTAACTGTTTTTTACTTTTCTAGTAAACAAAATGGTTTTATATATCTTTGAATCCGAAGATTTAAATGTGCTTCCCACCAATATGCTATATGTATTACTCAAAAATTTATTGAAGTGAATATTTTTGGTTTTTACTATATTATCGTGTTCTAGTGAATTTTACAAAAAATAATTCTGAATTTTCTTAACATTATTCTCTTCACTATACATCTCCTAAGAAATATAGACATTTTTTTTTTCTTAAATAATGTATTTCCCAGCAATATGCTACATGTATTACTCAAAAATTTATTGAAGTGAGTATTTTTGGTTTTTACTATATTATGGTGTTCTAGTGAATTTTACAAAAAAATAATTCAGAATTTTCTTAACATTATTCTCTTCACTATACATCTCCTAAGAAATATAGACGTTTTTTTTTTCTTTAAAAAGGACATACTAAAATTCCTTCTTTATTCTGATTTCCTTACAACATGTATTTTAATTTTTTCAGACGTGGTGTTCAAAAAATATACATACAAAAGGAACAGGTCCATGTTCAGATTGAAGAAGAAATTCCTCCCATAAAACTATCAGATATCACATGGATGCTACCAGCTCGATACATTCAAGTCGAAGCAACAGATGAAGAGGAGGAAAAGACTTTTAAACAAGCTCTAAATAATTATAAACAAGTGGAAATGTATCTCTTCAAGAACCCCTATACTTTATAATAAAAATGAAAAAGACCTTTAACTTTGTGTTTTATTTTTATATTTCCTCTTATAAATATTTTTTTTATTAGTTATAGAAAAACAAAGGGAAAAATAACATTTTGTTTTGCAGTCACCACTTAATACTTAAAACAATCACAATATTTTATAAGCAAACAACTTTATGTAAACGTAATTATTTTTTAATTGCATTCCATTAAAAAAAAATAAGAAATGGACTACTTGTCAATGTATTCACTCAACATCTTTATATCATGTCGTCATTTCTATTTTTAAACTATTACGCAGTAAATATCAAAATATATATACTTTACTAGAAATATACCAATTTTCACTTGCTAAAGGCAAATTTTAGTTTTTTTTCTTTTAATATTTACAGCTATTTATTAGGAGTAAATTGTACTTTTTTTCAAGGTATATTTCAGTTTTTTACTTGTATTTTATAAAACAACAACTCTAGAAATTATTTTTTAGTAACACCTTGTTATTATTTTTTTTTTGTTGTCAAAATAAACACAATAGTTGGATCGATAAGAATAATGAATAGTAAGTAATAATAGCAGTAGGAAAAGATTTTATATATAAGGGTGAGATGTATCAATATCAACTTAATTTAAAAAAAAAAAACAAGAGTCTGAGAGAACATTAAAAACAAAAAACAAAAAAAAAAGAAATGCGAGTTGTTGAAAGAGTAAAATGTCCCAAATGTAAAGGTGAAACAGACCTGTATAATCAAAAAAATGTTTGACATGTGAAGTTAAGGATTTCTTTAAAACAAAAGATGGTGCAAAACATTTACGTTCTTCGTATTTGTCCAGTAAAGAAAGAAGAGGAATCGAAAGAGAAGCCAACGAACGAAATAGAAACAGATAAATTTTTTTTAACAAAATAAAATTATTTATATTAACACTTTATAACTTTTTTTTTATAATGTAAAATTATTCTTTATTCTTAATATATGTATTTTCTTAAATCTGCTCATACTTGTGTGTTTTATTTACCCAAAAAACAAAACAACAACAACAAATCTATTATTAGTAAAGGAAAAAAAAAAAAAAGTTCTACTAACAAAAAAATTTCAAATATAAAGTAAAACATCCTATTTTTTTTTGTTTACACAAGCTAGGCTATTATTATTATTATTTTCTTGGAAAACAGACTATTTTCGGTGATGATGTCATTGGCAATTTGGTCACGTGACTTCTTCAGACAGGTTAAGACAAGCGTCGTATGGAAAATTCCTACATTTTATTACGATATAGGAGAAACAAGGGAAACCCATTTTAACAACTCGATTACACTCAAATAAGGCAAATCCAACGAGTTCAAACTCTCTCTCTCTCTCTCGCATTTCAACAACGAATCCAAACTCGTTTAGGCTAGCCTAATTTTTTTTTTAACATACTTTACGATTTTAGAAATATACCATACTCTACAATGGATTTTTTTACTCAACAAATTTTGACCTTTATTTCTTATAAAGGAGATTTTTTTTTATATATATAAACTACATGGAACCAGT
The DNA here is from genome assembly GCA_019049505.1 of Pachyrhynchus sulphureomaculatus. Taxonomy (NCBI): domain Eukaryota; kingdom Metazoa; phylum Arthropoda; class Insecta; order Coleoptera; family Curculionidae; genus Pachyrhynchus; species Pachyrhynchus sulphureomaculatus. The sequence goes on along the minus strand of CM032446.1, from coordinate 101,510,985 downwards.
TGTTTACTCCTTTCACTTATCTTGCCCATTTTTTTTTCCTATAGGCTTTAAGAAACCAAATTAAAACTACGTAATTGATAAATAACATACTAGGGGAAGTAAATAATTTGTGTAAAACTGTTTCAGACAACACACACACACGCTATACTATTATGAGCAAATTAATATAATAATAAAGAATTTTTAATTTGTGTTTTATTGCATTTATGTATGTATATATTTACAGTTTATTTTATCGTTTTATTTCTAAACTTTCTAATATACAATGTTTTTTTTTTTCCCACTTCTACAAGTCATTTTATTCTTATCCAACAGACAATTCTTTTTTATATGTACCTCATACTTGTGTTTTATTCACCTCTCATAATATAGAACTACCAACTAACGAGTGACACTTCGTATTCTTCCAGTAAAGAAAGAAGAGGAATCGAAAGCCAACGAACAAAATAGAAATAGATAATTTTTTTTTAACAAAATAAATATTCTTAATATATATTTTCTTAAATCTGCTCATACTTGTGTGTTTTATTTACCCAAAAAAAAAACAAACAACAAATATATACAGGTTAGGCTAATTTATATTTTAAAAACAAAGCAAAACTAAATTAATATTAAGAAAAAAGAAAGATTCAACTTACTCTACTAGTAAATATTTCAATTTTTTTTCTAGGTTTTTTTATTCCTCAAACAGGTTAGGACAAGTTAGGACAAATGTCAGGTAGTAGTAGTAGACAAATGTAGAATATGCAATGGTGAAACTTATTCACCTTGGTACACACCGATCGGGAAGAAGAAACCAACCCTTTTCCAACTAATTTTTCCAAAAAAACTAACGATAGGAAAGAAACCAACTCTTTGCTAAATAATTTTCCAATAAAGAGAAAATATAAACAAGAATCTGATATATATTGAAGAAGAAGAGATTTAAGCAAGTGTAAAATTATTTATATATATAAGGACAAAATAAATACAAAAAAAATTGAATCGGGTATTTTATTTTTTTTGCTTTATACATATGAGGTGAGGCGAGGCTAGGCTAGGCTCATTTCATTTCATTTTGTTTTGTTTTTTTTGTTTGTTAGAATAAAGTCATATCACCACACTTCCTCCTCTCACCACACAGAGACAGACAGGTGGTTAGGACAAGTCAGAACAAATATTATTATTATTTTATTAAATTAAGTTAGGCAAAAAAACGACAATCGGCTATTCTCTTAGAATAACAAGGAAATAAAAAAAAAAAAAAATAAGTTCTACTAGTAATAAAAATTAATTTTATTTCTAAACTTTTTAATTTACAACATTTTTCCCAATTTCTACAAGTCATTTTTTACTTATCCAACAAACAATTCTTTTTTTATATATACCTTTTAGTTACTCCTTATTTCACGAAGCTTCAATAGACTAAATGCTAATACAACAGAACTCCATCACATGGGTCGACGGTTCGTATTCTAGCTAGATCACTTTAGACTTTTTTTCATTTAAATAATTCCCAAAAAAAATAGGGAAAATTACCCGAGTACAGAAAAATTTTATTTTTGCCTTTTTTACAACATACCAAAACTACCCCTAAAAAACTACCCCCTAAATACCAACCCTTTTTTGGAAATAAGGACTTTTTGGCCTAATATACACCCCCATCTTCTTCTTAACAACACACCCAAGTTCTTTGTTTCTTTTACTATTATTCACCTCTTTCAAGGTCATTCTTCAGCTCTTCCAAGGTCATCATTCTTCGTCTTCAGCTCTTGGTACGCCGCTTCGGATGGACACATGCCATCGAGGTGCCACCAAAAAAACAGACACTTTTTTTCATGTTACACTTCAAGGTCATTCTTCAGCTCTTCCAAGGTCATTCTTCGGCTCTTGGTACGCCGCTTCGGATGGACACATGCCATCGAGGTGCCACTAAAAACAGACACTTTTTTTCATGTTACACTTCAAGGTCATTCTTCAGCTCTTCCAAGGTCAGCATTCTTCTTCGGCTCTTGGTACGCCGCTTCGGATGGACACATGCCATCGAGGTGACACCAAAAATAAACACACTTTTTTTCCCTTGTTTCACCATCAATATCTCATTTGTTTACGTCATTTAATTATACCAGCATCCAAAGACTACTACTACTACTAGTAAGATCTTTTTTAATATGATACCTTTACTAACACTATCTCGTAACAATCCTCTGTGGCTCAGTGGGTTAAGGCGCTGGTTTTGCAGTATGGGAAATAAAGGTTCGAATCCTGCTATAGACATTAGCTTTTTTTATTTATATTTAAATTCATACAAGTCCACAACCTAATGTGTGGATATGTGACGTATGTATCGGTGTGACGTCAGTGAAGACCTCTTCTTGCAGAAGATAATCCAACACATCGAGGCTCACCTAATCTCTCTCTCTCTTAAGCTTTACGACATCCAATGATGACAAAAGGGCACTGATCAACAGCCACTGGAATGTGACGTCATTGAACACTTCTTCAGCTCTTTCAAGGTCATTCTTCAGGTCTTTCAAGGTCATTCTTCAGCTCTTTCAAGGTCATTCTTCAGATCGTTCAAGGTCATTCTTCAGGTCTTTCAAGGTCATTCTTCAGCTCTTTCAAGGTCATTCTTCAGCTCTTTCAAGGTCATTCTTCGGCTCTTTCAAGGTCATTCTTCGGGTAATGGGACACATGCCATCCGCAGTCCCAGTACCCCGCCCTATATACTACTGATGGGAAAAGAGAAAACGGTTAATTACCCTTTTCAAGTCATAGCAGCTGATCTAGTAGGCCCATTCCCACGTTCAAAAAGGGGAAATAAATGGCTTCTCGTGGTTTCTTGCTGGTTTACAAAGTATTACCATGCTATTTCCTTTGAAAAGCTCTAAAGCTGGACATATAGAGAGAATTTTGGAAAATAATGTCTTTCTAATCCACGGTGTTCCATCGCTCTTAATATGCGATAACGGTACTCAGTTTACCTCTAAAAGTTTTAAGAGCCTAAGTGAAACTTATGGTTTTAATATCCGTTTTAATCCCGTGTACTCTCCACAATGTAATTTTGTCGAACGTAATAACCGAACAATCGGGACCGCTTTAAGAAGTTACGTTGATTCACATGACACTTGGGATGGCAATATTTCCAAAATTCAACAAGCAATAAATACCGCAAGACACGAAGTAACAGGGTTCACACCGTCTTTCTTAGTTTACGGCAGACATATACCTCTATCTGGATCGTATTATAAAAATTTGGATTTGGATGTCAATGTTGACAGCGAAATAATTCCGGGTAACAGGGGTGCGTACGCCGAAAATTTAAAGGGTTTAAAAGATATTTTCACCGACGTGCGTAGTAGGATACATAAGGCTTATGAAAGGAACAGTAAGTCTTACAACCTTAGAAAAAGGGATTTTGCCTTTAATATAGGAGATCACGTTTGGCGAAAAAATAAAATTCTTTCCAGTGCAGCTGATAAATTCACATCTAAGTTGGTACCTAAGTATGTGCATTGCGTGATAAGAGAAAAGATTTCAGATTTAGTTTATGGTTTAGTTAATTTAGATGGGACTAAAATAGGACGATGGCATATTAAAGACTTAAAACCATTCACGGGACCTAACCCTAATGAAAGTTTGTCAGAAGAAGAATAATTTATATTTACATTATCTTAATTGCTTTACTTTTTTTGATGTTGCTCTGTAGAGGTGACGACCTCGTTTTTTTTTTGACTGTTATAAAAGTTGAGCAGAGAATAGCTTACTTTTATTGTTTATTGCTAAGGTTTTGGGTACTGATCATATCCAAACTTAGGTTGATTGTAGTTGATGTTTAGCATCGACTCAGCTGTTGCGAGCTTGCGAAAGAGTCACACTCAGGATACATCATAAGACTGGTATGTCGGTGGTCGCGGGATTTGATTTGCTAATGACCCATATAATATCCAGTTCTTGACACTTGGAAGCGAAATTTTGATTAGAGGCAATCCAAGGTGATCTTGAGTTAGGACAAGCGTAAGATGTAGCTCGTGTAGTGTGATGTAGAGTCAAAATTTTTATGAGCAATTTCAAATTTTGTTACCCGAGTGGGTGTATTTCTATTACCTTAGTGGTATATGTTGGGTGCAATTAAGAGTAAATTGATTTTGGTTTATCCAGTAAATTTAAGGCTTGGATTATTTTGATTTAGACCTTCTTCTGAATTGACAAACTGAGGGTATACTTTTTTCTTTTCAGAGCCGTTTAAACGTTACCTTTGAGTCACTAATTTTTTTAAAAATTTTTTTTGCATGGACTGATAGGCGTATGTTGAGTTTTTTCGGTTTACTATCAGATTGATAGGAAATTGAAGTCCTGCAGGAGAACTAAAGGCTGATCATTTACAGGAGATGAGAGCAGAGTAAGACAGTAGTTTCACAAAGAAATGATCAAAATCTGATACCGAGATGAGAACCTTGTCAAGAGAGGCTAAGCGCAGTGAAGGAAGATTCCTAACCGAATTTTTAGATTTCCAAGAGGTAATCTAGAAGTTTGGGCTGACAGAAAACGGTTATGCCTGATACCTGTAGCAGTTTCTTCTAGAGGCTATTGTCTAGGGAGACGATTAACACCATGATCGAATATTTTAGCTGTCAAAGATGTTTTCTTCTTGTTTCTGATTAAGCTGGAAAAGCTCTTGTCGTCTTCAAAAGTTTTGTTGCGTTGCCACCGAAAAATGGGTAAATTTTTACTTCAAGTAGCTTTTTAAGCTCATTTTCGTTTTTTGGAAATTTCCGTTAGAAGCTTGGTTAAGTCAACCTTGTAAACCTTTTAGGTTGTATCCCATAAGTTATTTTTTACAGGCTGTGATGCACCGGGTGCTAACAGATGCCGTTACGACGTTTGGCAAGGAGTTAATCTTCCTGAGGAACAGACTGATTGGAAGGGTAGTCTATGGGGGGCGCACGTTTGACCTTTGGGACCTTTAGAGGTTTTGTTACCCAATGGCTATTTCTATTTGAGCCAAAGGAGAGCCTAGCTACTGTAGTCGACCTCAGCTCCAATTAGCCTATTAGTGGTGACAGGCTGTTGGCAGTAGTGTGTTTCGGAACACCCTATTGATTAATTTTTTTTGACTTATGGTGGTGTGGTAGACACCGTTTTAGTTTAGTGGATGCTATAATCTACTCCCTTTAGTTGGTGGACTCCAGGGTCACCATTTCCGTATTTTATTGTCTCCACCTTTCAGTATATATCGTGGTGAGGTGTTTGTCTCCTGTTATGTGGGATGGATTGAATGTTTTTCGTTGTTGTTCTAGGGCGAGACCAGTACACGAGGGTTCTTCATGCAACTTGGAGAAGCGCAATGCTGGTTAAATTTTATATCTCTGTGTAGCCACCCTGAAGGATGACGGAGGGCGTTTTTTCTGGCTCATGTTTCTAGGCAGATTTGTCACTTTGGTGCGATGTGCCGAAAATTTGGTTAGCTTTTGCTAAGAGCTTTCACCAAGCTCAGTATGGAGTTATCATAACCAAGAGTTTGGGATTTGAACTCCTGTATATATTTCTGTATATATTTCTGTATATATTTCGGTGTATGTTGGTTGCCTGAGGGCATGTGCTCAAAATGCGTGATTTTGAGTCGTTTTGTTTATGGACTCCTATATATAGGATTATGACTTTAGGGAGGTCCTATTTCGGGACTTGCTGTCTCACATAGTTATATTGGGAATGTTTCCTAGAATGTTAGTTGTGCGCAGACTAATCATTCTGTTCTTAGAGAACATTGCTTTTTGAAGCAGGATCATTCAGTTTGGTGAATTTTAGCTTTTATAGCTATTCACTGTGTTTAGAGTGAATTTTAGCTTTTTTATAGCTATTCACTGTGCCTATAGTGGTATTGTTAGCTTTTATAGCTGCTCACTATGTTAATGGCGAGATTGTTCTTTTAGAACGCAGACTTTGTGTAGTCGAGGACTATTTACAGAGTGTTTTCTTGGCGAGGAGCCGAGCTTTTTTCTGGCGATGTACCAGAATGTTTTCTTGGCGAGGAGCCGAGGCTTTTTTTCTGGCGATATACCAGAGTGTTTTCTTGGCGAGGAGCCGAGGTTTTTTTCTGGCGATATACCAGAGTGTTTTGTTGGCGAGGAGCTGACGTGTTTTCTGGCGATTAACCAGAGCGTTTTCCCTGGCGATTTTTGCATGTCTAGATGTCTCAGGACGTCGACATTGCGCGATGTAGCGTTTTCCCTGGGGGGGGGGGGGGCGATTTTAGCATGTCTGGACGTCTTAGGACGTCGACATTGCGACGTAGAGTGCGATTATTTTTCCGAGTGCGACTAGTAGTGATACTAGATTTAGAATGTTCTCTTAGCTGTGAGCTAGAGCATTGATGAGATTTTTCCCGAGCGTTTGCCTGGATATTTATCCAGATATTTTTTTTGGCCTTGTGCTAAATGGTCTGACAAGACTTTTTCTTTTTAGTGTAAGTGTTTGCACTAGAATCAGTTTTTTTTTTTTTTTTCTTTATTTAAGAATTTTTATAAATTTCTTTTGCTGAAATAGAAAATTTTCAGACAATCCTTAAAATATTTTAAGGGGGGTGTTCATATTTTGTTTCAGTTCACTTTTTTTGATTTAGACAAGAGTCTAGACAAAGTTATATTTTTTTTTTGTTTTGGTAACAATAACAGAGCTGATTCTTTTATATAAGAAGACCGCGACTGTTACTTTGAACAGGTATTTCTTATGTTCATGCAAGGATTTTTATTTACTTTTTGATGTACTTAACCTTAGTGCTTAATTAAGTTAAGTCTAGTTATAAGATTCTTGTGTACTTGCAAAGATTTTCATTTGGTTTTCATTGTACTTAATATTAGTGCTTAATTAAATTAAGTCTAGTAGTAAGGTCCGAAGTTTGTAATTTTGTTTTAAGTTCTGACCTTAGTATTAAGTGATAGTGTACCACTTTGTACCTTTTCATAAGTAGCCTAAGTTTAATAGACTAGTGTAGTCTATTTCTTTTTGGAAGGGGGTAAATGTAACATTCATTTTTTCCTAGATTTTAAGACCATGTAATGTTACTGATTTTTCACTTCAAATTGTACTTATTTTCATTTTTGTATCGAACGGTATATTAATAAGAGATTCCAAGCCGTTCGGTATATTAGTGTGCTGTGCGGGTTTCTGACCGAATCTATCGGCACGCCGGGATTGGTTGAAAATGTGTATCCGGATTTTTGGTTCCGGCGTCGCGATATGACCGAGAGAAGGCCCACGGCTTATTTAAGGATCCGGTAGGACAGGGATGGGCTGAGTACCATCAAGCCGCAGCCAGGCTAATCTTCATCGGAGCCGCCAAGTAGGCTTCCTTCTACAGAGCTGCAGTAAAGGCTCATAACAACAATCATGAGAGCTAAATAAAGCACAAGTTTTTTAACGAAAAGCCGTAGTGGGCTCTCTAAGTGTTTACTAGAAAAGTGTGAAATCGGTCGTGTTCCATCGAAGCCGAAATAAAAACAGTAAGTTACCAAAACATCCTTCCATAGACTTATCCCTGAGTAGTGCCTTAACTGCATTTTGAACTGACTAAAAAGTGAAGTGAAAAGCACTATTTTTCGTCTTCGGGAGTAGTCAGAGTTTAGAATTTAAATGTCATAACTACCTGTTAGGCTAAAATTTTTAGTAATCCTGTAAAACTGCAAAGGTTAGAACTTTTTATTTTTAAAAACATGAATAAATTTTCTTTTTGTTGATTAAAGCTAGTGTCTCACTGAATACCTATCTTACTTTTCAGGATAAGAACGGCTGTACCAAACTGATTTTTTTATTTTACCAACAGTACACCCTTTCAGTATTTTTTCATTTTTTTAGCTGAAGTTAGATCCTTTCTATTTTTAAAATGAATGGTGCCCAAAAAGTCGTACAGCTGAGGTTTCTTTAAAAATAAAAAATAATTCCAAAAAGACGTACAAAAATTATCTCTTACCCATATCTCTCTACCAAAGAAAACTGAGCTAGTGTGTGTTTAATTTCTTTAATTCTTTTAAAATCAGGATTCACTCAATTCATTATCAGAAATTAAAGCGGGGCTGCAAGAAAATTGTGCTCAAGCCTGGGGCAACCAATTTTCAAACGGTACAAAATGACGCAGTCTACGTGGGGCGCAAATAAACACTTTTCCATAGGCTACAAAATGACGCCTCAAAAAGCGGGCAAGTTCGCAAGTTACATCCTCGTTGGCTAAGTTTCAAATATTAATTTAAACATGTTTTCTCATAGTTCCAATTACACAACATAACAGAAAAATAGTATAGAAAGCAGGTGGTGTATGGAGACTTTTTGGGCTGACTGTATGTGCGTACACAGCCCGGGAGATACAATATCTTTAAAATTTTTCAATTTTAAACGCTGGAAGATATCTTCAAAAAATTGAATTAAAAAGAATTAGCTATAAAAAGTTGTGGGCAGCAGTCAAACCACTGAAGGTGTATCGACCAAGTAGACCTAGTTACGGATAAAAAAGCAGATTTAATGGAAAGACTTGAGAAAAAGACATATAAGCCGAAAACTAGGCCTACACATGAACTACAACAAAATAAAAATCATTGCAAACATAAACGAATATGTTTTCGTAGCAATGTGATGCTATATAGCAAAAACAGAATAAGGCAATGAACAGATTTATCAGAGAAAATATAAAATAGAACAAAGAAAACCAAACAACAAATATGAAAAAATTGCTTCAAATAGCTGGACAGCGTTCGGCAAACAGCATACCTCAAAACTATTTAACCAATCTACGTTTTAATGAATCACAAATTTGGATGCTGGCAAATAAAAATATATACAGATGATTATTACTAAACTGGAAAATGTGAAACAAAACTTAGGTAGGTTAGAAGTGTAGATGGTAAAAAGTAAAGAACATAAGAAAACAGATCTGCAATTCTATAGGGAAAAGTGAAAGCGACTACCAAACTAAGGATGTATATTTTTTATTTATTAAAATACTAGCTTACCTTCATTTTGAGAAATGACAAATATTGTCAAAACTAAGGAAACAATCAAAGATCTACCCATTTTATAAACTGGACTACACCACAGAATATTAGGTAATCCGTTTAAATAGCAGTTTGCACATATTGTAGAGAGGAGCTTCAAAGAATTTTTCTTATCGTTAAGTCTTTTTAGAATTCATACAAGTATATTTCGGAAAATATAATTTTAATTAGACCAACACAATGGATATATTTATCTTATTATGATCTCTAACTAGTCAAAATAGGATAAGAGATTGTGACGCTGAACACTACGAAAAATACAGCACGACAAAAACTTGGTGCTACGGATAAGAAAACATAAATCAATGTATTTCAGTACTAATAATAATTATAAATACTCGTACTTTAGTTGAGATAAATATAAAATGAAAATTTTTGAATTATAGAGAGTTATAGAAAATTTTACAAAAAAATATTACAATTTTAATATTTCTCCGCTCCAATAATTCCAATTCCTCTCCCCACCACATTTACTTCTTATAATTAAACGATAATAATCAAAAAGTAACACAGTTTTCAGTTTCCTCGACTCCAAGAACACTTGAAGGAATGCATTACATAATATATATGACGCCACATATAATTATGTATGTTTAAATTTTTTATTACTATAAAATAATATTCAAAATATTAAAAAATTATTGACTCCCTCCGCCTTCCTTATTTGACATTGATATTTCATTTAGTTAGAAAGTTATTGTGCCTACAGACAGATAGACTAAGGGGAATAAGTTACCAGACTAAAACATAAAAAATGAAAACCTCTCGAAGGGTATACACAAATAAAATAATTCCCTTCAGCAAGGAAAATAGACGTTGAAGTTCATGTGCATCTAAATTTTTATGCCAGTAGCCTTGCGCAATTAGTGTTCCGTACGTTGTTTGCTTTAAAAATAAAAAAAATTTTGGTACGGAATGATCAATGACTTCACAAAATACTTCCCAAATAAGTTTTCAACAAAGTTTTTTTTCGGTCTTTATTGAAAACTGATGACCTTGAAATGTTTTTTTTTATACCAGATAAATTATTAAAGATTATACACTCGTGATAAATTTCGTTCAATCTACACCTTGTGGAGAATATTTCAGAATTGTTCCGAAATTTTTTGATCAGCACTTTTCGAGATAAGGAGAGGGACAGCGATTTTTGATTGTTTGAAAATAATACAAAAAAAAGTGTGCTCAAGCATTATATTATATATTTTTGAACCCGTCTTTTACAGGCTTTCATTTGACAACATACTCGATGACCTGGTAAAAAAAAACTGTCACTTCCAATTTCACCCCCATATCTAACCCCTCAAGATGAAATTTAACTTTCATAACTACACGGCTCTGATAAGGCCATGGATTCCTATATTAGTGCCGAATTTCAACTTTTTGTGTCAAATAGTTTCGGAGAAAATCGGATGTGACAGACAGACAGACGGACGGACACCGAAGTGATCTTATAAGTGTTCCGTACGGAACATAAAAATGTTATTCTAAAATTAATGGAATTTTTCTTATATGTCTTTGTATAAGTTAAAGTGTGCGGAAGGTAAAATTCATAGACAAACAATACTGTCATTATCAGAGTCAGATTTTCAAAAACTAACTCATATAGATGAAAATCCACAATGTAAAATTTACGTCACCCACTTTTTAATCTTTTGTATCATGGAAAATACCGGAAAGCTAAATTAAGGCAAAGTTTTGTTATTGAATTCTTATTACATTAAAATTAAAAAAAAAATGGGTTATTTATATTATTTCCAAAAATATTCGAACAAAAACGAAATTGGTATATTTTAATTTTATTCGGCGACGATAAAAGTTTTAATAATTCAGACAGCTAAAGAGAATTTTAAACTTTTAAACGGAAACAATATAAAATAAAAATATTTTATATTATTTCCACCTTTCGCCTTGAAGATATGCTCAACAGTTATCCTCACCACACCAAACACTTTCTTCATTCTGCATTTCGCGAGTCGAGTGTGTTCGGAGCAATACTAACAAACGTTGTGTAGTATCACTATGTCATATTTTCCAAAATTCCAACATAGTTGAAATTATAGTCTTAATTTTTAAATACGAATGTGTATTATTGGCATATTTTTTAATCCTTTTTCTAGAGCACAATCACTCTCAACAAAAATTTGTAGTATTCTCTAATAAATTATGTCTACAATGCTTGAAACCTATCAAATACTACTCGTTTGCAAAATAGAAGTATCGTGACAAAAATAACTTCTGGGGTTTTTCATTTCCTCATGTCTCACAAAGATAACCTTTTCAGAATTCTTGGAGTATAGAGTGAATGAATTTAGGGGGATAGAGCGCATCGACTGCTATGGTCATTTTGTAAGTATAGAATATAGAGTATAAAAATCTGGAAAATGTGTTATACTTTCAGTTTTAACAGAAGTTTTATATAGAGTAATATTTCAGGTTTTACTTGTAAATATCTCGGAATCTCTGACTTTCCTCAAATTTTTTCTTACAATACCAATTATTTATGTAAAAAATTGACTTGTTGTGGTGTATTTAGATCGTGTCCTTTTATCCGGCGATTTGGACTAAAATAAGTTGCAGTGTAGATAAAATAAGTGTGTAAAATACGTATATTATATACGCATGTCTAGTAGCAAGAATTATTAAAATAGACAATCATTTTCCATTTCTAAGATAATTTTTATAACCTCTGGAATCATGATGAGATGTTTTAAAACTCCGAAATGTTATTATACCATAAAGCTAAGTAATGTTGTACAAGGTCCAGAGAATTGCTGAATGCTTCGTTCTGAGGTAGAGTGAGTAATTTTTTTAATCTCATACTTTAAATTGAGAGCGATTATGAATCTTTGTTTTGGTTGCAAATATCTTCCATAATATGTCTGTCTCTTCAATTCGCATATCAGGTGAACGTATGTTAGCACTTGCCGGAGTTTAACCATGTTATTAGCATTATTAACACCAAGGTAATTAAGGCCAGCGATTGAGAATTTTAAAATTACAGAAGAGTATCTTTGTAATTGGGGTAATTTGGTTAGAAAATTTACATTTAAGGGCCTAATCACGCTCATTTTATTCACTTGATTAGTTGGGGATCTTGAATGAAATATGATTTGTCTTTAGTATAGAAGTTTGCATTCGTGATAATACAGTGTTTCCCGAAACATTAATCATATATCGAAAAATCCAATAAGTATGGTAAACAGAGGTCGAATTCAACGGTCTAAATTACAACCTTGTCCGACGCTCGACGTGTCCTGATAATGTGCAAAATGTTACTTAATCTTACATATGGTGTTTTATACAAACCACTTTGAATACCGTAAGGTTTTTGACACTTACATTTGTTTTAGTAGCCGCTTATACATAACCCAGTAAAATACAAATTCAGGCAATATGTATTTGTAAATAATAAATCCAGTATTAGATTTTCTTCTCTATTGGCTAAAATTATCCCCTTCATTAGATTATACTTTTAATAATATTGTTGAACGCGTTGAACCAAGAAATCTTCTAAATTTTGAAACTGTAAGAATATTATAAAATTGGCCAATTCGTTATTTGCCAAGGCAAACAGCCAGTCTTAATAACATCTTAGGCGATTGATTCAATATATAATTATTTAATATTTTTCAGAGTAATTCGATATCTTGAATTACTTACATGCATATGATATAATTTATTTATTTATATTAAAAGAGTAGTAAGTTTCTCTGTCATCTTCCTAAAAACCTAAAATACAATGAGAAAATATTTTGTAAAATTGTGTATAAGTGTAACATGAACAAAAAGAGTCTCAATACAAAGCAATGGATTGTAAATTTTATATTAAATTTTCTATTTTTAATTTCAGTTGTACTCTTTCTCTCTTAGCCCTTAGTACTTTATTGTATCAAATAAACCAAAGCGCATACTTCACACAGGAATAGTTATTAAGAACAAGTATGTGCATAAAAATGTTTAAAACTACGAAATAAAATATCTACTTTGTATCTTTGTATAACCTGAAATTGTATTAATACATGGTTATTTTATTAACAAAGTTGACCTTAAATTTAGAGCAGATTGTTATCAATAGAAGCACTAACTAAAGTATTTTACAGAGAACAAATTTTTTATTGCATGGTAAAAAATAATAAATTTATATGTCTCCTACTTTTCTCCTTGTGATATTACCCTCGAGAAATGAGCAGCTGTCGGAAAGGATTTATTCAAAATTGAGACTCACCCTTTCACAGTTAAATGTGATTATAACGCTTAGTATCAGGAGGTATTATGGTGTACATTTTCAGTCATCAAAGAAACATTTTTTACTATACAAATCGTTTTAACACTAAAAAATATGAAATTTTGATATGTAACATTACAGAAAATTATGGAAACTTATATTATGAAAACTACTAAAGAGAAGGAACAGATCTAAATAACCACGAGAGTTGCGGAAAACCAAAAGTCATAATGCTGTATTTGAACAAAAGATCGACTACTTAATTCCGGATTAATCCCCTAGTTTCGAATATTACCTCAAAACCTCCAAGCTTAGCCTCCGACAGACCTTATATTTCGTAAGTTCTTAAGAATTAAAACAACACAAGTTTAGGTTTTAATTACTGGTAAGATATATTTTGAATTTAGTAATTATTAGCAATAAAAATATTGTTTAACTTAACAATATAAGTCATCCCAAGTGATGCATGGTTTAATAATTTATGTAATTTTTTACAACAGATTGGTTATAGTTCCTTTTAAACCTGAAATTTTTTAACAGTTAACAGTAAAAATTTCCCAGTTTATAAGATATATGCAGATATATACTGTTATTAACTACTCATCCATGTTTCAAGTAAGCATATAAAATTACATAAAACATATACTTTTGCTTGTTGATATCTATGTAACTATCTACCGTATTTATTACGCTTTATGAATATAGCTATTTAATTAGCTATTTTTAAGAACAAGTTCACTTGCATACTAAATTAGCTTTTTTGGGTATTGTAAACCTTAAAGTTATTTGGTCACTAAATAAAATATATATGTTAAACTGAAATACATTACTCAGTATATATCACCACTACACCAAACACTTTATTTTTGCACTCTACGCACGTTTCGCTAACCATATTAGCTTCATCAGAAGCGATGATTGACTGTCACTCATCGCTCCTGATGAAGCTAACATGGTTAGCGAAACGTGCGTCGAGTGCAAAAATAAAGTGTTTGGTGTAGTGGTGATATATACTGAGTAGTATCATTGTGCCAAAGATTCCACATCCCCAACTTAGCTAAAATTGTTAAAAAAAAAAAGTATATAAAACAAATTACTGATACCAAATTTTGGTTATAAAACACTTTCGTTTCTATATCTATACAGTATAATTCGTATTCACTGTATTAACCACAAAATATTACAAAAGTATGATATTACAAAATAATTAATTGTTTAAGAATTATTGGCAAATCATTTATTACTATAAATGTAATACAGAACCCAATAGAATCTGCATGTGAAGACAATGTAAGCAGAAACATTCACCGAATTGAGCTTTAGGGTTAGTGTTTTTTCATATTATGGTATACCATATATATATATATATATATATATATATATATATATATATATATATATATATATATATATATATATATATATATATATATATATATATATATATATATATATATATATAATATATATATATATATATATATATATAATATATATATATATATATATATATATATATATATATATATGTATATATACATATATATATATATATATATATATCTATATATATATATATATATATATATATATATATATATATATATATATATATATATATATATATATTCATCAGCATCATCACCATCATTAGCTTATTCCATCCATAGTCGGATGTAAGCCTCCCCAAGTTGTCTCCAATGAACTTTGTTGTTTGCTTTTTGCATCCAGTCATGTGCTACTGATCTTTATATGTCATCCGCCTTGTCTGTGGTCTACTTCTGCATCTTTTATGTTTTCTAGGCCTCCATTCAACTATACGGCTTATCCATCTGTTTTCTATACAAGTCAGTCTTTAAATTATTTTTTGATATTTCGATTTTTTGTCCTAATTATTTGAATGTTTGTACCTTTCCTATTATTTCACCTTCTATTAACAGTTCCTCGCTGTTATATTCATATTCACTTTCGTTGTTCAAATATTTGATTTTGGTGAAGTTTATTTTTAGACCTATTTCTCGAGACTTGTTATTCAACTCCAACTGCAATTCTTCTTTTGTGTTGACGATCAGAGTGACATCATCTGGCAACATTAAGTGATTTAATCCTACGCTGTCCATTATTATTCGTTTATTTTCCTACTCTATCGATTTGAACATGTCTTCTAGAGTCAAAGTGAACAGCTTTGGGGATATCGCCTTGTCTAATTTCTCTTTTAATTTTGGTTTTATTTGTTTTTTCTTCAAGCATTATTTGTGATTACATATGTATTCAAAAACAGTTGTGTATCTTTCATCGACTCTGCAGTTACTTAAGGCGTTAAGGACTGTCCATATCTTTACGGAATCAAATGCTTTTTCGTAGTCAACCATTGCTATCCACAAGGTGACCTTATATTCATTTGCTACTTCCACTAGTAATCCAATTTAAGTTTGTTCCCCTTTTTAAAAATAAGCCCAATCAAGGCGTTTACTCAAGGTGTTGGTATTTTACTTTCTATTAGGCACCTGTTAAAGAGAGCTTTAAGAGATTGTATTATCGATGCCCTTCCATACTTTATCATTTCTATAGTTACTTCATCGTCCCCTGGTTCTTTTTTGTTGTGCATGTATTGCAAGGCATTCATTATTTCATCCGTTGTGACATCGAGAATTTCTTCAGATCCTACATTTTTTTACTATCACTCTGTTCCCTTTTTCTTTTCTGGTCGTTGGCGATATTTTTGTGTCATATAGCGTTTGGTAATAATTTCTTCGTAGCTTCCTTTATCTCTTTGATTTATGCGATCTTTTAGTTAACGTTATTTTTAAGTTTTATTATATGATGTTTCCCTTCATTCATTTGTTTTTTTAGATGTTTCAAACTTTTTCCCTCTTTCAAAGTTTCTTTTATTTCCGAGTTTCTGTACTGTCTGACGTCTTCTCTAATCTTTTTCTTTATTTTTTCTTAATAGTCTTCTCTATTTCATAAAATTTTGTGTCTCTACTTAATTTTTGTGTTTTCTCTTTTTTGGATATTGCTATTTTTTTTTGTAGTCATGAGTAGGCTGTTGGATATTTGTACGTTTAGTTCATCAAGTTCTGTTTGGTGGTTTATGTGTTTTATATGATTTTCCAATGCTTGTCGATTTTCATCTGTGTTCTGCCTTATAATTTCTGTTGGTGTTTTTAACTTTGTATGCATTATCAATTTAGGTCTCTCCTGCTTTAGATTTATTTTTATTTTTGCTCTGAGCATATATATATATATATATATATATATATATATATATATATATATATATATATATATATGGGAAAAGAGAACGAGGGAATATAATGGTGCCTAGGAAAACAAGGAAAGACAGTGAGAAAAAATAACGGCGAACGAATAATACAGATAAGTTTGGAAAACGACTTAAAGATTGGTAATACACACTTCAAGAAAAAATAAATTCATAAAATAACCAGATAAGTGATCTTGAGAAATGAAAAATCGATTATAGACTACTTTTTAATGCATAAGGAAATTTGGATAGCGTAAAGGAAATTGAGGAGTTAGGAAGCTATAACTTCCTTTTAAAAATGATACTAAAATTAGGAAAATACAGTATGAAGGAAAATAAACGCAAGATAATAAATTCAAAAATTAAATGTTATAATTTAGGATATAGTGAAATAATAGAAGAATACCAAAGAATGTGTGAAGAAACACTAAATACAAATAAGAGAGGAATGGGAATGGAAGAAAGGTGGAAAGAATTTAAAAATACTATTTTAATAGCAGCAGAAAGTACCTGTGGCTCATCAAAAATAGTAAATAGAAATATTAAAAAGACAAACTGCTGGATAGATGGGTCAAGGAAGAGATTAAACTAATAAAAAGAAGAAATGGAAAAAAATATCTAGAAACAAAAGATCCAACCGATTATGAGGAATACAGACAATAGAGAACACAGGTTCAAAAATAATACAGGAAGAGAAGAGAAAATCATGGAAACAATTTAGAGAGCGAATAAAAACCGCCTACAACGATAATCAGAAGCTATTTTTCGAAATGATTAAGAATATGAGAAGGAAAAAGGTAGAAACAATAACAAATATATCATAAAGGAAGAAGACAAAATTATGGAAAGATGGAGAGAATATTATAAAGAATTATTAGATGGGAATAATATAGCATATAAAAATCAATATAGAGACATTATACCAGAACAAGATATAGAACTCCAACAAAAGAGATTAATATGGAAGAAATAAAAGAGGCAATCGGCAAATTAAAATTAGGAAAGACACCCGGACATGATAAAATCACAGCAGATATGATGAAAGCGCTCCCTGAGGTAGCAACAGAAGAACTTAAAAATATATTTAACAACGTAATAAAGGACAATGTACCTACGGATTGGACAACAGGCAGTATAACCCCAATATATAAGAAAGGAGACACTAAAGATTGTAATAACTACAGAGGGATAACCCTAACTAGCGCTGTGTCAAAAGTATGTACTAGGATACTAGAAAAAAGACTAAAAAAGAAACTTAAGCATACATTAGAAGAAAACCAGTTTGGTTTTCGGCCAGCTAGAGGGGTGAATGATGCAATATTTATAATAAGGCAGTTATGTGAAAAAGCAATAGGAGAAGTTAGAGAAATTCATTTGGGTTTAATAGACCTTCAAAAGGCTTTCGACAAGATCAAGAGAAAAGACATATGGGAAACAATGAGAAAAAGAAAAATAACCAGAAATAATAATAAAGGGCGTACAGTGTTTTATACAAAGAATCAACAAATTATATAAGAACAATACAGGTT
>CM032446.1:101437943-101487943 GCA_019049505.1 Pachyrhynchus sulphureomaculatus | reverse complement strand
ATCTCCCATTATTTCTCCTTATCTCCCATTATCTCACCTTATCTCCCATTATCTAGGCTTATCTCGAATTATCTCGCAATATTTCTCCTTTTCTCCCATTATTTCTCATTATTCTCGAGATGATAAGCGCATTAACGGACAGACAGACAGACAGAGAGACGTTACATTTTATATATATTATATTCTTTGCTACATGATATTATTCCATACTTAATGGTTTAGCATTTATATATATATATATATATATATATATATATATATATATATATATATATATATATATATATATATATCAAGAATTTTCTACAGCTGACGCTGTCTTCCTTCTCTCAGCCTTTGATTCCATCCGTTTCTATTTTCCCAGTCTCCATCTGTCAGACCCCTGTCCTTCATAGCCTCGTCCACATCGTCTCTCCACGATCGTCTGGGTCTTCCTCTTTTTCTTCTCCCTATAGGGCTCCACTCCGTTATTTCCTTTATCCACCTATTATCTTCACTTCGTTTTATGTGTCCATACCATTTTAATCGTTTTTCTTCAATGATGTTTATTGCGTTCTCTTTGATGTTCATTCTGCTTCATATTTCTTCATTTGTTATTCTCTCCATACATGTCACTCTACAACATCTTCTCCAATACTCCATCTCTACAGCGTTAATTTTAGATTTATTTCTTTTGTTGATCGTCCATGTTTCTGACCCGTATGTCATTATGTTTTGTATTATTGATTTGTATATGCATGTTTCGTTTCTCTTTGTAATGTGCTTGTCCCACAGGATCGAATTTAATTGTCTTATGCATGTCCGCGTTTGTCCTAATCTAGCTTTAATCTCTTCTTCTGATGTTGCGTTTTTTGAAATGATGGTTCCTAAATATTTAAATCTATCGGTTCCTTTGATTATTGTTTCATAATCTACTTCTAGATTCTCTACGTTTCCCTCCTTTGTTGTTAGATATTCCGTTTTATCAAAGTTTATTGCTAATCCTGCTTTAGTGTATTCTTCTTTCAGTTTTCTTACCATATAACTAAGGTCTTCCTCATCTTGCGCTATGATTACTTGGTCATCTGCGAAACTTAGAGTATATAAGTAATCTTCTCGTACTGGGACTCCCATTCCACTACATTTTTGCTTCCATTTTTTTAATGTTGGTTCGAGGTATATTTTGAATAGTGTTGGGGATGTAGAGCATCCTTGTAATAGGCCTTTTGATGTTTGGAGTCTCTTCCCTACTTTATGTTCTATTTTTATGTTCACTGCGTTGTTTTCGTAGAGAGCTTATACTGCGTATATTAGTTCTTTGTCAATGTCTATTTCTTTCATTGCGTTCCATAATCTTTGTCTGAGTCATAGGCCTTTCTTATGTCTATGAAGGCTATATCAACTTCTCTATTCTTTGCCAGTTTTTTTTTTTTCCATTGTTTGTTTTATAGGTAATATGTGGTCTATACATGATTTTTCGGCCGTAGAGCCTGCTTGGTCTTCTCCAATTTTTCCTTTTATATTTTCCTCCATGATATTTTTAATAATCCTTCCATACAAACGTCTCATACTCGATATTATGCTAAGGCCTCTATAGTTTGTGCATTTTCTGCGGTCTCCCTTTTTAAATATAGATACTATATAAGCTTTTAACCATTCCTCTGGTATTTTTTCTCCATTTATCGCTCTGTGGAACATGTTTCTAAGCATTCGATGTAATTTATTAGACCCGTACTTAATCATTTCATTTAGCACACCCCCAGGCCTTCCAGATTTATTATTTTTGAGTGTTTTTTATTGTCTTCTTTACTTCTTCATAGCTTAGTTCTATCTCTTTTATTTCCTTATTCTGTTCTTCTTCAGGATTCTCTTCTTGGAATTCTTGTCTGTCTTCACTCGCTTCCTGGGATGTACTCTATGTACGTCTTCTCTCTATTGTTAGTCCTTAATGCTTTAATTATTCTCCATGACTCTGTACTTCTAGTTCCTCCTATATACTGTTCTACATGTTCGCACGATTTTTCCCATCTCTCGTTCTTTTCTTTATTTAACATCCTCCTCGTTTCTGCATTTTTCTCTTTATATTTCTGTAGATCTTCTTCTGATTTTGTATACAGCCATTTTTCATAGAGTCTTTTTTTCTCCTTTATAGATTCTTTGGTTTTTTCACAGATTCTAATTTTATGTTTCTCATTCTCGTTGTCTTCTTTACCTAATGCTTCTAGGGACGCCTGTTTGATGCATTTTCTTATGTGGTCATACATCTGTTGAATGTTGTCGTAGTTAAATTCATCTAATTTTTGATCTAATCGTCGTCTATATAGGTCTCTTATCGTTTGGTCTTGCAATAAGTGTATTTTGTATTTTATTTCTTTGTCTGCTTTTTCTGTTATCTCATTAGTATTTCTGTTTTCTTTATCTATTGTTTCTTTTTGCTTTATTGTCTTGTACCACGGTACTTTTATATTTGCTATTAATAGTCTATGGTCTGTTCCACATTCTGCCCCTCTCTTTACTCTTACGTCTTTTATTTTGATAGTGGTATCGTTTTTAATTATAATGTAGTCTATTATTGATTTTAAGTTTCGTGTTTCTTGCATCCAGGTATATTTGTGGATGTCTTTGTGTTTGTATAATCCGTTTGTTATTTTGAGGCCGTTTAGTTCACACAGCTCTATTAGTCTCTCTCCGTTGTCGTTAGTAATGTCCGAATGGTCCTACTGTATTGTCCTTTATTTTCCCTCCTGTTCTTCCATTCAGATCTTCCATTATTATTAATTCTTGGTTTTTCTTTACTTTTTGTGTTTCTCTTTCCAGTGTTTCCATAAAATTATCTTTTTCTCTTATAGTGCTGTCTTCTGTTGGGCCGTATACTCCTAATATTACCATGTCTTTTCCTAGCATTGTTATATTTAGTTTTATGAATCTTTCATTGATGGGTTCCCAAGATATTATTTTCTTTTTCCACTTCTTTTTTACTAATATTCCGACTCCGGCCTTTGCTCTTTCTTCCTTCTTTACTCCACTCCTACAATGCATCACTTCATCTATTTCTTCTATTCCACTTCCCTTTTTCTTCGTCTCACTTATTACTAAAATGTCTATGTTCATCTTCTTAAACACTTGTGTGACTTCGATGTTCTTTGTCCTCCATCCCTGTATATTCCAGGTGCCGAGAGCAGCTATTCTGTTTCGGGATTTCTTCGTTTGGCTGAGTTTTAAGCTTGGGTTAACTACGCGCTTTGAAGTAGAATTGCCCCCCCCCCCGGCCGATGGGGCTCCCTTCTTCCAAGGTGTGGATTGCCACCCGGGGATTTTTGCTTATCTTGTGATTTTTCATCCTACTTTTCAAAAACAACTAGCATTTCCCAGTTTAGGTTTTACGTGTGTTAGGGTACTAACTCCTAACGCCACAACCCTCCTCCTTTATCCGGGCTTGGGACCGGCAACAGTGTTGATGAACTACTCAATCCATCCATCAACACTGCAGGCGGAGTTTGTTTTTTATTCATTCCAAAAATAAACACCAGTACTTTAAACCGATGTATTAACGTTTTTAACACATAAATAGGTACATACATTATAAAACAGTGAAATAGGTATCTATGCGCTGCTGTTTCATATTGCATCTTCTTTTTCTCGCTGCAGTGTTTCTCCATCCATTAAGAAGAAGCAAATCTGCTGGGGTTGCCTCTGGTTGTTGTTCGATATACCTCAAAGCTTTTTCCAAAGAATCAAAACCTTCTTGATGAGAGATCTTAGTGGGAGACTGTTCATCTACTGCCGCTTCGTCATCGTCATCTGATTTTTCGGTTTCCTGAAAGGCATTCGTTATTTCTTCAATACTCAATTCTTCTTCTAAATCATCTGCTGTAATCCATTTTTTAAAAATTTTACAACAATTTCGCCCACATGAAATCCTTCTTCAGAGTGAGAGAAGGTATTATCCATTAACAAAATTGCTTTAATAGGAAGACGGTTTTTGTTCAAAAATTTAGTCACGGATGGCACGAACTCTTCTTCAAACCAGTTAGAAAAATAAGGTCGCATCCATCCATGCGCTCTTCTGACTTTTGTAATAGACAGGTAGGGCTTTGGGTGAGATGTCTTTTAAAGCTCTTGGACGTGCAGACTTGCCAATCACCATCAGTGGGATTTTGTGCTTGCCAGATGCATTG
Source organism: Pachyrhynchus sulphureomaculatus (assembly GCA_019049505.1). Classification (NCBI taxonomy): domain Eukaryota; kingdom Metazoa; phylum Arthropoda; class Insecta; order Coleoptera; family Curculionidae; genus Pachyrhynchus; species Pachyrhynchus sulphureomaculatus. Next base: position 101,483,786 of record CM032446.1, on the reverse strand, counting down.
GAACATACCATTATAGTTAATCTTTCCTTACTTCGTTTATGCCCAGGAGCTGATTTTTCCTGTCGAGATGCCAATGTTTCTGCCAATAGGAACGACGATTCTTTTACGCTTGTTCTGCTCCATTATAATACCCCAAACAAAAATTAAAACAACGCAGTTCGTATTAATTACACTTAACTACCAGAACTCCAACCAAATAAATTATGTGAGTATACTCGTACTTCTCCGTAGTAAACGCTATAACGCACTGCATTCACGAAAATTTACATGCTGAAAGAGTCCAAAAACATAAATAGGGAACCTCTCACACGGGCCAGGGGGATTCACCGAACGCCTCGACGATTTTAAATGGAAATATGTACATACATATTTTAGAAGCTGGATTAATACGCAGCATAGACGCGCGTACCTCGGATAATCAGGTTCTTAAATTGGCTCGGTTAATCGGAGCTCGGATAATCGCTACTTGGTTAATCGGGGTTCTTCTGTATATATATATATATATATATATATATATATATATATATATATATATATATATATATATATATATTTTCTGTATATATATATATATATATATATATATATATATATATATATATATATATATATATATATATAAGAAAGAGGAAGGACAGTAACAGAGCACTGGCAACAAACAATCCTAAGTTTAACTACTGGGAAACGCCCTTATAAGGAGAAGAGATGAGCAATCAAATATCTAAAGGCTCTAGTATCTGCTTTTTTTTTTATTATCGAGCTTTCGCTGCCTAATGGTAGCTTCTTCTGGATTCTAAAAATGCAAACCAGGTACAGAAAATAAACCAAAACGTTCGTTTTTTAAAATGTGATTAAATGAATTGTACGACTGTATGTGAAATTACTTACAAAAATTTTAGCAGTTAATTTATCTCTGGTGAAGACAATGAAATTTGCATTTTTGTTGGCCGGGGTAGTATGAATGATTACACAAACATGATTAAAAGACACTTAGAGAGTTACACAAATATTGAAAATAAAACTTTGTCAATAAACATTGATATATATATATATATATATATATATATATATATATATATATATATATATATATATATATATATATATATATATATATATATATGTATATATATATATATATATATATATATATATATATATATATATAATATATATATATATATGATATAAAAATCAAATTAGCGCAAAAACGCATCCATTTATACTAAATTATATCGATTCCCGAAAATACATAGATAATAAAAATTAAAATAACAAAAATGCTAGAAAAAAGGAATACAACAACCTTGGACAATTTGAGCAGTACCAAAAAAATAGACGCATCTGGACGCTGAAAATGGACAGTTGTAATCAATTATATATCGCTCAACGATAAATCAATAGCGGACCGTTATCCATTACCTAATATTACAGATATACTAGCTAACTTGGAAAAAGAACTATTTTACAACACTCGATCTTTGCCAATGTCTTTTATTAAATTGAAGTCGATTCGAATACGAAAACTGCTTTTAGCACTGATGGAAGACATTACAATGCTATTTGGACTTAAGAATGTACCCTCAACTTCCTCGCACGTAATGGACCATATACTTAGAGGCCTACAATACGAAATATGTCTTGTTTACCTCAATGACATATTTTTTTCAAGTTCTCTTGAAGACAAATCTTAATTTTATAAAAAACAGTACAATACTTAGGTCGTATTATAACGTCTAAAGGACTAAAACTAAAGCCTAAAAAATTTCAACAATTAAATATTTTCTCATTCTACGAACACGAAACAATATTAAAAGCTTTTTAGGGCTACTTGGATATTACTGACGTTTCATCAAAGATTTCGCAAAGATCACAAAACCTATGACGAGACGTTCAAAAAATGCGAAAGTTATTCACGATCAATATTTTCTAGACTCGTTTAATACATGTAAATATTTACTCACAAACAGCCCAATAATACAATAAACAAATTTTACGAAAACATTTATTTTAGCAAAAGATAAAAGCAATTATGTAATAGGTGCAATTCTATTACAAGATACTATAGCTAATATTAAACCAATCAGGTACGCATCTCGAACACTAATGGAAAAGGAATGTGGTTATTCCACAATTGAAAAGAACTTTCAGCAATAATCTGAGCATGTAAACATTTCAGACATTGTCTTTATGACAGAAAATTTACTATTGACACTGACCATAGACCATTGACTTGATTCTTTAGTCTGCAGAGAATTGCACTTAAAATTTTTTGTAAATGTTAAAATTTTCATATATTAGATGAACTAGACAAATTCCCATACGATATTATTTATAAAAAAGTAAAGCTAATTCGTATGCAGACTGATTATCTAGAATAAAATTGAAACTGAATCAATAATCAATAATCCCGATGATATTAGTCAAGATATTTTACAGAAACTACGTAACATGAATCAAAATGTGATAAATTTACGAAATGATAAGAATCTTTTTACTTAATCAAACACTAAAGGCAAAATTAAAATTATCTCAGATATACAAATTCGACCTGCAAAAATATCTAGGAGTGAAATGTCTACTCAAGATTCTACCGCAAAAGAATATAGAAACGGTGGAATGAAAATCTGTGATGAAATATCTATACGAAATAGCAAAACTCAAAAAATATTAGTATTTCCTAATAATTTACCTAACCTAGATGTCATCCATTGGACTTACGAAATACAACAGTCGAAATTATAATGACGAAACTTGTATTGTACAATTTCATAAAGAAAACATGGATTCTAAGGCCAGATCATATTTATTTTCACACAGAACGACTTTGCAATGACTTTTGTAAAACATGTCTAAGACAAATTTCAGAAAGGTGCCCTAAACTAACAAAATATACGAAACTCGAAAATACCAGTAAAGAAGAACAGATTCTTATGATTAGAAATCTTCAAGATAAAACAAACCACCGTGGTAGTGTCGAAACTTTAGAATACCTTAAAAGAAATTATTACTGGAAAACTATGAATACTACTATACCAATTATACGAGTATTAATTCTTGTAACATATGCCAGCGATATAAGTATGCACGTAAAGAACCATATGTATCTTAAGTATTAACACTCGACCATTCGAAATCATACATATAAACGTATTTACTTTCGACGGAAATTTTTTTTAACCCTAGTAAATGCTTTCACCAAATTTGATCAAGTTATCTTTATCGAAGACAAAATCCACATAAGTAACGCATTAGTTAAATATTTTAAATACTATAGCATTCCACAAAATTTCATAGTCGATAACGGCACTGAATTTAACAATAAAGCAGTAAAAGGGATTATTAAATTACATAATTACATTATATTACATAAAATACATAAATGGACATTTTTCAGCGCCTATACACCACGAATCAAATGGAGTCTCGTATAAGTGTTCTCATGTTCTTGTATTAAACGTCAGATAGGCGCAGTCAGCCCTTTTTCCCAAGATGGTCGAGAGAAATAAGAACGCTTATATCGCCGATACTACTCGACATTTCTCCGAACAACCAGCCTAGATGGAAATGACCTTCCATTTTTGTTGAAACATTTTTTAATGGTTTTGTATGTTTTTTTGCAGTTATTGTGATTCATATTTTGTTTTATTGTACTGTATCTACAAATAAAGAATTCAAATAAGATATTATTGGGTCATCATATTAAACTGGAGGTTCTAAAACATGTAATAATTTAACAATTAATCAAAATAATTACACACAAAGTGGCCGATTATTTCTCAAATTAGGAGTAATCGATTCTTTAAATAATGTTGAGTTGATAAGAAATTTTAAAATATTCGATAAGAAATTCTAAATCTAATTTAAGGTCACATATTTAAAATTAGCGCTTTCCAAGTGGTTATAATGACGCTATTTCTCATGTTCCATCATTATTATCGCTTGTAAGAACTAATTTAGTCTAACTATAGATGCACGGGATAATTTTCGATTAGAAGACAGACGAAGTTGATTTAAAACATGATAAAGATCCATCAACATGCTTTCTTTATGAGTTAACTATCATCAGTGAATTAGCCTAAATTTTCTATACGTGATATTAGATTATACATGAGTGACTAGTATGTTACATATTAATTTAATTTTAAAAATAATTTCCTTATTAAAGTTACATACATATAAAATATTTTGAATAAATTATTGCTAGCTCATGATTATGAAGGACTTCTGTGTTCCAGACTATACGTCAAGTTGTAAATTTTAACTTTATAATATTAGCTGTACAGTTCGACACATAACTGAGAATTAATATGAAATGTTTTGGTTTAGCGATACTAGTTTTCTTAGGTCAGCGATTGATTTCTTTTGTTTAGAAGACTTTTGCTGTAAGAAGGTATCAGAATATACTAATATGAATTTTGCTATTGCACATATTCACCACAAACTAATTAGCATAAATCTAACCATTCTGTCTGAGTAAGTACTTCTATTCGAATTATTCTTAAGAATACGCTACAAGTTCCTCGTGTGAGAAATTCTGTTCTTGTTATAGGCAATATTACCGCTGATATAACTGTTTTTAATTTTGGATATCCTAATTTGGTTTTTTAAGGGCTTGCAGACTAGTTTCTAAAATAAATAAAACCTTGTCGATACTATTTGGTTACTAGTTATTCATTTTAAGATCAAAGCGTATAAGATGTTTTATAACAATCTCTAGCGATTTAAATAAATTAACATTTTAATTTAATACATAGTAGTAAAAAATAGAGTTAACCCGAAATACTTCTACAAAATTAAATCAATGGGAAAGTTTAAATGAGACGAAACCTTTGTACTTGTTTGATTTAAATTTTTGTTACCATCAATCTTTTAATAAAGATTTTAGTTGGAGTTTTTTTAGAGATGTACATGCAGTATATTTAGTTGACAAAATTTATAGAAATGAAACACGATTTTAAATTAGAATAGCACAAACTTTATTTATTAAACAAATAATTCATTAGCTAATACTAAACAGAAAACTCAAAAGAAATAAAATTACAATATTGCAAATCAGAACGTCGATTTAAATACCAAAATACTTCGGAAAACAAGATCACAACTTAACTACCTAGAATTTCTTGAAACGAATAAACGTAATAAGCCAAAATATCCTTCCTAATGACCAGTTAGTAGTTAATAATTCAGTTTTATTCAACCTTTTCTGCAATTAGCCTATTATTAGTTTGAAGATTTTTATATTTCTATTTTACACTATCGTGTTCCTAATACATTCGTAATATCAAAGTCGACTTGACAACCTTTTGCCGTTGTACACCATCCAAAGAAAACACAGGGTTGTCAAAACTATCGTCAAGATATAAAAGTAATTAGAATAAAGTGGAAATCTTAATAAAAAGCTTTTCATCAGTTTAGAATATTTTTCTAACAAGTTATGGGTTTCATACCATAGGATTTTTGATAATATAAAATTTATTAATGTGATGTATATTTTTTAACCCCAAAATTGTATTGTCCATTTAGTTTTGATCAATATCTATATTATGACAAAATAATAAGGGAAGAATTTTTTAGCTAGAAAAACCCATTGTCCTTAGTAATGTCGCTCAACCAATTAAATTACCAGAAGCAAATCAATCAGTTCCATTCCATATACTGGGTGTTTTAAGTGGATGGGGAATAAAGGAAACTCGGGACACTCACTACCATATTTACAAAAAATTAATCTCCAACTTTTAACAGATGCAGAATGCTCAAAGGTTGATTACAAAACAAGTAGTTTTGATCTTACGCACAACTTAGGTAGTGATGACTACTGAAATGGCGAATGTTATGTATGTATAATTATTCATTCTAGTTTTATTAAATAAAATATAATTTTAAAAAATCATGTACGGAAAAATACTTACCAGAACTAAAAATATGCAATAATTGAGGTTTAGATTCTGAGTAAAAAAGTAGTACTAACGAAATTCTTACGCACTAACAAGGAGGGAACTCATATCCTTTAAATACAAATAAACTGATCAAAATTTCGTAGCTAATACACTAAGTTTATGAGATGAATATTTCGAAAACAAAGATTAAGGCTGGCTTCTACATACTAACCACAAACATAAAATTTTTCATTGCGATTTACTTTTCCTAAACCCCGAGACTGATAAGTTAAATTGCGTTCTTTCTATATTGATAATTTCAATAATTAGAACTGCTAGAATGTCGAAAATCGATTACCGATGTAGTAAAGTTTAAAAACTAAAAGTGAAGAAAACGCAATTTGAAAATTTGGAAGTTGTGAAAAATAAATTTGTTGATATATAGAGATGACAATTAAACAAATTCTAAGTCAAACTACGTCAACAAAAAATGATTAGTTACTGACTTATAATAAAGAGATTTATATTGCATATAACATTTCTATTATATTTAACACTAAATACAAAAAGAATACCCAGGAACGTAAAATTTACCCTCAAGTTTTAAGCGGGTTAATTATTAAGTTATATTTATTTGTCATATTACACAGAATTGATATTACCAGTCATTTAAATCTATATTTTTCTTAATAGGAAAATGTATTAAGAATATCTTACGCCCTGAATTTTACGGAATCCGCATATTACATAAAATCTCTAATGTTCTTATTGGTCAAATTTTTTGTTTTATTGGTTACTATACACTAAGTTAGATCGATGTGGCAAGCGAGACTAGGGAATCCCAGCTCATTTTAAATTTACGCATTTTTTTATGATGTTATCAGAGAATTTCTAAATTAAATCACAAAAAATTAAAATGTGATAATATTCTTTGAAAGATTATTTATACATTTATTACTTGATTTTTTCTGAACAAATCAAACTTTTACCAAAATAGCCACTCACTTTTGTAGATTTTGGTGCTACTTACAATGATTGTTATAATTTTGTATGTACATTGTGAATATTCTTTTTATAGGGAGATTCCGAAAGCTGATATGTAATAGATGGTACCAGATATGGAGTAGTTTCCTGGTCGTTTAAACCATGTGGTGTTGTGCCAGGTAACTACAATCGAATCACCAATTCTGAATACCGCAATTGGATTAAAAATGTTACCAATATTTAAAATTTTTTCAATATTAAAAGGCATTAAAATAAAATGAAAACTTTCCATTTTCCTGGTTAGTTTTTAGTTTGAACAAATAAAATGTGCATAACTTGCGAGATTGCTACAGTCTTTTATTGGTTATTTATGTTAAACAAACTTATATACCACGACTAAAAAAGTAACAACTTTTGACTTTTGAAAAAAAACCTTCTGGGCAAGTCCGTTTGGATTCAATTGCTCGCACTTGTGCCAAAATAATAAAAATTCTATAGTTTCGAGTGTAATTCAAATACACAGATACCACACTAGTTTGGCAACAGTCGATGAATATTTACATAAACTATTGCCACATTAGTTCTTACGTTTTAAACCCTTTCCTTAACACCTATAACATATTTGAAATAGTATGCTTATAACATAACTATATAACTGTTGCGTCCCCAAGTTTCACGTTGGGATGTGCGAGAGATTCAACAAGTCGTTTTGGGCATAAAACTCTCTACTTCTTTTCCACCGAAATTAATCTTTTTGCCACAATCAAAAGATGTTCATGATAAAAAGAATCGTCGAAAATCAGAAAAAATTGCTAACTCCCCAAGCGAGATAGACATGCCGTATTGTAAAACATTAATACATACTACGAGTACATAGATAATACTATTTAAATGGGGCTTTAAAATCAAAATCTTAAATTTAAATCAGAAATAAATAATGTTTAAAGATTTAGCTACTCCTTTATGGGCATAGAACATGTATTGCAGGGAAATCCCTAAAACGCTACTGCAACGACACGTGTGTGGAAAAGCGATTTACGTTGGTACCGTAAATTGTAGACGATCGGAAATATAGTCTTGAGCCGATCACTAAAAACGGATAAGGTTCTTCGTATAAAAGACTGCCTGTGCTATTTTTCCCATTGATATCGGCTAGGGAATGTAGTGGAGAAGGACCTGTTAAGACTCAAACAAACGCTTGTCTTTATCGCCCAAAAGGACAGTATTGGGATCTCCCCTTGTGGTCTTGGGGTGACCCTTATATGTCCTAAGTCACCGGTTCCCTTCCAAAAACCAGAATCCTGTATCGGTGCAAATACCGCTATAGCGTCTTTCTTTAGCCAATTCGGAAGTCTGGGCAATTGTAGCAGAGAATCTAGTGCGGACATCGGCGTAGCCTTCATTGCTCTTTAAATGTTCAAGATGGCTAATCTTTAAATTCTCCCCAACTTCATTTCTATCATAGTCCTCTCGTCATCTAGCACCTAGCACCAGACCACTAAGCCATATCTGACTCTTCGTCTCATCACCCTGTATAGAGGCAATGCGTAATTCGGTGACTGAATCCATATTAAGAACCCACTACGCGATACAGCAACATCGCAGTTGACTTCCTGACGAAAGCGTCGATAATTAAGTAAGTAAGTAAATATTACTGATTATTCTCTTAGTATGTGCGAAAGCAGTTACTTTTTTTCTGTTAAAAAAGCCGTAGTACACTACTGGTAAATCTAGATTCTTATCTTCCCTATTTACGGCTTTCGGCAAGTAAAATTATAAAATTTTACTCATAAAAAAATTTAAAGGTTATTGATCTTTACTTTAAATCCAAAACTGTCAGTATTATAAAGGATGGTTTTATTCTAGGCCTTTTTTAATAGGAACTTAGCGGTCGATTCTGACCTTTCACATCATACTAGCCAAGTTGACTCTGGGGCTGATATCAACAAAATTACATAAATTGATCATACATGAGGCAATGGAAATGATCAGAAAGCACTTAAGCAAGGCCCATTCGTTATATAAATAGTAGGTATAAATAAATAATTACAAAATGACCCACGGAAAAATATTTGAAAGTATTATATAACTTTTTCATTTTAACCTGTGATTTCTTTTGAAACATTTTAAAGTGGTGCACTCCGTAATATACCTAAGTAAATTACTGAAATCATCAAGATCTTCAAATAGTAGAGGTTTTACCAAAGAAATTATTTGTTACTCTGGTAGTATAACCATGTGCTTCATTGGCATACTTGATATAGTTATTTATATAGACCGGTAGTAGGTCGTTTATAATTTTGAAAATAAATATCATTGACAATATTTAAATTGGACCTCAAGTGATAGTCAGCTTAAACAATCTACCATTAAAGATATCTGTTAATACCTATTACATCTCAAGACAATTCACATACCCCTATTTTGTAGTTTTTGTAAAGTGGATTTATATTTTCGTCAAGGAAATATAGTGAGTTCGCGCAGTAAGTAAAATATGGCTGTATAAAGCTTTGATCAACAAAAAGTTCTAAATTAAGATAATAATTACTGGTTATTCTAAAAATGAAGAAAAGTTTGTTAGCAATTTTTGTATGAATATTTAGCAAGTGGTTTTTACATATTAAGCAATTATTTATGACAAAGCCTAAGTATTTTACTTCTAAAACAACTTTAAATTTTTGTTTATATATTAAAATATTTATATAATTCAAATTAATCCCGGAAAGTCTGTATTTAGTATTTAGAATCATTGCTTTAGTCTTCACAACATTTAATTCTAAGTTATTAATATTTAAGTAAAAGTCAAATTTTTGGTCGCAAATTTAGTTTGCAGACTGTGGAAAGTTTTATACAAAAATTCCGAAACAATGAAATTATTAATATGATTAAAATAAATTAGAAGGGGCAGCGGTCCAAGAACGCGGCCCTGTGGAACACCGATGTTAATACCTATTTTCGTTAATTTAACACCATCAGTGTTAGTTGACTACGGTTTTTTAAACAATTTCATAAATACAACGGTACCTTCTTCTTCAAAAATTTCGAATTAATTAATTAAAATTTGGTGGTCGGTAGACTCAAATGCATGACGAAATTCTAAGAAGGCGGCTGCATTATAGTTATTGTTATCAATGAGTTTGTTCCAAGTACTTATTGTTAACTGTTTAGAGGTTTTACATGAGTATTTTTTCCTGACTGGTTTCTAACAAATAGGTATTGAAGTAATCATATAATTGATTGTAAACTGCCAATTCAAGAACTTTCTCCAAAGCTGGAAGTATTTTAATTGAATGAAAGGGGAATTATAGTGGTAGTTTTAGGATTAGGTGGAAATTCATTAGTTTCTAATAAGATAATACAAAATTTAATAATAACATGTCCAACGGTTCCAAAAATATTTTTTTATAGTTTAGCGTTAGTACAAGCCACCGCTGTTGCCTTTATTATATAAGGAGAAGATAATTTTTTTTAATTAAAGTTAGGATGATTTTTTAAGAAATTGTTTGTTTCCTTTTCTAATTTATAGGTGGTTGACTTTTTGTTTTTATGTGATATTACATAATTAGTAATTAAGTTTACAGCCCTTGCACCAATATAGTCTGGTTTATGTGGGGAATATATTGAATTAATTCTTCTACTTCAGACAATAGACTAAATATAATGATGTTTTTGTTAGATATTGTGAAAGTAAATTTGGGACCAAGGGCTAGAAATCCTTTTACGTTAGGTGGTATTTCCACGTCAGAGTCTAGTTATATTGTTGTTCGATATTCTCTGTGGTATTCTCCAAAGCCTCTTAAGGTTATCCTCAAGGATGATGATGTATGTATTAATGTTATCGTACGATTTCATGTTTTTAACCATGTACGATAATATTAATAAAAAACTGACATCTCAAAGAAACAAACGAATATTTTTGCTAGAATGTCGTCGAGCGAAGGTTACACCTCGATTCCTTGAGGATAACATTAAGAGGCTTTGGAGAATACCACAGAGAATATCGAACAACAATGTAACTATGACATGAAACCATGACACAACAGGTAACAACCAATTTCCATAAGTTATGTATCTCTGACACTAACCGGTACATTGAAAGACTCGAGAGGTCATCGGATGGGCTATTACAAGACCTTAGGACTCTATTCATTCAACGTAACAAATATAAATATCTGTTTAATAAAGTTAAGATAAATAATATTAAAAAAAATAGAATTTTTGAAAAAGAAATTTCATGAATTTAAAACGGGAAAAAACAAGTGGATTAAAAATATCTCTTCGAATTTGCAGAGAAGGCGAACGATTTCGTTTTAACAGAAGGTTTTTTATTTGCTTCTTTCGTTGTGGTTTCACTTATTACTAACATTACTTTAGATCTTATTGTCTTAGTATTGGATGAACATTTCACATTCATAGAAGAGGTATGTAATATTCCTAAACAACAATTCCTACAAACCATTACTTATTTATATGAACACACATTTTTTTTCCTTTAATGGTACATTCTACAGGCAGAAAGTAGTAGTAGATTTTGAATTTCTCCTATTGTTTCAGTATGTAGACGACATATTAGTAGCTTTACCTGCCGGAAGTGTTCATGACACTTTCAATATTTCTAATTCTTGCAATCATAAACTAGTGTTCACTGTTAAGGAGGAAACTGACTGTGCTGTTCTATTTTTGAATACTAGGGTTGTGCGCTCTGATAATAATACGGTCAAACTTGACTGAACATTATCAGAGGTTTAAAAAACAGAATAGATAAGATTTGCCACCCTTCTTTCAAAGTAAAAAAATGTAAAACTGTTAGAAAACATTTTGTTGGACAATTACAATCCAAAAATTCTTATAAAAAAGCTATTTCAAAGACCCCCCCCTTCGAATCAATCCAACTGTTCTCACTACCGCTACCAACAACGATATTAAAGTAGGAAAGTTACAATATATAGAAGGTCTCTCCCAGTCTTTGTCTTCCCTGTTTGCAAATGCAAATATAAAAATTGCTAGCTATAATTTAAGAAAGATTAATTGTTTTTATGCTAAACTAAAAGACAAAACCGATACTTTACAAAGATCTAGTATAATGTGGTTTGGTCTACATCGGACAAACGTCACAAAAGCTCTCTAAGAGACTAGCTTTACACAAAAGTGAGAGCAAACATAAACCTAACGCAACCAGTTTGAATTTACACGTCAATAATACAGACCACGGAGTACGATATAACAACAGCTTCGTTCTGGATGTTGAAACTAATTACGTCAGAAGAAGTTTCCTAGAAATGTGTTACATAAAAACTTACAAGAATAATCTCAATCATAAAAAAGACATAGAAGGATTTACAACTATTTGCTAACCCAGAATCACACCAAACCAATCAAAAATAACGATTTTTATGAGAACATTAGTTTCTAGTAAAGTTGGCGTTTCCTTTTCTGTTATTCCTGTTTTTAAACATTTTAAATGCTTTAAGTGTCTTTTTGTTATAAAATTAAAAAATAAAAAAATAATTAATAATATAATAAATAATAAATAATCCTTTTAATTATAGCATTCACCAAAACATATTAAGATTCTAGCCATAATATTTGGGTCTTTTGTCGATCCGCTGACATCATAGAGTGTTGGTGTCGGACTTAAAAATCACTAAAAGTTACTAAATACGATGTCAAAAAATTTTAAAATGGAGTACCATTTCGACATCATGGTCATTCTCACAGTTGTTTCTGTTTCTAAAAAGGATTTTAAAGAATGTTATTAGCAATATTTTAAACTGTCAAAGTCAAATACTTCATGTCATTAATTTCATTTGAAAGTAGTAAATTTTCTTCCAAACATGATTGCTTATGATGAACGTGAAACTACACAAAATTTTAATTCATACTTTCTTGACAGCATCGCTAGAATATTTAACACTATACCCCAAACAAACGACTGGTCATCGGAAAATTTGACACAAATTGTTTCAGGAATGTTATTAGGAACGGATGAATTTCCAATCAATCTTAAAACTACCAATATAATCTCACTCTCAACAATTTCTAATAATAACGATGCAGATTTCTTTCATCCAATTAAAATATTTTCTACTTTTGAGAAAGTTCTTGAATTGGCAGTTTGTAATCATTTGTATGATTACTTCAATACCAGTGACCTATTTCTTATAAACCAGTTTGACTTCAGGACAAAATACTTATGTAAATCCTATAAACAGTTAACAACAAGTACTTGGAATACACTTATTGATAACGATAACTATATTGAACCCGCTTTTTTAGAATTTCTTCGTGCATTTGAGACTACCGACCACCAAATTTTAATTAATAAATTGGAATATTATAGTGTAGAAGATACCATTTTACAATTAGTTTATAAATTATTTAAAAAACTATTATCAAATAACTAACATCGATCATGTTAAATCAACGAAAATAAGTATTAACATGGGTGTTCCACAACATTCTGGGACCGTTACTCTTTGTAATCGCAGATCTCTAATTTCCTTTACCGATAAACTGCTAGGCATTGCAATCTACAAACTAAATTTGCCACTAAAAAAAATTGACTTTGGCTTAAATATTAATAAACTAAAACTAAAAGTGATTAAGACTAAAGCAATGATTCTAAATACTAAATACAGACTTTCAGGGATTGATTTAAATAATATAAATATTTTGATATATAATTAAAAATTGAAAATTGTTTTAGAAGTAAAATATTTAGGCTTTGTCATAGATATTTGCTTAATATTTAAAAAAAAACCACTTGTCATACACTCATACAAAAATTTCTAAGAAACTTAAATATTAAATTCGTTTTACAAAAATTACAGGATAAAGATATGCGAAATATTTTGAGATGTAAGAGGCATTCACTAATACTGTTTAATGTTAGATTGTTTTAACTTGATGTTCCCTTTAAATGTTGACAATGATATTCAAACTGCTACCCGTCTATTTAAATAATTATATCACGTACCTATGACAATGAAACACATGATTATACTGCCAGAGCAACAAATAATATCTATAATGAATTCTTTATTATAATTAATTAAAGGTCTTAATGATTTTAATAATTAACCTAGGTATATTCAGAAGTGCACCACTACAAAAATTTTTAAAAGAAATATTAGGTTATTATAAAAAATATTATTATATAATACTTTCACATATCTTTCTATGTGCCATTTTATAATTATTTATTTTTATCTACTGTTTACACAAGGAATGTAAATGTGTAAAAAATTGTAATTTTATTTGATACTTAATTTATAAAAAGTTCTATTCTATTAATAAACGGTATATTATTATTGTAATTACTAGAACTATAGGAGGAAAGCTGATTCAAAATATAGTAAAGAAACAGTTCTCTAAGGCTTGGGCTTAACCTTGCCTAAAAGCTTTCTGAGCATTTCAGCTACCTCATGTGTAATTTTTTATGAGTAATATATTATCATTTTACTTGCCTAAAGCCCTAAATAAGGAAGATAAAAAACTAGACATACCAATGGTGTGGTATGATTTTTTCTCACAGAATACAATTAAGTGGTTTCGCACAAACTAGGAGAATAATCAGTAATATTTACTTATTTACTTAATTGACCTAGAGTGCCCATGTCGACGTTCTAGTTAGGAAGTCAACTGCGATGTTTTAGTTACTGCACCGAATAGTGGCTGCTCAGTGTTGAGTGAGTTAGTCCCTGAAAGACGCATTGGCTCTATACAGCGGTGGTTAGACCAAGAGTCAGTTGTGGCTTAGTAGTCTGGTGCTAGGTGTCGAGAGGACTACGATGCAAACGAATTTGGGGAGAATTCAAAGACTAGCCGACTTGAATATTTTAGGAGGGCTACGCCTATGTTTGTGCTAGATACCCTGCTAGGATTGCCCAGCCGTCCGACCCGGATAAAAAAGGAGGCTATTTGGATGAATGCAGGATTCTGGATTTTAGAAAGAAACTTGTGACTTAGGATGAACAAGAATCACCCCAAGACCAGAGGAGGAGATCCCAATGCTATCCTTTTGAGCGATGACGACAGGAGATTGTTCGAGACTTAACAGGTCCTTTGAAACTACAATCCCTAGCCGGGAGCAATGAAAGAAACAGCACAAAGCAGTCTTTTATATGGAGTACCTAATCCTTTTGTAATGATTTGCCCAAGCCTGGTTTTCCACCGACTACAATTTACGGCGACTCAAGACCAACGTTACTCGCTTTTTTACCGACGTGTCAATCCTGTAGCACTTTAGGGATTTCCCTGCAGCATGTGTTCTATGCGAGTAAAGAAGTAGTTAGATCTTTAAGCGTTTATTTCTGAATTAAGGTTGAGATTTTGATTTAAAAAATGTAATTTGAATTTATAAGCCCCATCTAAATGTTATTATGTATTTAAAATGGATTAATGTTTCATAATATAGCACATCTATTTCGTTTGTGGAGTTGGCAAACTTGTTATATTTTCGAAGATTTTTGAAATTTATTTATGATGAACATCTTTTGATTGTTGCAAAATGATTAATTTGAGTGGAAAGAAAGTAGAGAGTTTTTTATCCAAAACGACCTGTTGAATCTCTCTTCCTCATCCAAGAGTGAAATCTGGCTACACAACGATTATATAGTTATAAGCATATTATTTTAAACATATTGTGGGTATTACGTAAAGAGATAAAATCTGAAAATTTTATGGTAGCAATAGCTTATGAAAATATTCGTAGACTATTGCCAAACCACTGGTCTGTGTGTATTTGAATTCTGGTCAAAATTGTAGAATTTTTATCATTTTGGGACAGGTGGAGGCAACTGAAGTCAAACTAACTTATCCAGAAAGTTTGTTTTCAAAAGTCGAAAGTTGTTACTTTTTGTGAATTATGTTATACAAATATAAATAACCAATAAAGTGATCTAGCAAGTATGCATATATTTTAATTATTCAGAGTCGTCTTTCCAAATTTAAAAACTAACAAGAAAAATAGAAAATATTCATTTTATTTTAACACTTTCTAATGTTAACACCATTTTAAATATTGGTAACATTTTTAATCCAGTTGCGGTATTCAGGATTGTTGATTCGACTGTAGGTACCAGGTACAACACCACATGGTTTAAACGACCAGGAAACTAATCCATATGTGGTACCATTTACTACGTATGGGCTTCCAGAATCTCCCTATAAAAAAATATTCACAGTGTATAAAAAAATTCTAACGCTGGTTGTAAGTAGCACTAAAATATACAAAACTGAACAACTATTTTGGTGAAAGTTTGATTTGTTTAAAAAAAATCATGTAACAAAAGTATAAATAATCTCCGAAATAATATTATTACATTTGATTTTTTTTTCTTATTAGCTTAGAAATTTTTTTATAAAATCATATAAAAATTCGTAAATTTAAAATAAACTGGGATTTCGATTGTCCCATCGATCTGAGTATATAGTAACAAATGGAGCAAGATATTTGACCAATAAGCACACTAAGAATATGCAGATCCAGTATAATTAAGAGAGTAGGATATTCTTAATACATTTTCCCATTTGCTAAATAGGTTTAAATGACTGGTAATGACAATTCTATATGATATGACAAGTAAAGACAACTTAATAATTAACCTGCATAAAACTGGAGTGCAATTTTACGTTCCTGTGTATAATGTAACTCCCTTTTATATTTAGTGCCATATATAATAGAAATGTTATATACAAATCTCTTTTATGATAAGTAAATAGCTAATGATTTTTTGCTGACATAATTTGACTCGGAATTTGTTTAATTGTCATCCATATATATCAAGGATAATCAGGAAGTTCATTTTTCACAACTTCCAATGATTCAAAATGAATTTTCTTCATACATTTAGATTTTAAAACTTACTGCATCGGTAACCGATTTTTGACATTCGAGATGTGCTAATTATTGAAACTATTAATATAGGAAGAAAACAATTTAAGTTATCTATCTCGAGGTTTAGAAAAATAGATAATAATGAAAAATTCCAAGTTAGTGGCTGATATGTAGAAAATTCAGCTAAAGTAATTGGGTTTTCTGTTAAAGCTCCATGTTCTAACTACTTTTTTAATCTTTCCAATTGATGAAAGCCAGACTTGATGTTTCTTTTCGAAATATTAATCTCAAAAACATAGTGTATTAGCCAAGAAATGCTGATGAATTTAACCGTATTGGCAGATTATGAGTTCTCTGCTTATTAGTGTGTAGGACTTTCGATAGTACTATTTATTTGCTCAAAATTATTGCATATTTTTATGCTATTGGTTTGCGTAAGTATTTTTCCATAAACGGTTTTTTGCAATTATATTTTATTTAATAGAGCTAGAATAATATTGCAAATATATAATGCTTTGTAAATAATTATACATACGTAACATTCTCCATTATAGTAGTCGTCACTACATAAGTTGTGCGTAGAATCAAAACTGCCCTTTTCATAATCATTAAGAACCTTTGAGCATTCTGCATCGGTTAAAAGTTGGAGATTAATTTTTTGTAAATATGGTGGTAAGTCTCCCCGGGTTTCATTTACTCCCCATCCACTTAAGACACCCAGTACGTGGAAGGGAACCGATTGATTTGCTTCTGGTAATTTAATTGGTTGAGCGACGTTACTAAAGTTGATTGATTTTTCTAGCTAAAAAAATTCTTCCTTTATTATTTTTTCATAACTTCGATATTTATCAAAATAATATAGAGAATGTTATTTTGGGGTTAGCAAATATACATCAAATTAATAAATTTTGGTTAAGTTTATTGTACTCTTGTTTTCTGAAGTATTTTGGTATGTGGATCTATGTCATTACTCGTAATATTTTGTTCTTATTTAGTTTCCTGTTTATTATTTTTGATATATCTAGTTAATAAATTATTGGTTCTATAAATAAAGTTTACCCTTTCTATTTTAAAATCGTGTTTCATTTCTATAAATTTGATCATCATATACTTTATGTAAATCTCTAAAAATATACTAAAATATTTATTAGAATACTGACAATAAAAAAAATCTAAATTAAACTAAAGAAGTACATAGGTTCCTCGTTATGTAAACTTTCCCATTGATTTACTTTTGTAGTAGTATTTCGTGTTAACTGTATATTTTACTACTGCACGTATATACTAAGTTAAAATTTCAATCTATATGACCAATAACCAAACAATATCGACGAGATTTTATATATTTTAAGAACTAGTGCCAGAGTTCTTAAAAAACGTTTTGGGATACCCAAAATTAAAAACAGTTAAATCAGTGGTAATATCGCCTATAACCAGAACAGAATTCCTCACACAAGGAATTTGTAACGTATTCCTAAAGATAATTCGAAGAAAAGGACACACTCAGACAGAGTGCTTAGTTATAAGCAAAATTCATTTTAGTACATTTTAAACCTTTTTAAAGCAAAAATCTTCTGGACATAAAGAAAACAACTGTTGATCTAAAAATACTAGTTTCGCTAAACAAAATCAAACACTCCCCGTAACTTCCCGTTTCATATTAATTCTGATTTATGTATCGGACTGTGTAGCTAGTACTATAAAGTTAAAATTTATAACTTGACGTATAGTTTGGAACACAAAGGTCCCTCTTAATGATATGCAAGCAATAAAATATTCAAAATTATTTGTAAGTGTGTAACTTTAATAAGGAAATTATTTTTAAGATTATATTATATTTAATTTAAATTCAATACACTATACTAGACACTTGCGCACTATCTAATGTCACGTATAGAAAATTTAAGCAAATTCATTGATGGTAGCTATCACATAAAGAAACCATGTTGATGAATTATTATCATGTTTTAAATCAACTTCATCTGTCTTCTAATAGAAAATTATCCCGCATATATGTAATTAGAGTAAACCAGTTTTTACCTCTTGGAACTTTGAAGCAGTATCTAACTAAAGCTACTGTAGTAAAATATGAACTGAATACTAGTCGAATCTATACTGTACTTTCGTTCTTATAGTTATTTTTGCAGAGATATTTTTTTACTTTAATATTTGATTTGAATATTTTTCCATATGGATCGCCCGGGTATGTATAAGGAGGATAGTATATTCAAGGTAGTATCCTCCAGCACCCATGGTTAGATAGATAGATATTAGTTGTAAACTTTTAATACAATTGCAAAACAAATCTATTACTACTTAAAAAACATAATAAGAGCATGTTAAAATTAATTATTACCTGCAAAAGACCGACATCATATATGGGAATTCCTGCAGGATGGTACTGAAATTTGGGATGCTGGAACCAATTCTTTACTTTAACAGAAGTATTAGGATAGCCACTGTCATAGTCATACAACTGGTTTGTTCCATATACTATTGAATCACTAAAAGGATTTAAAAATATTAGGTAATTTCAAACAAAAATTCTAAATGTTATTCTCATTTATTTGTTTAGTAGTTGTGTCAAAGAAATTGCACAAGGTCTAAAATTATCACAACCTTTGCTATATTGAGAGATTGTGAAGGAAACTAGAAATGTCAAAATCGTTTTACACAAATTCAAAATTAAAATGTTACATGTTTCCAAAGTATCCTCCCAGAATATAAAACTTTTAAGGCTATATACAACAATATAACTTATTTTAGGATACCCAGATCATGATAGCGATAGAAATGAATGTTTGTCTTGTCTTTAAAGTACGAAATCGTATTTACCCTATACCACAATTTTCTTGAAATTCATAAGCACCACGGGAGATTACTATTATAAGAGGCCAACATACGTAAAACCAAGATCATTTTACATACCAGCGGAGATAAACCATACTGTGAGAGAAGTGTTATTCATTTACAAGTTCCTGAAAGATCGATGCAAATATTTATATTAATTTTCTTGGCCCACACGTTATCAGTTCTATGAAGACCCCGTCGGAACGACTAGCTTTCCCATTTTTCATTTTTGTCAGGGCTTTATTAATGTTGTTTGCAGAGATCTCTATTATAGGTCCTTCTACATGGGATGCTATCGGGGACTGTACTAAATATTCTGGTCTATATTCTGTGAGTTCGTTTTTATAATGACCTTTCTCAATGCTAATTGAGTTTAGGGTAATCTATTGTGTGTTATATTTCCTAAGAATCTTAAAAAATATTTATCTACGTTTGTTCCCCCACGAAGCATTTTTATTTTTGCTAATTGCTCGCTTTTTTTCTTTTCATTGTTCTTCCAGATTCTCATCCCATATCAGCATATTGTTTTCTTTATTTTTGAGTTTCCTGTATGCCGAGAGCTCTTCCCGCAGATTCCTGGACTACTTTTAACACTTCTAAGTATTTTTGCTGCGTTACTAATTTATTGTCTCATGTTGTCAAGTTCGTGATTGAGCCTTGATTGATAGAAATGGTTCTTGTTTCCGTTTTTAGGCTTTGGATGTTGTAGTGGATTGTTCTCTCTCCTTTAGTTCTGTTGTTCTTTATTCTGCTTAATAATTTCGCGACACTTAAATTTTCGATAGTAGGAGATAACGATCGGAATCGCAGTGCATTCTTCTGTACACGCCTATGTCTAAGATCTTCTACCTATGTTTGCCGTCTTCTTGGTGCCGAGTGAATTTATGAATGAAAGGAAAGATTTTTGGGTTGATCGTTTCACAAATTTTACCATTATCATTAAATGTTTTCTCTCCACAGCTCCCTGTGACTTTGTTATCATTTTCCTTCCGGGCTTTCAATATTATTCAAGGTATAAAAATATACATCCTTTTCTTCAAACTGTTCATCATCTTTGGGAGCATATGCGCCCACAATGGTATAAACTCTTACTCATAAATTTAAAATTATTTACTTTCGTCTCTAGTTAAACTATGCAATTCCTTCCACTAGATACATATGATATTTTGAAAACCGTAGATCTAGTCAATTAATTTTAAGAAAAGGTTAGATATGTGGTTGTATTAATGTGATTGATGGTAAATTTGACAACACTGTTAAGTATCCTGATTACTTACAATTCCAATGTAAAATTAAACAATTCTTGATACAAAGCTGTTTTTTATTCTGTCAATGATTATACAGAGGCGTCATGTGAGGATTAACTGTCTTGTGATTCGTTCTTTGTGACACAATTTTTATATACCACACTGGTTAGCAAAAACTTCATTTCGATCCTCAAATACGATTTTACTTCATTTACCACCGATCCTTGAATTTGAACCGTCAACATCTCTGCTATACCTGCTCACTAATTACGTCATCGGAAAATGGATACCACCCCAAAAGAAACGGTACAAGTCATTGCCTTTTTGCAAGAAGGGCATAACCAACGTGTAATCGCTGCATAACTGCATCTGAACCTATCAGCTATTTCCAGACTCTACAGACATTACCAAGAGATTGGCGTCTTTACGCGGAGACCAAGATTAGCAGGAAGAAGGTGTACCTCGGAGCGAGACAACCGCACCGCTTCACTGTCAACACAACTCTAAGAAATTGTCACTTGACTGGCGTTAAGATCCAAGCGGAGCTCCGACAAGTTCGTGGTTGGACTGTCAGTTATCGGAAAGTCAGAACAAGACTTAAAGAAGCTAACCCAACGTCGAAGAAACCAGCTAACAGACCTAAATTGACAGCAGCCCATCGACAAGCGCGACTCAGATTTGCCCGAGAACATGTTGACTGGACTTTGAGCCCCCTTTTATTCTCTGACGAGTCCCGAATGTGCCTACATGGGAATGATGGAAGAAGACGAATTTATAGGAAGTCTGGGGAGCTCTATTCGCAGTGATGCGTTACTGAAACGGTAGCCTATGGAGGAGGTTCTGTCATGGTGTGGGGAGGCATCTTATTGAATGCGAAAACCGATTTGATTTTCGTGACTGATGAAACTCGTACCGTGGATTAACTGCTCACCGGTACATCGTTCAGATTCGATAGGAACACGTCGTTCTTTACGTTGGGTTTGTTGGCGATAGCTTCGTGCTAATGCACGACAATGCGAGGCCACATGCTACTACATCGGTGCGACAATACCTGGCGGAAGTGGGAATACCAACATTACACTGGTCTACGAGGAATCCTGACCTCAATCTAATCGCGCTTAAAAGAAGGGTTCGAGCCAGAAATCCAACTCCTTCATCGCTGAGGGATTTAAAGGTTGCGATAACGGAAGAGTGGTGATGAAGCCCACAGGCAGTGGTAAAAAAGCTGACCCTCTCCATGAAAAACCAGCCGGAAGCAGTAATAAGGGCTAGGTTCTAACACAAAGTATTGATTTTGGATTTTATCAATAAATTTAATTGTTAAACTTAAAATTTGTTTAATTTTTCCTACCTCTTACCCCTGTTTTCATTTCTTGTTCTCTTTGTTTCCCGTTTCAATAATTTTAATCAGTAAAAAGCATGAGGTATGCTATGGAATTTGGTTTTATTAGAAAGAGAATAGAATGGGCTCTCAAATGAAGATGACTAAATTCTAGGATCCGTGTTAAATGAAGCCAAATAGTTTGAGACGATTTTTTTTAACAACTGTGTCTATACTATAGTATTATTTTCTATATTTTATTTATATGAGTGTATTTGCTTTATGTAGTACTCCTATTCTTATGTCCATACAATAGTTAAGTAAGTTATTGTCATTTTTATATTGATTTGCAACAAACCATTTACTTAAGCTTTCAAATTAAAGTACACTGTGATAATTCTAAAGGAAAGAAAATGTCGATTTGAAATTTGTTACACATATAATAATTTCTATGAGGAAAATCTAATAAATTACTTTAAGCAACATGGCTCAAGCGGGAGGAGATAAAGGTGATGGGGACTGATACATTTTATAGGATTTCGGGACGCATCGTACATTCAATGTAAAAGAAAACTTACATTTCCCCGAGCTCAACACAGTGTCCGGCTGTCAAAATCCATTCGGGCCCTATTATTCCTCCTCCACAGATAAAAAAACCATCACTTCCCCGCAGTTGCACCTAAAATTATTATAAATTAATTCAGATTAGTACAACAGTTCCTAAGACACTGTATGTTGGCCGCATTAATATTAATGTTGTTAGCATTTACTGACGGAACGGGAACAATTTAGTTTAAAACATCTAAATCGATTTTAAAAAATATCGTATTACAGAGCAACTAATTTATAAATTATATTAGCAAGAAAAATTAATAAGAATGTTTATAATTCGAAACTAAATGAAATATTATCACAAAATTTTTATTGCATGACGGTTGATGTAGGACATATTCATCAGCAACATTCCTAAGTTTTTAATTTCTTTTATAAGGTTGGTTGAAAGTCGAATGCTTGAATTTTGAAATTATCTTAATATTGATCTTAGTAATTGATTACAGTGAAAGTATAATAAATAAGATATAGAAATGTTCTAAACTTATTGTAATTAGTCACCTCAGCACTCAATTTTGTTATAATAGATTTACTGGTTTTAAAGATAATCGACCGTTCTAGTAATTTTTTCTGACCTCGTAAATAAAATTGTAACCAATATAAAATCTGCACATACGATTATGTAGCAAATGTTCGTAGAACCAAAAATAATTTTTAAAATTTGTTGTAAGTTTGTTTCTGTATTTTATTATTATTTTTTTATTTTATTATTATTATTTTTATTATTATATCATTGGGGTACAGTAATCATTGGGTTAAGTTATAGGCGATTATATATATATTAGTACAGGTTGATATAACGAGTATTATAAGCCGATTGTGTTAAAATTTAGGTTTAAAAATCTAGTTACTGATATGTCGATAACACGCTTATAATTCACAGAATACACAAGGTTACAAGCAGGAGAACTGTATGCATTTGCTAGTCTGTATTAAAAAGAAACTTAAAAATTGTACTAGAAACTGCTTTTTATTGAAATGTGAACTCAGTGTAAAAATATAAATGTTTTCACATACGCACCATGTAGGGGAATTCGCCATCTTTAGCTGTTGTTCCATTAACAATTTTTAGAGGTGACCTTGCAACAACTATAAAAAAAAATATATTATATTACTAGGAGAAATCCTTCTTAAAATTACAACTGGTTATCGTAACTTTCGTAAACTTAGTAAATATATATCATATGTAGATTTTATCAGATATTTCACTCCAGGATTTTAGAGACACAGTACCGAAGAAGGCATAAAGGTATATAACATGTAACAGATGAAATGTAAATGCTCTTATCAGTCACCGTTTATTCACCTTTTCCTACTAGTGTAGCAAATAATCTATTAATATTTATGTATAGCTCTCACTAGAATAAGTCACTTCACCAAATATGACTTCCAGAATACGTGAATAAGAAAAGTTTTTTTTTATGTAGTTTTTTATTCTTGAAATTGATAAATTTTTCTCTCAGAATAACAACAACACACGTTTAAAGCACATTTCTGTTTGTAGGTAGTAAAGTACCATCTTGATGGTACTTGCCAATGCTATGCTTAGAAATTAATCATGTTTTCATACTGTAGTGGAACATAGTGGTCATTTTTATCTTGTGTTACGAAGATCTTTGTCAAAAACATGTGCATAGGTATTCAGTCGTTATTAAAATTAGACAGCGTGACGGCTTGTTTGTATTCACCAATGTAGTGTTTTTTTTTTTATTCTACAACCGTGCGAGGCGATTTTGCGTATAGTTCCTTTCAGAAAAATACCGTGAATGCAGATTTTGATATATGAAATAAAACTTTCCAGAAACTTACATATTGGCTGTGGAAAATATCCATATATTTCTCCGATCTAACTTTTAACAAGGAATTTTAATAAATGTTCAGAAGCTTCGCCCCTCCCCCGATCCACTAATTTAAAAGGCTTTTGCTAGAGAAAATAAATCAGTTTCATGTTAGATTCCGAAGAAATTAGAAATTGCAATATTGCAATAAATGAAAACAAGGTCTTAACTAAAAGAATGAGTCATAAAAAATAGATGTACAATAAGTCATAATAGTAATTTGTACTGATTTTGTTAAATAAGACAGGCTTCTATTTCTTACTAATATTTCAAATCGATATTTTGATTACATTACAACTGTGTGTATAGTTCGCAGCAAACACTAATAAACCTATGATTTCTTATCATTTATATTTTTACATTCTTCCCCAAGTTATTAAAAACCAAAAAATATAAAATGGCATCTTCAGTTCATATACAAGGATATAAATATAATTATTTTATTCAAATAGAATCTGAACTTTCGAAAATCAATCCAAATCAGTGGTCAATCTAATATAGATGTCATCGACAGTCATATGTCATATCAGTTGACCCGAATTTCTTTCAAAGATGGCTTAAACCTCAATAATTTGAAACATATACTATATAGTAAATTTCCAAACTTAAAGATATAATGATGTAATAATACATGTTTTCTTTTTTGAACAATGTTTTTATGAAAATAGTTAATAAGTGATTCCATAAAAACTCACATGATTTTCAAACTATCTTTAAAATTTGTTTTGTAAACACTCGCAAGTTTCTAATGTGGTCATAAACAAGCATTATTTATTTTTTCGGGCTGTTATCTTATATAAAATTTATATTATTCGAGTAATGCAATTTAAAACGCCTAGTGCTTAAAAAATCGTTTAGGTATCAAACTACTTAAGATATTTGAAATTTGTTTACCCCTGAGGGCCCAAAAATCTGATAAATCTGACGTTTACTTTATCTCCAAAACCTCATAACAAAAAGTTTGCTATGGAAATCCCTTTAGATTAGTTTAAAATATCACCGTCGATCATCAAAAAATTCTTCAAATAGTTGATAAATATCATTTTTTATTAGTAAGCCACAGCAAATGTGAAATTATATTAATTCCCAATAATCCCATACTGCACACTGAATTATTTCGTGTTTAGTACGAAACTATAGTACACTGATAAAAATTACATTTAGAATAAATAGGTCATAGATTCAAGGTAAGTCAGACATTTATTATTTATTAGAGAGAGAGAGAAAAAACTGCTTTTAGAAAGTAACACTGAGGACCTTGTGAATCAAAACCGTTTTAATGCTAAAATTATTTAAAGTTTAGATTTTGAGCAGTTTAAATTTGTAAATATTGAGAGTAGCAGTTAAATTATCTCGATTACTTTATTAGACGTTATATTAGCTATATTCAAAAATCGTATAAAAGTAAAATATTGGCTGAATTTTAGAGCTAATTATCTAAAAAACTATTGATACTTAACATCCAGGGTTTTCTAGAAATTTTCGGAAAAATATGTGAACAAGAAACAAGAGTTATGGTTCAGGCGACAGAAATGCTAGAAGTACTAAAATAATGAATTAATTTCAAGAGAACACCAAGAAAATAGATATTAATAAGCTCTAACTAAACCCCCAAAAATGAACTCGATTAGAGATTGTGTTCTGATAAATCAACAGTATTGAGTTTTTCATAACAAGTGTCGCCACTGTAACACTTTAGGCACAGCTCCTGTGCTAGGTTCTTAAAAAAATAACTAAATTACAGCTGACTGGGAAAAAATATGTTTTAATAGCTCACTAAAATTTATAAGCTGAATGAGAAGAAATATACAATAACTACATACAAAGAAATCAAAATAAAATAAAATAAAGAAAAATACATACACAAATCTTAAATATAACCAACGGAGAGGTAGATTAATAAATTATAAATTAGTGGGCAGAATGCTTGTAGTATCCAGACAAGTAACACAAAGAAAGACAAATAAATCTACATATCTAAAAAGGTAAAAGAACGAAAAAAAATTCTTAAGAGAGGAAAAGAAAATCTGCAGAAAAGTAAAGAAAATTAATGAGAGTATTAGAAAAAATATAATGGAAGCTAAAATAAGAATTCGGTAGACTAAAATAAAGAAAACTAATGAGAGGAACAATAATTTAAAGCATAATTAAAATAAACAAAATAAAAAGATAAAAATCACATTGAAAGATAAAAATTAAATTGAAACACGCAGACTAAATCTTAAAAAATGTGTACATATGTCATTCAGAATAGTCAAGAACAACAGAAAATTCATCCAAAAATAATTACGAAAATGAATTGATGATGCGACCAGAAATTAGTGAATCAAAAATTAAGAAGGCGTTGAGTGAAATGAAAAAAGTGGCCTGCCCAGAGGATATAACTACAGAAATATTGAAAAATGGAGGAGAAAATGCCTGGCCCAGACGACATAAACACAGAAATATTGAAAAGTGAAATATCTGTACAACTTTAATAAACGTTTAATAATAGTACTAAAACAGATTTTAAAAACCACCGTACTATAAAATTTCCTTTTAACGTACCATTACTAAAATACTAACAAACCGAATATAAGAAACGATATGCAGAATAGCCATATTGAACCACAGATATACTTAATTAACTAATATATATAAGCCACAACATGAATCAATATGCAGTCAGTCCAAAAAGTCTCCACACATCACCTGCTTTCTATGCTATTTTTCTGTTATTTTTAACTAATTAGTTGAAACTAAGAGAAAACATGTCTAAAATAATATTTAAAAACTAACTAACAAGGATTAGTATTAAAAACAACTACGGAACATTTTATTTAGAAGTTACATCATTGTTATAAAAATGTAAACAAAATTAATGTCAAAAATGTCTCCATACACTCAAGAACTGCACTGGAAAAAAACACGTTATAATCAGTCTCATTTTATCAAGCTACCTGTTGCTCACTAAACTGAAAACAAATGAATAATTTTAAATTAAAATTAAAAGAAGATGTATGGGAACTATTTTCGAAAAACGTTTGTTCACTAACAGTGAGAAATTGTTCACACAGGGCAGGGTATAAGGGGTGTGCAGCCAGGAAGAAGCCGTTAATTTCGGAAGCTAAACCTCCTGAATTTAGGGAATCCTCAATCTTTAGTGATGTAACTAAAATTAACCTTTTTGTGTCTGATGGCAGAACTAAAGGTTGGAGAAACAAGAATGCCGCATTCGATATTAAAAACATTTGTTCCACGGTGAGAAGGTGGCAGTGTTCTGCTTTGGGTAAGCATGTCCGCTGGAGGGTGGGAAATTTACATTTTATTAATGGTACCATGGATCAACATGTTTATTTGAACACTTTGAGAGACAATTTAAGAGAAAGTGTCCAAAAATTAGCACTCAAAAAAGATACATTTCCAACAGGACAATGATCTGAAACATACCGCAAATTTGGTGCGAGAATGGATGATCCATAATGTGCGACAGCAGCTTTATACACCTCCGCAATCAAACGATGTTAACCCCATCGAGCATTTATGTGAGGAACTTAAACGACGCGTTCGCAAACATAATTTTTTAAATAGAGAAGAATTAAAAAAAAAACACAAAATATTGAACGAATGGGAGAACATGCCAGCAGAAGTTACTAGAAAGCGGGTTGCAAGCATGACAAAAAGGTTTCAGGAAATTATCAAGGCCAACGGCTGTCCCACTAAATATTGGTTTAAACGAAGTTGTTATTTTCCGTTAAACTCCTTCAAACTATTATTCGTAATGGTTAAGTGTATGGAGACTTTTTTGACATTAATTTTGTTTACTTTTTTATAACAATGATGTAACTTCTAAATAAAATATTCCGTAGTTGTTTTTATTACCAATCCTCGTTGGATAAGTTTCAAATATTAATTTAAACATGTTTTCTCAGTTCCAATTAATTAGTTAAACATAATAGAAAAATGATATAGAAAGCAGGTGGTGTATGGAGACTTTTTGGGATGACTGTATGTGCGTACACAGACCGGGAGATACAATATCTTTAAAATTTTTCAATTTTAAACGCTGGAAGATATCTTCAAAAAATTGAATTAAAAAGAATTAGCTATAAAAAGTTGTGGGCAGCAGTTAAACCACTGAAGGTGTATCGACCAAGTAGACCTAGTTACAGATACAAAAGCAGATTTAACGGAAAGACTTGAGAAAAAGACATATAAGCCAAAAATTAGGCCTACACATGAACTGCAACAAAATCAAAATCATTGCAAACATAAACGAATATGTTTTCGTAGCAATTTGATGCTATATAATAAAAACAGAATAAGGCAATGAACAGATTTATCAGAGAAAATATAAAATAGAACAAAGAAAACCAAACAACAAATATGAAAAAATTGCCTCAATTAGCTAGACAGCGTTCGGCAAACAGCATACCTCAAAACTATTTAACCATTCTACGTTTTCATGAATCACAAATTTGGATGCTGACAAATAAAAATATATACAGATGAGTATTACTAACCTGGAAAATGCGAAACAAAACTTGTAGGTTAGAAGTGTATAAAAAGTAAAGAACATAAGAAAACAGATCTGCAATTCTATACGGAAAAGTGAAAGATACTATCAAACTAAGGATGTATATTTTTTATTTATTAAAATACTAGTTTACCTTCATTTTGAGAAATGACAAATATTGTCAAAACTAAGGAAACAATCAAAGATCTACTCATTTTGTGAACTGAACTACACCATAGAATATTAGGTACTCCGTTTAAATAGCAGTTTGTACATATTGTAGAGAGGCACTTCAAAAAATTTATCTTATCATTAATTCTTTTTAGAATACATACAAGTATATTTCCGAGAATATAATTTTAATTAGACCAACACAATGGATATTTTTTCGTATTATGATCTCTAACTAGTCAAAACAGGAAAAGAAATTGTGACGCTGAATACTGAATCACACTATGAAAAATACAGCACGACAAAAACTTGGTGCTACGGATAAGAAAACATAAATCAATGTATTTCAGTACTAATAATAATTATACTTTAGTTGAGGTAAATATATAATGAAAATTTTTGAATTAGTTATAGAAAATTTTATAAAAAAATATTACAATTTTAACATTTCTTCTCTTCAATAATTCCAATTCCTCTCCCCACCACATTTACTTCTTATAATTAAACAGTAATAATCAAAAAGTAACACAGTTTTTAGTTTCCTCGACTTCCAAGAACATTTGAAGGAATGCATTACATAATATATATGACGCCACATTTAAATATAAATAATTATGTTTAGGTTTTTTTTATTGCCATAAAATAATGTTGAAAATATTAAAAAATTATTGACTCCCTCCGCCTTCCTTATTTGACATTAATATTTCATTTAGTTCGAGAGTTTTCCGGCCTACAGACAGATAGACTAAGGGGAATAAGTTACCAGACTAAAACGTAAAAAATGAAAACATCTCGAAGTTTATACACAAATAAAATAATTCCCTTCAGCAAGGACAATAGACGTTGAAGTTCATGTGTATCCAAATTTTTATGCCAGTAGCCTCTGACGTGATTTAAAAAAAAAACCGGTCAAGTGCAAGTTGCACTTGCGCAATTAATGTTCTGTACGTGCGTTGTTTGCTTTTAAAATAAATAATTTCTGGTACGGAGGTATAAAATGATCAATGACTTCACAAAATACTTTCCAAATAAGTTTTCAACAAAGTTTTTTTTCGGACCTTGAAATGTTTGATAAATTTCGTTCAATCTATACCTTGTGGAGAATATTCCAGAATTGTTCCAAAATTTTTTGATCAGCACTTTTCGAGATAAGGAGAAGGACAGCGATTTTTTGCAATTGTTTAAAAATAATACAAAAAAAGTGTGCTCAAGCATTATATTGTATATGTTTTAACTCGTGTTTTTACAGGCTTTCATTTGACACTCCACTCGATGACCTGGTAAAAAAAACTGTCACTTCCAATTTCACCCACAAATCTAACCCCTCAAGTCGAAATTTAACTTTCATAACTAAACGGGTCCGATAAGGCCATGAATTCCTATATTAGTGCCAAATTTCAACTTTCTATGTCAAAATATTTCGGAGAAAATCGAATGTGAAAGACAAACAGACGGACGGACAACGAAGTGATCTTATAAGTGTTACATACGGAACATAAAAAATGTTATTCTAAAATTAATGGAATTCTTCTTATATGTCTTTTTATAAGTTAAAGTGTGCAGAACATAAAATTCATAGACAAACAATACTGTTATTATCAGAGTCCGATTTTCAAAAACTAACTCATATCGATGAAAATCCACAATGTAAAATTTACGTCACCCACTTTTTAATCTTTTATATCATGGAAAATACTGGAAAGCTAAATTAAGGCAAAGTTTTGTTATTTAATTCTTATTACATTAAAATTAAAAAATATGGATTATTTATATTATTTCCAAAAATATTCGAACAAAACCGAAATTGGTATATTTTAATTTTATTCTGCGACGGTAAAAGTTTTAATAATTCAGACAGCTAAAGAGAATTTTAAACTTTTAAACGGAAATAATTCGCCTTGAAGATATGCACAACAGTTATCCTCACCACACCAAACACTTCCTTCATTCTGTATTTCGCGAGTCGAGTGTGTTCGGAGCAATATTAATAAACGTTGTGTAGTATCACTGTGTCATATTTTCCAAAATTCCAACATAGTTGAAATTCTAGTCTTAATTTTTAAATACGAATGTGTATTATTGGCATATTTTTTAATCCTTTTTCTAGAGCACAATTACTCTCAACAAAAATTTGTAGTATTTTCTGATAAATTATGTCTACAAGGCTTGAAACCTATCAAATACTACTCGTTTGCAAAATAGAAGTATCGTGAAAAAAATAACTTCTGGGGTTTTTCTTTTCTTTATGTCTCACAAAGATAACCTTTTCAGAATTCTTGCAGTATAGAGTGAATGAATTTAGGGGGATAGAGCGCATCGAGTGTCATTTTGTAAGTATAGAATATAGAGTATAAAAATCTGGAAAAAGTGTTATGCTTCCAGTTTTAACAGAAGTTTTATATAGAGTAATATTTCAGGTTTTACTTGTAAATATCTCGGAATCTCTGACTTTCCTCAAATTTTTTCTGATTACTGCCGTACAATACCAATTATTTATCTTTGATTGTGTTAGCCGATACTTGTTGGAAATTCATAATAAAATTATATAAAAAAAAAACGGTCAAGTGCAAGTTGAACTTGCACAATTAGTGTTCCGTACGTTGATTGTTTTTAAAATAAAAAATTTTGTTAGGGTGGTATAAAATGATCAGTGACTTCACAAAACATACCTCAAAGGAGTTTTCAACAAAGGTTGTTTCCAATCTTTACTGAAAACTGGTGACCTTGAAATTTTGTTTTTTTTTTATATACAAAATAAATTATTAAAGGTAATGCACGCGTGATAATTTTCGTTCAATCTATACCCCGTGGAGAATATTCCAGAATTTTTTCAAAATTTTTTGATCACTACTTTTCGAGATAAGGTAGGGGACAGCGATTTTTTAAAAGTAATACGAAGAAAAGTGTGCGCAAGTATTACATTATATACGAGTATATATGTATATATATATATATATATATATATATATATATATATATATGTATATATGAATATATATATATATATATATATATATATATATATATATATATATATATATATATATATATATATATATATATATTTTTATATATATATATATATATATATATATATATATATATACTCGTGTTTTCACAAGCTTTCATTGGATATCATACTCGATGCCCTAGTAAAAAAAAAATTTTTTTCCCTTCCGATTTCACCCCTCAAAACGAACCCCTTAAGTCAAAAATTTATGTTACGGTGGTATAAAATGATCAGTGACTTCACAAAACACACCCCAAATGAGTTTTCAACAAAGTTTGTTTCCAATCTTTACTGAAATCTGATGACTTTGAAATTTTTGTTTTTTTATATACCATATAAATTATTAAAGGTAATGCACTCGTGATAATTTTCGTTCAATCTACACCCCGTGGAGAATATTCCAGAATTTTTTCGAAATTTTTTGATAAGTACTTTTCGAGATAAGGCCCGGGACAGCGATTTTTCGCGAATTTTTAAAAATAATACAAAGAAAAGTGCGCGCAAGTATAATATTATATATATATTTTTTACTCGTGTTTTCACAAGCTTTCATTTGACACCACACTCGATGACCTAGTAAAAAATTTTTTTTTCACTTCCGACTTCACCCCCCAAAACTAACCTCTTAAGTCAAAATTTAATTCTCAAAACTACATGGCTCTGACGAGGCCATCAATTCCTATATTATTACCAAATTTCACCTTTCTATGTCAAATAGTTTCGGAGAAAATCGGGTGTGACAGACAGACAGACAGACGGACGGACGGACGGACGGACGGACGGACGGACGGACGGACGGACGGACGGACGGACGGACGGACGGACGGACGGACGGACGGACGGACGGACGGACGGACGGACGGACGGACGGACGGACGGACGGACGGACGGACGGACGGACGGACGGACGGACGGACGGACGGACGGACGGACGGACAGACAGACAGACACCGAAGTGATCTTATAAGTGTTCCGTACGGAACACTAACAACACTATGTTTTAATTTCCAATATATTTAAAGTCGCTTGACAATTGTTTCACCATACAATGGCTTCTTCAGAAGTAAAAAATTTTTTACATAAATAATTGGATAAAATTATATAAAAACAACACTATGTTTTAATTTCCAATATATTTAAAGTCGCTTGACAATTGTTTCACCATACAATGGCTTCTTCAGAAGTAAAAAATTATTTACTTCTGAAGGAGCCATTGTATGGTGAAACAATTGTCAAGTGACTTTAAATATATTGGAAATTAAAACATAGTGTTGTTTTTATATATTTTTATCCAATTATTTATGTAAAAAATTGACTTGTTGTGATGTATTTAGATAGTGCCCCTTTTATCCGGTGATTTCGACTAAAATAAGTTGCAGTGTAGATAAAATAAGTGTGTAAAATACGTATATTATATACGCATGTCTAGTATTAAGAATTATTAAAATAGACAATCATTTTCCATTTCTAAGATAATTTTTATATCCTCTGGAATCATGATGAGATTTTTTAAAACTCCGAAATGCTATTATACCATAAAGCTAAGTAATGTTGTACAAGGTCCAGAGAATTGCTGAATGCTTCGTTCTGAGGTAGAGTGAGTAATTTTTTTAATCTCATACTTTAAATTGAGAGCAATTATGAATCTTTGTTTTGGTTGCAAACATGTTCCATAATATGTCCGTCTCTTCAATTCGCATATCAGATGAACGTATATTAGCACTTGGCGGAATTTAACCATGTTATTAACATTATTAACACCAAGGTAATTAAGGCCAGCGATTGAGAATTTTAAAATTACAGAAGGGTATCTTTGTAATTGGGGTAATTTGGTTAGAAAATTTACATTTAAGGTCCTAATCACGCTCATGTTGTAACATTCATTTTTTCCTAGATTTTAAGACCATGCAATGTTACTGATTTTTCACTTCAGATTGTACTTATTTTTATTTTTGTATCGAACGGTATATTAAACGGAGATTCCAAGACGTTCGGTATAGTGTGTTGTGCGGGTTCCTGACCAAACCTACCGCCACGCCGCGATTGGTGAAAAGTGTGTATCCGCTGTTTTAGTTCCGGCGTCGCCATATTACCGGCAGAGTTTGGATGGTTTATTTAAGGGCCTGAAGACCGACTGTCGTGGCTGTTTTCCATCTAGCCGCAGCCGGGCTATTTTCCATCTAGCCGCTGAGTAGGCTTAGTACCATCTAGCCGACAGGCTAATTTTCATCAGAGCCGCCAAGTAGGCTTCCTTCGACTGAGCTACAAAAGCAAAGCTCAGAACAACCATCATGCGAGCTAAGTAAAAGTACCACTTTCTTAACTAAAAGCCGTAGTGGGTTTTCAAAGTGTTAGCTAGAAAAGTGTGAAATCGGTCGAATGCCATCAAAGCAGGAATAAGAACCGTAAGTTACCAAAACTTCCTTCAATGGACTTATTCCAGAGTAGTGCCTTAACCGCAATCTAAAACAGACTAAAAAGTGAAGTGTAAAGCACTATTTTTTCGTCTTCGGGGGTTATCATATTTCAGGATTTAAATGTAATAACTACTAGTTAGGCTAGAATTTTTTTGTAGAACTGCAAAGGTTGGAACTTTTTATTTTAAAAAACATGAATAAATTTTCTTTTTGTTGATTAAAGCTAGTGTCTCACTGAATACCTATCGTACTTTTCAGGATAAGAACGGCTGTACCAAACTGTTTTTTTATTTACCAACAATACATTCTTTCAGTATTTTTTCATTTTTTTAGCTGAAGTTAGATCCTTTCTATTTTAAAATGGATGGTGCCCAAAATTTGTACAGCTAAAGCTTTTTAAAAATAGAAAATAATTCCAAAAAGACGTAAGACAATTATCTCTTACCCATATTTCTCTACCAAGGAAAACTGAGCTAGTGTTTGTTTAATTTCTTTAGTTCTTTTAAAAATCAGGATCCACTCAATTCATTAGCAGAAATTAAAGCGGGGCTGCAAGAAAATTGTGCTCAAGCTTGGGGCATCCAATATTCAAACGGTACAAAATGACACCACAACGTGCGGGCAAGTTCCAATGTTACAAAATTGCGCTCAAGCGTGGGACAAACAACTTCTCACAGGGTACAAAAAAAGATGCCTCAAACTGAGGACAGTTTAACAGGTTACAAAATGGCGCCCAACGTGGGGCCCGATTAAACACCTTTTCATAGGCTACAAAATAGCGCTGTCAACGCGGGGCTTTTGGAATTTTATTTTTTAAAGGGTTCAGTGTACTAGCTTTCGAACAAAATAAAAGCTCTAACTTTGCAGATATTTTTATTTCATAATATTTATTAAACGAAACTACACTATAGCAGTAAGACAAAAGCAGGAGATTTGTAGAATTTTTTTATTTCAATTTATCTGATGGTGGTATAGATATATGGATTTTGTTAATTGACTCTAAGATAAGCGATTCCTACTTTTTTCTTAAAAGCTAGCTTTATAGTTCAGATTAGCAGATGTGTTGGTCGACTTTAATTTTACACTGTTTATTTTGCGGATAGCCGAAGAAAAAACGGTGCGTTTTTTCTCACCTATATTTTGCATGAATATTATAAATACTTTGCTGATACGAAACGATATTTGGAGATTTTTTTGTTGGAAATTCTTAACATATTTGGTAAAAGAATTTTAATACAAGGCGATACTTAGAAATTTTTTTTGAAATTGTTGAAGTTTTTTTAAATGTTTAGTAAAGAAGTTTACATATTTTAGTTGTTTTTACATGATTTGATTTAGACTATTGGGAGCACAGGAGAAATATTTTTACGATTTTTTAAACAATTCTTTTAAATTTTATACATTTATCATGGAAGCCTTCGATTTTAAAGTCAATCACCTACTGGAATATGAGTTAGACTATGAACTGAAAATCCGTCGTACTTTCTCAGAACGTCCGGTCGCGGATAAAAGAAAAGATTCTAACGAGGATCTTAAGTAAAGAAATATTCCAATAGATCAGATTGGACTAAATAGTTACAAAAAGTTTCTGATTTTTTTAAGTCTAATAAAATTTATCCTTCTCAAGTTAAAACTCCTGCTTCTCCAAATGGTCACATGTCTCCTTTATTCGTGCATAAATATTCAGATAACAGACCGCATATCGAGATAAATCTATTAGGTGCCCATTTCTCGGCTTTATTTGACTCTGGTGCAAATGCCTCCGTTATAGGTCAGAATGGTATTAAAATTTTAAGTCGTTTAAGTATAAAAATATGCCATGTCAAAAGTAGAAGTGTTACCACTGCAGATGGCAGCCGTCTAAAAGTTTTAGGTACGGTTGAGTTGCCGCTAGTCTGCAATGGTCATTGTTTAGTAATCTCTGCTCTAGTAGTACCTTCTCTATCACATACTTTGGTTTTTAGGATGTGATTTTGCACAAAAATTCGGGATTTTAGTAAATTTTAAAAATAATTCGTGGTATCCACAGTCCCTAGAAGACAATTCTCAAACAAGTTTTAAAGATTGTTATTCAGAAAGTTCTTTTGAAAACCTTTTCTCGCGTCTATGTAACCTAGATGATCTCTCGCGGACGGAACGCTTAAAAGCAGAAAAAGTAATAAGCTCTTTCAATGAAATAAGTAGTAAAGATAGGTTAGGCCGAACGAATAAAATCAACATGTCTATAGATACGGCTGATGCCAGTCCTGTAAAGACAAGGCCCTTCGCCATGTCTCCTTATATGTCAAAAGTATTAAATAAAGAGTTAGACGAAATGTTGAAACTCGGAGTGATTGAAGAATCAAACAGTCCCTGGTGTTCTCCAATCTTATTGGTGAAAAAGGCCGATGGACAGTATCGTCTGTGCTTTGACGGAAGAAAGCTCAACGAGGTCAGCAAATTTGATAACTACCCATTACCGAACATCGACAGAATTTTGACATCACTCAGGAATGCTAAGTATGTATCTTCGATAGATCTTAGAAAGGCTTTCTGGCAAATTCCTTTGGACAAATCCTCTAAGGAAAAGACCGCTTTTGCAGTAGTAGGCCGAGGTCTATTTCAGTTCGTCACTATGCCGTTTGGTCTAAAGAACGCTGCTCAAACTCAGCAACGTTTAGTAGACGCTATATTTGGTCCGAAATATGAGCCACATATTTTTACCTATCTCGATGATATTTTAGTAACATCGGAAGACTTCGAATCGCATATTCGCTTACTTAAGGAAGTAAAAGATAAATTGAAAGAGGCCGGACTGACGATAAATTTGAGCAATGTGATTTTTTCAAAACTTCTCTAAAGTTTTTAGGCTATATTGTAGGCTCAAATTCCTTGCGTACCGACCCGGATAAAGTAGCAAGCATGGTTAATTATGCGAGACCTACTAATACTACGGAAGTTAAGCGCTTCGTAGGAATGTGTTCATGGTACAGACGTTTTTATCGAGAATTTTTCTACCCTGTTGTCGCCTATTAATGATCTTTTGAAAGGACGAAAAAAGGACAATCGATAGATTGGACAAAGGCAGCCGAAGAATCTTTTATAAAGATTAAAGAGCTATTGGTTTCAGCTCCAATTTTATCCCAACCAGATTTTTCCCAACAGTTTTATATTTCTAGTGATGCTTCTAATACCGGTTTAGGGGGCGTCCTAACACAGAAAATCAATGGTGAGGAAAGAGTGATAGCGTATGCCAGTAGAACTTTGTCAAAGGCTGAACGTAACTATTCGGTTGTTGAAAAAGAATGTTTAGCAGTACTCTTTAACATCGAAAAGTTTCGACCTTACATAGAAGGTGTTCCTTTCACGGTCATAACAGATCATTATAGTTTATTATGGCTTAATTCTATTAAAAACCCTAGTGGCAAACTAGCGCGTTGGGCGATTAGGCTGAGACAACATACATTTAATTTAATTCATAGAAAAGGAGTCCACAATGTTATTCCTGACGCTTTGTCAAGAATCCCAGATCATACAGCGGACGAAAACAGTCTTAATGCACAGATTGGCGTAAGAATCGATACAATAGACATAGATCGTATAGATCCATGGTACGATAATTTAAGGCAGCAAGTTAAAGAATTTCCTCAAAATTTTCCGCAGTGGAAGGTGGAAAATGATTTCGTGTACAAGTTTATCCCAAACCAGTTGCCTTTAAAAGTTAATGTACCCGAGTGGAAAATACTAGTTCCTAAACCACAGAGAGAGGAAATTATAGACTTGTGTCACACTCCTCCTACTTCTGGTCATTTTGGTTTTTATAAAACTCTTCACAGGGTTCAGGAACAGTATTATTGGCCAAAA
Organism: Pachyrhynchus sulphureomaculatus; assembly: GCA_019049505.1. Lineage (NCBI taxonomy): Eukaryota > Metazoa > Arthropoda > Insecta > Coleoptera > Curculionidae > Pachyrhynchus > Pachyrhynchus sulphureomaculatus. The sequence goes on along the minus strand of CM032446.1, from coordinate 101,445,281 downwards.
ATGCGTTTTGACATCGTAAAGTTTGTGAGGACTTGTGAAGTATGTGGAGCGCAGAAATCTCCAAATGCACTACCTATGGGACTGATGGGAAAAGAGAAAACGGTCAATTACCCTTTTCAAGTCATAGCAGCTGATTTAGTAGGCCCATTTCGACGTTCAAAAAGGGGAAATAAATGGCTTCTCGTGGTTTCTTGCTGGTTAACAAAGTATACCGTGTTATTTCCTTTGAAAAGCTCTAAAGCCGAATGCTTTTTGAAAATTTTAGAAAACGATATTTTTCTAATCCACGGTGTTCCATCGCTCTTAATATGCGATAACGGTACTCAGTTTACCTCTAAGAGTTTTAAGAGCTTAAGTGAAACTTATGGTTTTAACATCCGTTTTAATCCCGTGTACACCGCAAGACACGAAGTAAACAGGGTTTACACACCGTCTTTCTTAGTTTACGGCAGACAGATACCTCTAGCTGGATCGTATTATAAAAATTTAGATTTGGATGTCAATGTTGACAGCGAAATAATTCCGGGTGATAGGGGTGCGTACGCCGAAAATTTAAAGGGTTTAAAAGATATTTTCACCGACGTGCGTAGTAGGATACATAAGGCTTATGAACGGAACAGTAAGTCTTACAACCTTAGAAAAAGGGATTTTTCCTTTAAGATAGGTGATCACGTTTGGCGAAAAAATAAAATTCTTTCCAGTGCAGCTGATAAATTCACATCTAAGTTGGTACCTAAGTATGTGCATTGCGTGATTAGAGAAAAGATTTCAGATTTAGTTTATGGTTTAGTTAATTTAGATGGGACTAAAATAGGACGATGGCATATTAAAGACTTAAAACCATTCAATGAACCTAACCCTGATGAAAGTTTGTCAGAAGAAGAATAGTTTATATTTACATTATCTTAATTGCTTTACTTTATTTTTTTTTGATGTTGCTCTGTAGAGGTGACGACCTCGTTTTTTTGACTGTTATAAAAGTTGAGCAGAGAATAGCTTACTTTTATTGTTTAATGCTAAGGTTTTGGGTACTGATCATATCCAAACTTAGGTTGATTGTAGTTGATGTTTAGCATCGACTCAGCTGTTGCGAGCTTGCGAAAGAGTCACACTCAGGATATATCATAAGACTGGTATGTCGGTGGTCGCGGGATTTGATTTGCTTATGACCCCAAATAATATCCAGTTCTTGACACTTGGAAGCGAAATTTTGATTAGAGGCAATCCAAGGTGATCTTGAGTTAGGACAAGCGCAAGATGTAGCTCGTGTAGTGTGATGTAGAGTCAAAATTTTTATGAGCAATTTCAAAGTTTGTTACCCGAGTGGGTGTATTTCTATTACCTTAGTGGTATATGTTGGGTGCAATTAAGAGTAAATTGATTTTGGTTTATCCAGTAAGTCTAAGACTTGGATTATTTTGATTTAGATCTTCTTCTGAATTGACAAACTGAGGGTATTTTCTATTTTTTTTTCAGAGCCGTTTAAACGTTACCTTTGAGTCACTAATTTTTTTAAAATTTTTTTTTGCATGGACTCATAGGCGTATGTTGAGTTTTTTCGGTTTACTATCAGATTGATAGGAAATTGAAGTCCTGCAGGAGAACTAAAGGCTGATCATTTACAAGAGATGAGAGCAGAGTAAGACAGTCGTTTCACAAAGAAATAATCAAAATCTGATACCGAGATGAGAACCTTGTCAAGAGAGGCTAAGCGCAGTGAAGGAAGATTCCTAACCGAATTTTTAGATTTCCAAGAGGTAATCTAGGAGTTTGGGCTGACAGAAAACGGTTATGCCTGATACCTGTAGCAGTTTCTTCTAGAGGCTATTGTCTAGGAAGACGATTAACACCATGATCGAATATTTTAGCTGTCAACGATGTTTTCTTCTTGTTTCTGATTAAGCTGGAAAAGCTCTTGTCGTCTTCAAAAGTTTAGTTGCGTTGCCACCAAAAATTTTAGAAATTTTTGCTTCATGTAGCTTTTTAAGCTCATTTTCGTTTTTTTAAAATTTCGTTAGAAGCTTGGTTAAGTCAACCTTGTAAACCTTTTAGGTTGTATCCCATGAGTTATCTGTTTTTACAGGCTGTGATGCACCGGGTGCTAACAGATGCCGTTACGACGTTTGGCAGGGAGTTAGTCTTCCTGAGGAACAGACTGATTGGAAGGGTAGTCTATGGGGGGTGAACGTTTGACCTTTGGGACCTTTAGGGGTTTTGTTACCCAATGGTTATTTCTATTTGAACCAAAGGAGAGCCTAGCTACTGTAGTCGACCTCAGCTCCAATTAGCCTATTAGTGGTGACAGGCTGTTGGCAGTAGTGTGTTTCGGAACACCCTATTGATTAAATTTTTTTGACTTATGGTGGTGTGGTAGACACCGTTTCAGTTTAGTGGATGCTATAATCTACTCCCTTTTGTTGGTGGACACCAGGGTCACCAATTCTGTATTTTATTGTCTCCACCATTCAGTATATCGTGGTGAGGTGTTTGTCTCCTGTTATGTGGGATGGATTGAATGTTTTTCGTTGTTGTTCTAGGGCGAGACCAGTACACGAGGGTTCTTCATGCAACTTGGAGAAGCGCAATGCTGGTTAAATTTTATATCTCTGTGTAGCCACCCTGAAGAATGATGGAGGGCGTTTTTTTCTGGCTCATGTTTCTAGGCAGATTTGTCACTTTGGTGCGATGTGCCGAAGATTTGATTAGCTTTTGCTAAGAGCTTTCACCAAGCTCAGTATGGAGTTGTCATAACCAAAGGTTTGGGATTTGAACTCCTGTATATATGTCTGTATATATTTCTGTACATATTTCTGTATATATTTCAGTGTATGTTGGTTGCCTGAGGGCATGTGCTCAAAATGCGAGATTTTGAGTCGTTTTGCTTATGGACTCCTATATATAGGATTATGACTCTAGGGAGGTCCTATTTCGAGACTTGCTGTCTCATATAGTTATATTGGGAATGTTTCCTTGAATGTTAGTTGTGCGCAGACTAATCATTCCGTTCTTAGTGAACGTTGCTTTTTGAAGCAGGATCATTCAGTTTGGTGAATTTTAGCTTTTATAGCTATTCACTGTGTTTAGAGTGAATTTTAGCTTTTATTGCTATTCACTGTGTTTATAGTGGTATTGTTAGCTTTTATAGCTGCTCCCTATGTTAATGGCGAGATTGTTCTTTTAGAACGCAGACTTTGTATAGTCGAGGACTATTTACAGAGTGTTTTCTTGGCGAGGAGCCGAGGTTTTTTTCTGGCGATATACCAGAGTGTTTTCTTGGCGAGGAGCCGAGGTTTTTTTCTGGCGATGTACCAGAATGTTTTCTTGGCGAGGAGCCGAGGTGTTTTCTGGCGATCAACCAGAGCGTTTTCCCTGGCGACTTTAGCATGTCTGGATGTCTTAGGACGTCGACATTGCGTTATAGAGTGCGATTATCTGGCGATACCAGAGTGTTTTGTTGGCGATGAGCTGACGTGTTATCTGGCGATCAACCAGAGCGTTTTCCCTGGCGATTTTAGCATGTCTAGATGTCTTAGGACGTCGACATTGCGCGATAGAGTGCGATTATTTTCTAGTGCGACTAGTAGTGATACTAGATTTGGAATGTTCTCTTAGCGATGAGCTAGAGCATTGATAGCGATTTTTCCCGAGCGTTTGTCTGGATATTTATCCAGATATATATTTTTTTTTGGCCTTGTGCTAAATGGTCTGACAAGACTTTTTCTTTTTAGTGTAAGTGTTTGCACTAGAATCAGTTTTTTATTTTTCTTTATTTAAGAATTTTTATAAATTTCTTTTGCTGAAATAGAAAATTTTCAGACAATCCTTAAAATATTTTAAGGGGGGTGTTCATATTTTATTTCAGTTCACTTTTTTTGATTTAGACAAGAGTCTAGACAAAGTTATATTTTTTGTTTTGGTAACAATAACAGAGCTGATTCTTTTATATAAGAAGACCGAGATTGTTATTTTGGAAAGGTATTTCTTATGTTCATGCAAGGATTTTTATTTGCTTTTTGATGTACTTAACCTTAGTGTCTAATTAAGTTAAGTCTAGTTATAAGATTCTTGTGATCATGCAAAGATTTTCATTTGGTTTTCATTGTACTTAATATTAGTGCTTAATTGAATTAAGTCTAGTAGTAAGGTCCGAAGTTTGTAATTTTGTTTTAAGTTCTGACCTTAGTATTAAGTGATAGTGTACCACTTTGTACCTTTTCATAAGTAGCCTAAGTTTAATAGACTAGTGTAGTCTATTTCTTTTTGGAAGGGGGTAAATGTAACATTCATTTTTTCCTAGATTTTAAGACCATGTAATGTTACTGATTTTTCACTTCAGATTGTACTTATTTTCATTTTTGTATCGAACGGTATATTAAACGGAGATTCCAAGACGTTCGGTATAGTGTGTTGTGCGGGTTCCTGACCAAACCTACCGCCACGCCGCGATTGGTGAAAAGTGTGTATCCGCTGTTTTAGTTCCGGCGTCGCCATATTACCGGCAGAGTTTGGATGGTTTATTTAAGGGCCTGAAGACCGACTGTCGTGGCTGTTTTCCATCTAGCCGCAGCCGGGCTATTTTCCATCTAGCCGCTGAGTAGGCTTAGTACCATCTAGCCGACAGGCTAATTTTCATCAGAGCCGCCAAGTAGGCTTCCTTCGACTGAGCTACAAAAGCAAAGCTCAGAACAACCATCATGCGAGCTAAGTAAAAGTACCAGTTTCTTAACTAAAAGCCGTAGTGGGTTTTCAAAGTGTTAGCTAGAAAAGTGTGAAATCGGTCGAATGCCATCAAAGCAGGAATAAGAACCGTAAGTTACCAAAACTTCCTTCAATAGACTTATTCCAGAGTAGTGCCTTAACCGCAATCTAAAACAGACTAAAAAGTGAAGTGTAAAGCACTATTTTTTCGCCTTCGGGGGTTATCATATTTCAGGATTTAAATGTAATAACTACTAGTTAGGCTAGAATTTTTTTGTAGAACTGCAAAGGTTGGAACTTTTTATTTTAAAAAACATGAATAAATTTTCTTTTTGTTGATTAAAGCTAGTGTCTCACTGAATACCTATCGTACTTTTCAGGATAAGAACGGCTGTACCAAACTGTTTTTTTATTTACCAACAATACATTCTTTCAGTATTTTTTCATTTTTTTAGCTGAAGTTAGATCCTTTCTATTTTAAAATGGATGGTGCCCAAAATTTGTACAGCTAAAGCTTTTTAAAAATAGAAAATAATTCCAAAAAGACGTAAGACAATTATCTCTTACCCATATTTCTCTACCAAGGAAAACTGAGCTAGTGTTTGTTTAATTTCTTTAGTTCTTTTAAAAATCAGGATCCACTCAATTCATTAGCAGAAATTAAAGCGGGGCTGCAAGAAAATTGTGCTCAAGCTTGGGGCATCCAATATTCAAACGGTACAAAATGACACCACAACGTGCGGGCAAGTTCCAATGTTACAAAATTGCGCTCAAGCGTGGGACAAACAACTTCTCACAGGGTACAAAAAAAAGATGCCTCAAACTGAGGACAGTTTAACAGGTTACAATGTTATTCACTTGATTAGTTAGGGAGCCTTGAATGAATGATATAATTTGTCTTTAGTATAGAAGTTTGCATTCGTGATAATACAGTATTTCCCGAAATCATATATCGAAAAATCCAATAAGTATGGTAAACAGAGGTCGAATTCAGCGGTCTAAATTACAACCTTGTCCGACGCTCGACGCGTCCTGACAATGTGCGAAATGTTACTTAATCTTACATATGGTGTTTTATAGTACAAATAACTTTGAATACCGTAAGGTTTTTGACACTTATATTTATTTTAGTAGCCGCTTATACATAACTCAGTAAAATACAAATTCAGGCAATATGTGTTTGTAAATAATATATAGTCCAGTATTAGATTTTCTTCTTTATTGGCTAAAATTATTCCCTTCATTAGATTATACTTTTAATAATATTGTTGAACGCGTTGAACCAAGGAATCTTCTAAATTTTGAAACTGTAAGAATATTATAAAATTGGCCAATTCGTTACTTGCCAAGGCAAACAGCCAGTTTAAATAACATCTTAGACGATTGTTTCAATATATAATTATTTAATATTTTTCAAAGTAATTCGATATCTTGAATCACTTACATGCATATGATATAATTTATTTATTTATATTAAAGTAGTTTGTCTGTCATCTTCCTAAAAACCTAAAATACAATGAGAAAATATTTTGTAAAATTGTGTATGTGTGTAACATGAACAAAAAGGGTCTCGATAAAAAGCAATGGAGTGTAAATTTTATATTCAATTTTCTATTTTTAATTTCAGTTTTACTCTTTCTCTCTTAGCCCTTAGTACTTTATTGTATCAAATAAACCAAAGCGCATACTTCACAAAGGAATAGTTATAGGTGTATGTGCATAAAAATGTTTAAAACTATGAAATAAAATATCTACTTTGTATCTTTGTATAACTTGAAATTGTATTAATACATTGTTATTTTATTAAAAAAGTTGACCTTAAATTTAGAGCAGATTGTTATCAATAGAAGTACTAACTAAAGTATTTTACAGAGAACAAATTTTTTATTTCGTGGTAAAAAAATAATAAATTCATATGTCTCCTACTTTTCTCCTTGTGATATTACCCTCAAGAAATGAGCAGTTGTTGGAAATGATTTATTCAAAATTGAGACTCACCCTTTCACAATAAAATGTGATTATAACGCTTAGTATCAGGAAGTATTATGGTGTACATTTTCAGTCATCAAAGAAACATTTTTTACTACACAAATCGTTTTAACACTGAAAAATATGAAATTTTGATATGTAACATTACAGAAAATTATGGAAACTTATATTATGAAAACTACTAAAGAGAAGGAATAGATCTAAATAACCACGAGAGTTGCGGAATACCAAAAGTCATAATGCTGAATTTAAACAAAAGACCGACTACTTAATTCCGGATTAATCCCCTAGTTTCGAATATTACCTCAAAACGTCCAAGCTTAGCCTCCGACAGTCCTTATATAAGTCATCCCAAGTGATGCATGGTTTAATAATTTATGTAATTTTTTACAACGTATTGGTTATAGTTCCTTTTAAACCTGAAATTTTTTAACAGTTAACAGTAACAATTCCCCAGTTTATAAGATATATGCAGATATATACTATTATTAACTACTCATATGGATGTTTCAAGTAAGCATATAAAAGCACATAAAACAGATACTTTTGCTTGTTGATATCTATGTAACTATCTACCGTATTTTATTACGCTTTACGAATATAGCTATTTAATCAGCTATTTTTAAGAACAAGGTCACTTGCATACTAAAT
>CM032446.1:101365935-101437843 GCA_019049505.1 Pachyrhynchus sulphureomaculatus | reverse complement strand
GTTAAAACACCATTAGTTTCATTTACTACCTTTATCAACATCCTGTTTAGAGTACTTTTCGCGTCTCTGTGATAGATGATCGATATTTTACTAAATGCTCAGATGGCTCAACTGCCCTAATTGCCATCCTAAGCAACTGTCCAACAACATAACTGGCATAAACATTTAAATACCAATGATGAATAAGGCCGTGAAGCTGAATCTTTTGCTTAGAATTGCCTTACTCAGTTTATCGATGAAACTACACAGATACCTCCAGTCTCTGTGTTTACACTATCACGATCAATTCTCTCTTGAGTTCTTCTGACCATAGATTGAATGAATGTTCTACCAGTTGGAACGAGCCTAGAGATACTTGCCCTCTCGGAAACCCAGAATAGCAACTCTCATATCTTCTCAAAACAACGAAGAACAAGAGATACAAAAATAACTTTTAGGGACAAGCCAGCAATAATAAGCACAAGAAAACACACCGAAACTATTTACCTTCTACTAACAGGCAATCCAATGTCGGGACACTTTGAGCTTCTGACACCACAAAACACTAAAAACATCCCAAACAACAGTAGAGCAATAAAAGAGGCATCGGGCGAGCAACGTAACGGTCGAGGACGTCGCGGGAATTGGCAACTCGACCAAAACGATGAAGACCGGGCAAGTGAAAATGGACCTGCCAAAAGTGTTATGCCGGCCAGTAAGCCGACACCCACCAAGGCGGGAAAATCAAAGCAACGCGTGAGTTACACTACAGGAACAAACGAACACACCATGCGTTGCTTTAATAAAAGCACAAGTCCTGACAAAGAAACCACTGAGAAGGGAATCACTCGCCGCCTAGACCCACCACCATCAATCCCAAACGCAACCGACGAAGTATTTAATCAAAAACTCTCGCAACGACAAAGAAATCCCAACAACACAAAACCAAAATTCAAGCGGCAAATAAGAATAGAAAACAAAATCAACAACTTCAGGAGATATCTAGGACACCTTACCCAGTTTATCAATGGGAACGTGTCCAAACGAGTCACACAGAGTATAGACAAGATCAAGTCCGGGTCTCCCGACAGAACACTGCCAGAAATCCTGGATACTTTGAAACAAAAATTATCCGTACATGCCGCAAGACTCCGTAGATACAAAGAACCAAACGAGAGGAAAGACACCAACAACCTCTTCCGAAGAAGCGACGCAGTTCTACCGGAAAACTATGCACAGCAAACAGACAGCAGTGACCGAACCACCAAACAAACAAGAACTCACAGATCATTGGAAAAGTATCTGGTCAGAACCCAAACTACCCAATAATAACACCCCCTGGATCAAAGCCAACGAAGGCAAAGATAAACATGTGACAGAACAGGAAAATTCCACATTAACTACTGTGGGACCAAAGAGCATGATGAGGCGCCTGGATGCAAGAAGTTCCGGAGGTAGAATGGCCCCCCGTTCGGATCTCTGGGTGGGGGCTGGTTTGGGGGCGTCGATTTGCAGACGTCATAATTTTAAGATAGATTTTTGCAACATACGAGGTTTAAACTCGAACATAAATTCAGTGCATCAACACCTGCAATCAAATAAATCTCATGTACTCGCTCTATGTGAAACCAAGGTCAGTCCATCGACCAGCACGGTCAACTATCTTTATCCTGGGTACGACTTCTATTCCCGATTTAGGCGTAACTTTGGAATCTGTCTTTTTGTCAGAAGCGACTCTTGTCAACGAGAAGAAGCTCTGGAGCCCCCAAACTTTGATGTTATGTGGTTAAAAATAACGACACAACAAACCACAAGGTTCATCTGTATCCTGTATCGACCACCAAGTGATACCAATTTTCGAACACTTTTCGCTTCTCTTGCAGACACCATCGATCATTTACAAATTAACTATCCAAGTGCCGAAATTGCCATCCTGGGCGACTTTAATGTCCACAGTATCAACTGGCTTAAATATTCAAATACTACCGACGAACAAGGTCGTGAAGCTGAATCATTCTCAATCTGTTATGGCTTAACTCAGCTTATTGACGAACCAACACGGATCCCTGATCGAGACGGGGAGTTTGCCAGTTTTCTTGATCTGTTTTTAACCACCAATCCGGAGATTTACACGGTCACCGTAAATCCGCCGTTAGGTTCTTCCGACCATAAACTGCTTTCGACATCGAATATCCTGCCAATCAGTGACAGAGAGGAGCCTAGGCCGCGCAAGATTTGGCACTACAAATCTGCTAAATGGGAAGATCTCATGGAATACTTTCGAACTTTCCCTTGGATGGACGTTTGTTTTCGATCCGATAACCCATCTGACTGCGCCAGGGAGGTCTCCGATGTTATTTTGGCTGGTATGGAAGCTTACATCCCTTTTTCGAAGAAATGCTCCTCCAACGGCAAGCCTTGGTTCGACCGAAAATGCAAAGAAGCTGTTGCTTCTAAACATATTGCCTACCGACAATGGCGTGAAAATCCTAACACCGTAAATCGTAACATCTTTGTTCGTGCCCGGAACAGATGCAAGGGAATTATCGACGAAACCAAGGAGGCACACAATCAACGAATTAGAAACAAACTTCTCGCCTGTCCCAACAATTCCAGGTCCTTTTGGGCAGTCGCTAAGACAGTTAGTCAAAATTTTACCAAATCCACCATACCACCACTCACACGGCCAGATAATTCCATTGCAACCACACCTGTTGAGAAAGCGAACTTGTTGGCTGAACTCTTTGCTTCACATTCTACTGTCGATTTCCAAGATTGTCACCTACTATTCCCATATTGCAGTCAAGGATGCCTGATGTTGTCTTCAGACAACGCATCATAAAGCGTATTTTAATGAAGCTAGACACCAAGAAGGCTTCTGGCGCTGACGGAATACCTGCCATAGTTCTCAAAAACTGTGCAAGGGAACTAACACCAGTTTTCTGTAGACTTTTTAACCTATCCTACAGAAAGGGAATATTTCCGTCCTGCTGGAAATGTGCCACGGTTCAGCCGATACCTAAAAAAGGCAAGAAGACCTTGCCAAACAACTACCGACCAGTTGCACTGCTTTCAATAATATCGAAAGTCATGGAAAAGGTTATCAATGAGCATCTTCTAAAATATCTTGAACGATTCAATATTATTAGCGATGATTTTCGTAAACATGGATCAACAGGAGATCTTCTGACTTATGTAACACATGTTTGGAACAACGCAATTGAACACTTTGGAGAATCTCGAGCGGTTGCTCTTGACATATCCAAGGCATTCGACCGTGTTTTGCACAATGGACTGTTGGCTAAGTTACGCTTTTATGGTATGTCTGAAAGGTTCTGTTTGTGGCTCTCATGTTTCCTCAGAGAGCGTTCTTTACGAGTAGCGGTCGACGGATTTCTTTCTAACACCCTCACTATCAACGCCGGTGTGTCCCAGGGCTCCATACTGTCTCCTACTCTCTTTCTCATTTACATTAACGATCTGCTGGAAAAGACCGGGAATCCAATGTACAGCTTTGCAGATGACAGTACGCTTGTCTCTTCATTCACCTTGAACGCTCGGACATCGGCTGCTCAGGCGAATATCCGCAGACAGCAGGAGGTCGTTCAACTTAACAAAGACCTGGAAGAAATTCTATCTTGGGGTGACAGTAACCAAGTGGAATTTAACGCTACAAAAACCCAGGCGGCAGTTTTTTCTAAAAAAGTTAACGTTGCTGAACCCGACATAGTTATGTCGGGGCACTCGATTCCCCTAGCATCGTCGCTCAATTTGTTGGGCGTTAGTTTGGGAGCAAATATGTCCTGGCATGAACATGTTGCAGGCATAGCAAGGAAAGCTTCTCAAAAGTTGGGAATATTATTTAGAACCAGAAAGCTTTACACCCCACAACAACTGTTAATTCTTTATAAAGCCCAAATTCGACCAACTATGGAATACTGCTCCCACGTTTGGGGCTCCGCTGTTCTGTTCAGAGAAGAGCGGTCCGTCTGATTGGGGGGCCCGGAATTGACCGGCGGCCTTGATTAGCTGGAACATCGAAGAACGGTTGGCGACTTGAGTCTGTTCTACAAGTATTTTCATGGAAAGTGTTCGAAAGCGGTGCATGTTACAAATACACGTCGCGCTGGTGCTTCACATCCGTATGAGGTTCAGCTTGTTACTCCGCGTACAACGCTTTTCAAGCAATCTTTTATATGGAGAACGTCATCCCTTTGGAATAATTTGCCCAGCGCTGTGTTTCCCACCGAGTACAATTTACAGCGATTCAAGAACAACGTGAATCGCTTTTTCCGCACTCGTGCCGCTCCTGGAGCGCTTTAGAGACTTCCCTGCAGCACGTGTGCTAGACCCATAAAAAAAAAAATAAGTTACTGACAAAAAAGTGTCTAAATCGAAAAACTCAAGGATTATTTTGAAATTCTTCGTTTATTTTAGCTTTGACGATCCATCTTACAGTACTGAGGAAATCCTTGTTTATATTTTGATCAGTATGGTAGCATATATTCATTTACTCCGATAGGAGATGCAGAGTCATGGTTGTCTGCCGATAGTGGCGTCTAAGACTAATCTCATGAACCATAACCTGTGCAAGAAATAGATGCAAATAAATAATTGGCCAATCCAAGATAGCATAAAAACAGAGAATTAAAAAAAATCTATTGACAATCTTAATGCTTCAAAACATTTTTGATGGCTTATTAAGACAAAATTTCAGCAAATTACCTATATAACTACTTTCATTGTCAGAAAAAACTATTACAAATGCTCAATGAACTCTGCTGATGCGACTATCTATTTTCAGGGACCTACATCATCACTAGTCAAAAATGTCGGATATTGATTTCAGACAGCGTATCATGAAATTTATCTTAATGATAAAAGTCATCAAGCAACCTAAAACGACAATATTTTCTTCTTAATGGAAATGCACTCCAATTCAACTGATACCAAAGAATATAAAAAGACCATAATTACAACTAGTCTGACCAGTCGAACTACTTTTAGTAAATCAACAACCGTGACAGTAAATAAACAACTGTAACAGTATTAGGGCACGATCAGTTATATGGTTGCAGAAAGAGAGCGGTAGGAGTGATCTTAACATATATCGTACACTATTGAATATTTTGAAGAGACTTCAAATGTTAAACCTATTATAGGAAAAAACGTTTACTATATCTGACATGACACTTTATTTTATGATATGACTAAAACGTTTTTTTTTTTTGACTCTCGAATTTCAGTAGCGGTTTTTCTTTCAAGGGGTACCTGACGCATTTTGTACTGATAGCTTCACTGGTGCTATGTAGAAATCTATACTCTGCTACTTTCTTTCTTTACATTAGCGATCTACAAGAAAAGACAGAGATATAGATAGAATTTGTTTTAAGACATCTTTGCAAAACAATTTACAAAATTTGAAATACACCAAAGTACTACAATAAATAGAAAGTAACACACATCAAAATTACATGAAGTAATTGTAAGAATTACAATTATTCAAAATATTCCTGACGTGTGTAAGACTCAACTTCTATTAGGAATATATAACTTTTCTTTTAAAATGTACCAAAGGGTCAACTACCCGTATAATTAAAAATAATGACAGCATAGTCACTAATATCTGGTAACGTGTGTTTTATATAATTTTAATTAAACTGTTCCTCATTCACCAGTTAAGTCTTTGATTTTTCGATAGATATTAAAGCTAACATACTGCCCTGCAACGCCTCAATCTACCAAATAGACAAGTACATATATGTGGGTCACGAAATACGTATCCTTGACGGAAACTCAACATCCGAAATTACAAAAATCGGTCTAGCTTGGGCAGGGAATGGATCTTTGTAGCATATATTTAAGGATATTTTAACTAGTCTAAAGAGAAAAACATCCAGCCAGCGCATCCTTCTAGTCTTCATCTATGGATCTGACACGCGTGCACTTACTATAGAATCTACACATAAATTGATGATTACAGAAAGGCGCATGGAGGGGTAAACGCACTGAAGTCACAAATATCATCACGCTTTTAGCTACTTTAAAATGGAAATGGGCAAAACACATGACCATACTGAGAGATATAAAATGGACGCGCAAAACTTTGGAATGGAGACCAAGAGCAGGTAAGCGCAGCAGAGGAAAATAACCAACACATTGGTTAGATGATATTAAAAGAGTCGCTAACTGTATAGTATAACTGTTTACAGATTGCGCAGGATAGACAAAGATGGAATTCTGTAGGGGAGGCTTATGTCCAGCAGTGAACGCAGATGGCTGATTGATGATGATGATGATGATATTTATATATATATATATATATATATATATATATATATATATATATATAAATATATATATATATATATATATATATATATATATATATATATATATATATATATATATATATATATATATACATATATATATATATATATATATATATATATATATATATATATATATATATATATAGATATATATGTATATATATATATATATATATATATATATATATATATATATATATATATATATATATATATATATATATATATATATATGTATATATATATATATATATGTATATATATATATATATATATATATATATATATATATATATATATATATATATATATATATATATATATGATTTCTAAGCGGAGTTAACTGAACTTCAAAACTGAGACAAAATGCAATATTGATGTAATAGTTAAAGTAACCAACATAATTTTATGTAATATCAACATGGCGGATCCAATATGGCGCCTAAAACCGAAAGTTACTCCGGTCAGAAAAAGGGTTATCTCGCTGGGAAGTCTCCATAATTGCTCATTTTTGGTCTAATTTTCGGTTTTAGGCGCCATATTGGATCCGCCATGTTGGTATTACATAAAATTATGTTGGTTACTCTAACTATTACATCAATATTGCATTTTGTCTCAGTTTTGAAATTTAGTTAACTCAGCTTAAAATCATGATTTTTTTGTTTCTAACCGCCATATTGAGCCATCATCTTGTTTTTTTCAAAAAGGCCAAATTGCATTTGAAAGCTCACGTTTCAACAAAAAAATTGACACCCTTGAATTTTTTTTGGGTATTGGGGTGGTTCTCTTGACGCGAAAGGTCCCTTCAAAACTACACGGCTCTGATGAGGCCATCCATCCCTATCTTAGTACCAAATTTCAACTTTCTGTGTCAAATAGTTTCGGAGAAAATAAGGTATGACAGACTGACAGACAAACGGACAGACACCGAAGTGATCTTATAAGTGTTCCGTACGGAACACTAACAATCATAATTTCAAAAGTCATTTGACAAACTATCAAGTGCTCATAAAACGGTTACTTTGATTTCGTTTCTTTTGTAAAGCAATACGAAACAAAATATTTACTAGTTCTGCTCCATCTTTTGTTTGAGTTAGAAGCGACAATGTATATACATCATGGACGACGTTGCCAAGTTTTTTTTTTATTATTTATTTATATGATTAATTCAATATATATTTTACTATAAAAAATGCATGTGATAATAATTGCCTAATATTTGACTTAATAGCCAAGAAAGATTCTCATAATTCTATCGAAACGATACAAAGACCCGTCCCTCCACCCCTCTCGCCCTCTGCCCATGTTAATGAAAATAATAACAAATACAAGATCCTATCTTTTTCACTCTATTAGAATTGAGAGCAATAAAAAAGTAACTTAATTTTCATATTTCTACAGTTTAAGAACCCTGAAAAGGATATATAGCACGGCATATGTGAAGAAACCCGTCTAATCCCATCTCCCATCCCACAAACTCCTTATATATTTTCCATAAATACTATGCTTAAAACGTATCAGTTAAAATAACCAAAAAACCTGGAAAAACTTTCAAAATCCTCTTGAAACTATACAATTTAACGACCCCCATCCCTTTCACCTCCTTCTTGGTTTAAAATTAAGTAATGAAAAAATAACCTGATTTTTGAATTTTTTGACTCCAAAGACCTGAGAAAAGACATATATCGCTTTATATACGAACTCCTCTAATCTCCTCTCCCACCCCTTTAACACCTTTATTTAGGTTTACTCTAAATACCCGTAAGTAATATTTGTTTATTATCTAAACAAAAAAACTAGACTAAATTTTCATATTACTGTTAGAACGATATACATTGTATATACCCCTTTCGCCCTGTTCGCCTTCAGCAATATCACTCAAAAACTATAGGTTTCATCCTTTATTAGGTATTACATAATTATGTGCCAAGTTTGAAACTGATACCTCATTTCGTTGGAGAGTTATCGTACCAACAGACCAATAGACAGACGGCAATAGATGACCATGATATTCGTGACCTAAGAACCTTAAAATGTAAAGAAAAAAGCAAGAATCACGGAATGTAATTTTCTTCACGAATACAATATTTTTCTTTAACAAGGAAAGTAAAAGCTTAATGACTAACTGTAGGTATTAAAGTAAAAAAAAACTGCCAAGTGCAAGTCGGACTTGTGCAGGATCCAATATGTATTTTCACACTTTTTTTCTTAGTAAATTGCATCTTAGCTACCTAATAGCCAATAAATCAATCTAGATTAATCTAGAATCTAGTAGTAAAAGTATAAAACAAATATACTTACATGTTTGTTTAATTATAAACAAATAAAATGAAATTATTTTGTCGCTAGAGGAACTACGCGTGGTACTGAAAATATATTTATCTCCACCATACTATCGAAAAACCTCCAAGGCATATAGTTTTTTTTTAAACCAGATAAATTATCAAATATAATGCACTCGTGATAATTTACGCTGAATCTACACTTTATGAAGAATATTCCAGGAGTTTTTAAAAATTTTTTAATCAGTACTTTTTTTTAAATATTGCAAAAAAAAGTGTGCGCAAGTATTACATCATATATATTTTTGAAGTCGTGTTTTCACCAGATTTCATTTGACACACAACTCGATGACCTAGTAATTTTTTTTTCTCTTCCGATTTCTCCTCCCATATACCAGATATATTATCACACGTAATGCACTCGTAATAATTCTCGCTCAATTTACAGTTTATGAAGAATATTCCAGAAATTTTTCAAAATTTTTTGATAAGTACTTTTCGAGATAGTGTAGGGGGAGAGAGATTTTTTTTAAATAATAAAAAGAAAAGGGTGCCCAAGTATTACATCATATATATTTTTGAACTCGTGTTTTCACAAGCTTTCATTTGACACCCCACTCGATGACCTCAGAAAAAATTTATATAGTGTAAGTGAGGCAACCATAAATAATTTTTGAAATTGTTTTAAAGTTTTTTTACAATATTGCTACGCAACTATATAAAATAGTGTAATAATGAAGGAATTAATAGCTTAAACGTATTAAAAATATTTGTTTAAAACATATTTGATCAATTTCATTACATATATTTTTTAGGGGCTAAAATTGTCCATAATTCAACTGCCCTCTCGGGCGACAAACCAAACTACTGCATATATGGCTATACTATGACATGTAAAGTTTGTCATAAATTTTTATTACTTTCAGTAAATAACATCTATATTTATAGAAGCCGCTTATTCTCACAATTTTGTGAACGAGTCGACCGAAAGAAGGTGATTCACGAGTGCGTCACAGACGTCCTTGTTAAATTGTTTGGGCGTTCTTAAAATAAAGAAAGATAACAAATAATGCAATTTATATATATTTTTTTTAATCTTAATGTCAACTGTTTGCTAAAATTATGTATCTTAAGGTGTTTGTTTATTTTCCTTGCGGCCAGGATGCTATAGCTACATTTCTTTCTAAAATAAATTTCGTATTAACAATATTTCTCTGATTTCCGAATTGTTTTATTTTAAGCTGTAATATGGAAATAGTCCTGCACGGCATAATTTTTATTCTTCATAAAAGAAAAACCGGGTCCAAAACTCTAATCAAGTTTTTTCTCTCTTGCTCACATCCTAATTTACAACCACGTGGCGGAGAGGACGTTCTGTTATGCATATTGAACGTTTCAATAAGAATATCTCTAAATCAAACTCTCAACAGTTCAATATTTTCTGAATTTGTATTATAATAAATCTGTTTTCTTTCAGATGGCAGTTCTTTGTTTCACTGCTTTATGAAAGAATAATTCTTAATTGACTATTCTTCATAATATGGTAAGTTATAAATTCGTACTGTTCCTTGACTTTTCAATGACTTTGTTGCTATTTTGCATCTTCATTAAGTCTTCTCTTTCAAACTGTTTTAATACTAACCATTTTAACGTTGTAAGATCATAATTAATCATTTTCAAAAGCATTTATTACAGATTCTAAAAGGTACTACACGAGAAAGGTCGATATAAATAAAATTTTTTTGCAAATTCCACTTTTCTTAAGAAAATAATCTTGACTGAAAACATTTCTTCTCTTTACTTATCTTACATCTAGGAAGAAAAATTTCCTACAAGCGTTTATGGATAGAATTTTGTCGCGCTACCCATATAATTAGCCTAAGTGCAGCTAATGTATCAGTAGTGGCACTGAACTTCATTCAAAGCAATCCAATAAGAAAAATAGGACTCCGGACCCACACACAACCATGCACTGCAACAAAATATCGGTCGAAACAAGATTTCTACAGTGTTCCCGTTCTGGTAGGTGTTCTTGCAGAATGGTTTTAAAGTGTTAGTATTTTTTATATCTCTTCTCATAGACGTTTTTACGTGGTGTTCTCTATAAATATAATACTTTATTTACTATATAAGAACACCATTTGTCCCATAAGTACATTCTTATTTTTGAGGAAGTATTGAGTGGATATTAATACTGAGAAAAAACAAAAATTAAGATGTCAGCTAGCCCGTTTGTTACTGGTAGAGAACATGGAGAACTAGGTAATTTTTGTACGCCTTTTGAAAATGATCTCTATAGTTGGCTAAAGCTTAGTTGTACTATTTTAGGCACCATTAATTTTATAATAAAAAGAATCTAAGTTCAGCTCAAAAAATGAAAAAATACTGAAGAGTTCTTCAGTTGTTGGTAGAAAATTGAATAAAGTGCAACTTATACGTCCTGTAAGATAAAATGGAAGTTCAGTAAAAACACTATGCTAACATAAAGTAAAATATATTAACAAATATAAAAAAAGTTCTTATATTTATTACACCCTTAAGATTAAATAGACTAAATAAATAACCTTTCATGCGATGAGAGTGCAAATGTTCACAGATAGTCTTTAGATTAGAATTATGAAGGTTGTATAGTTTATCGTATCACTTATGAAGAATGGCTTTAAAAAGGTACGGTATTGAAGGTTTGTCCCAGATTCACTTCCGGTATCCTAGTCGTGGGAAGGAACTAAGATATTTAAACGGGTATACTTATTGACTTACTACTTGGCTTTTCCTCGTAATTTTCCATCAACTGCTTGGCCTTTCCTAGTGGGTTTCCTATCAAAATATTCCTACCCACACTACCCCCTGACTTTCATTTGGGTGACTCATAAACACTTGACCCTAAATGTCTTAGGATGTGTAGGATATTTCTGGAACGGAAAAGGGCCTCGAACTTGAGGAGGGAAAAAAAAGACCACGAATTCGTGAATGGCGAAGGGCACCCACTCGAGGGTGGCCCCGAAAAATTGAAAAATGGCTGGTTATATACCATCCCCCTTTCTCCCTCCGTCAAAGTGAAATCTTCAAAATTTACTAGTTCACTTCAGGAGTATTAAATGAGACAGGAGTGTTAACTTGTAACGTGATAGACAAGGACTGAGGATGCTCGTCCTAATCATTTATACATATTCAAGGCAAATGAATAAATTAAACCGATCACATACGCTTAGTACAAGTTGAGTTACACTGCTCAATCAAATATGAAAAATGTAATAAAATTCAAATTCACTGCTTGACTTAAGTTAACAATCACTGCATTAATTAAAGAACAACAAACGGTTGTGTAACATAAGCTTAAAACTTAGGAAAAAAAATGAATGTTACAACGTTCCTTGCAACCTTTATTAAAAGTTTATTAGAGCGATTTTTTTTTTGAATTCTAAAAGTAAATTTTTACACAATGCAGCAGAACTTTGGTTAATTTACTTTTTCATTATACTTAAGCCACATCTGATAACATAACTGACTTTTGAAAATACAGTTGTTGCTAATTAAGTAATTTTAAAAAGATTTTATTAGCATATGTTTGCCATATATCTGAAAAGCTCGATGGTATGACCCCACTGCCCATAACGAACCTCCCAAGCTCAGAGAAGTGAGGAGGTAGTTCCATGAAGAAATCTTCAAAGGCCCATTAAGGCACAAGCTGCTACATAACACGAAGCTCCTCTCTCGGTAAAAGAGGACGTGAAAGGTCATATAAGGTCAATCGCAACCTTCTCAAGACGAGAAAGTAACTTTTAGAGAAAGAGACCGAGCCCTCCTGAGTCACCTGGTAGTGGAGATGATCCGGGCTATGAAAGCGAGCCTTGACGGCGAGACTCCTCGTCTGGAATTACATGCAGATCCTAGTTGGTTTTTGGTCCCTGCAAAAAATGAGGGGGCAGTGCTTTGGTTCCTCCAGGCTTACATCCCAATTAATATAGAAGAGGAAACTTTTTCTAGAATTAGAGCCGCAGAAGCCCCTTGCCCGAAAAGTTCGGCTTCTGTCTCCCAGGCTAGAAGGCCAGAAGAAGAAAAATCTGGAGAGCTCAAGAGTGTACTACGACTGCAAAACAGAATGGAGAGTGAAGGCATGCCCAACAGACAGGAAATCCTAGCAGATAGTTCGTTGTCTTGCCCGTGGACCAGTATATCGCAGGGCTACGGGAGAATTCTAAATGGATCCTCTACTGTGAGTTCATAATTTTCACTGTAGGCAGAGACCTGACTTGAAGTAGACCTGTCTGTTGGGACTCTTTGGAGACGTTAACGTCCATTTCTGGGAAGGGCAAAATGGTCTCCTACCTACTCCATAAATAAGTTAATGGAGACCCTGAGGGTAAGTCAGATCAATCTCCAACAAAATCAGAATGCAACCGCTGAGCTGATATGAATCCTGACCGGTAAAAACGATATTATCTTAATACTTATGTTTTTAGAAACTGAGTTAGAGGTGGTGTCCAGCGATATTAACGTGATCGTGCTACCCCAGTTGGCATCCAGTGACGCCACTGTAGCAATTCTTGAGTATAAGGTACGTAAGGGTAAGTTGTTAGTTTGTAGTTTATACCTGCAGTATGGCCGCCAGATAGAGAAGACATGAAAAGAGTTACGATGTTCGCCAGAGATAAAAGTTTACTAGTTTTGATAAGGTATAATGGCAACGCACACAGCGTGATCTAGAGCAGCACCAACGCCAATATCCAGGGCGGAGCCATTCTAGAATTTCTGACATACAAAAATCCAGAGTTATTCAGTAAAAATAGCGAAGCCACTTTCTTCAAAAGAATCTGGAAGGAGATAATTGACATCACTCTAGTCTCAAAAGGTTTAGTTGACGAAGAATCGGGCAGGCGAGTGTCAAATGACATCTTAATATCTGATTATCGTATGATTGGATTGGAGCTTACGTCAGACGAAAAAAGTACCAGTCTGAGACGGGACACTAGAGACTGGGAAAATTATCTGTCAGTGCGGTAATAACTACTTAGGGTCAAGTGGACAGTGTAGAAGTACTGGAAGTAAGTTAACATCCTTAATGAGCATATTACCTCTGCCTATAATTAAACCGTACCCACTGGTATCATTGATCGGTCGGAGGGTGGATGGTGAAAAAATTGACTCCGTGTTGAAGTTTGCACAATTGGTAAGAATTCTGAGCTACAAAACTAAAGGGGTTATTAGTCTCCTACGTAGGTAGGATGAATTACATATATATATATATATATATATATATATATATATATATATATATATATATATATATATATATATATATATATATATACAGTGTGACAATTTAAGTCCGCATCATATTGGATTTTTTTAAAATAATCAGTTTAGCCCAGATCTGGTTATGGCATCCATTTGTACTTGAAATAATATCAGAAATAAAGTATAGTAAGTTATTTTTACCCATAACGTCACCTGACAAAAATGACATTTTCGTAAAAATTTTTGAAAAAAATGTGTAATTTGGCCAAATTTTAAAAAAAAGTTATTAGACAAAATGGTTTATTTTGTGATTCTAGATCTGTTTGTCAAATTTCAACGGCCTACTACGATTTTAAATTTTTGGCAGTTTTTTGACATTTCGGCAATTGTTTTTCATCTTGATTTATTGCAACCTTATTTAAACCGTTTAATTTGTCAAAAACTAGGCACCTATAATCTATTTAAGAACAAAATAAAGTTGTGTACATAATTTTTTTTATAGAATATTAAAATTCACACATTATCATGAATCATATTTGATGCAAAGTTCGATTAGCTTTTGTTATTAAATCGAAAAATGTTTCTCGCTTACGTATTTGGATAGTGAACACACTTAAACGTTTGTAAATTAACACAAATCTTACATTTTGATCTTTTTAATAATGCATTTAAATTTTTAACAATGTAATGTTTCTTACTGTAAACACCAAATTAACAACTTGCTGCTTTATCCTATTTGTTTTTTTTATACTTCAGCTAAAACCACTTTTTAGATCAATAATACATTTTAGATTCTAATTAGCAACCGTAATAAAAATATTACACATATTCTAGTTATTAATTTGGCAGTTACGCGTTAATAATACCACCGAAAAATTACATTAAAATGCTTTCGGTGTCATTGTTGATGTAACTGCTAATTTAAAATAAATCCAGCCATATTTTGGTCCTGGCTATCAAAATTAACGTTCGCAAAATTATAGAGACCCTTTATGGTTGTGCCGATTTCCTCCTGAAAACTTACCTTCTACAGGAAAAAGAGCTAAACAGAGAAATTAACACTCTAAGCAAAACTCGATGTTTCTATGCGTTTTTTAATAGTAGGCCCTGGAAACAATTGAGAACTAGAGATCGCAATATGGTGTCGTAAGCAATTCAAACTAGAGTGGAACGAAACAGATGGTGTCACAACATGCTTTCTCTTCAAGCAAAAAAAATTGAAATTGTTTTATTGTGTGGGGAAAATACAACTCATCGTACGGTTGCAAATGTTTTTAACAAGCGTCGTCCTGAAAAAAACTTACAGCAATCTACTGTGAGCCGAATTACAAAAAAGTTTAAATCGACTGGATCTGTGGGAAATGTTTTCCGAAAAAATCGTGTTGCATGTAAATATACCGAAGATACTGAGTTAGATGTGTGCTTAAGTGTAGTGGAAGAAGGCAAAACCAGTGTTAGAACTATTTCGAAGTCTAAACCGGAGATTGACAGGGAAAGTGTACGTAAAATTTTACACAAAAATAAATTTAAACCATACAGACCGAAATTGATAAACACTCTACAGGATAGAGATTTTAATAATCAGTTGTTATTTTCATTCTGGTACCAAGGAAAAATAGAAGAGGACTCCAAATTTCCGTACAATGTTTTATGGGACTGATGAAGCCAAGTTTACTTCTAACGGAGTAGTAAGTTCACAGAATAGTCGATGGTGGGCCCAAGAAAATCCAAACTTCATAATTGAGTGTCGTGGCCAATACTCGTTTAAAACTAACGTTTAGTGTGGCATTGTAAATGACCAAATAATAGGGCCATATTTTTTAGACATAATTTAAACTCACAACGATATTTAGATTTTTTAAATAACGAAATTTTAGAAGTTCTGGATAACAAGTCTGTGGATCTAAGATGTGCTCTATGGTATCAATTAGATGGTGCACCAATACACAATACTTTGCAAGTACGAAACACTTTAAATGAACTATTTCATGGCAGGGTCATTGGGCGAGATCAGGATAATTGTTGGCCACCTCGATCGCCCGACATCACCCCACTGGATTTCTATTTATGGAGTTATCTCAAACAAAAAGTATACAAGTTTAGACCATTTAGAGATATCGATCATCTACAAACTATAATTAGGCAGTGTGTTCAGGAGATACCTCTCGAGTTTGTGAAAAATTTCGTCATAGAAATTTCTAGAAGAACCATTCGTTGCATTGAACGAAACGGCGGACACACCGAAATGTAGAATATTGCAATATGCGTGTATTTGATACAAAGTATTTATTAAATAGGTTAAAATAGCCAATTGTTAATTTAGTGTTTATAGAGAGAAACATTACATTGTTGAAACTTTAAATACATCACTAAAAAAGATCAAAAAGTGAGATTTGTGTTAATCTATAAACGTTCAAGTGTATTCACTATCAAACTACGTAAGCGAGAAATATTTTTCTATATAAAAACAAATCGAACTTTGCATCAAATATGATTCATCATAATGTGTGAATTTTAATACTCTATAAAAAAATTATGGACACGACTTCATTTTGTCCTTAAACAGATTATAGATGTCTACTTTTTCACAAATTAAATGATTTAAATAAGGTTGCAATAAATCAAGAAGAAAAACAATTGCCGAAATGTCAAAAAAACTGCCAAAAATTCAAAACTGTAGTAAGCCGTTGAAATTTGACAAACAGATCTAGGATCACAAAATAATCCATTTTGTCTAATAACTTTTTTTTAAAAATTTGGCCAAATTATACGTTTTTTTCAAAAATTTTTACGAAAATGTCATTTTTAACAGGTGACGTCATGCGTAAAATGACTTACTATACTTTATTTCTGATATTATTTGAAGCACAAATGGATTCCATAACCAGATCTGGGCTAAAATGATTATTTAAAAAAATCCCATATGATGCGGACTTAAATTCTATATATATATATATATATATATATATATATATATATATATATATATATATATATATATATATAAACTCCTGGATAAAATTAACGCAACAATCTGAAAATTAATTTATATTTTTCTTATGACAGTTTTAAAGTTTATCGAGTATTTGAATAGTAGGCTATGCATATTTTGTTTCGTTGTTCATGACAGAAATCGAAACAGATCGTTTAGATTTACAGTTTTAAAGAATCTTTTTGGAAGATAAACAATTTTCTGTAATAATGCGATAGATTTTCTTTAAAAGTAAGCTTATAAATTGGTAGACGGTTTTATTTTTGACCCCGAAGAATTAGAAAAATGAATCGAACAAGGAATTTAACTGAAAACGAGGTAGTGCGAGCCTCAGTTTTATTGGACGAGGGATATTGTCAGAGTTATGTTGCGAATTTGTTAGGCAAACATCGTTCCACAATAAGTCGTATGGTAAGACGCTTGAATGAAGTAGGAACTTATTTAGAAGGCTAGGGCAAGGGGCGAAAACGATGCACTAGCGACCTAGATGAACGTTTTTATAAGACAATATGCTTTAAGAGACAGGACTGTCACTAGTTCTGTAATAAGAAATGAACTCGAAGCTGTTCGCAATGTCACAATTTCTTCTAAAACAGTTAGAAGACGGCTGAATGAAGCTGGATTAAACAGTAGGAGACCAGCCACCGCGCCCTTGCTTACTAGAGAGAACAGAGTTGCCAGGTTACGTTTGGCTCGAAATCACGAAAACTGGTCTGTGGATGACTGGAAACAAGTTTTCTTCACAGATGAAACCAGGGTTAGTCTAAAACATCCAGATGGTCGTGAGCGAGTATGGCGAAGACCAGGAGAGAGGTTTGCTCCTTGCAATATCTCTGCAAGGATTCCATTCGGCGGTGGCTCTGTTATACTCTGGGGTGGCATCTGCTTTGATGCTCGCACAGAGTTAGTTCCTGTCCGTACGAGATCCATGAATGCTGACTACTATCTTGAGAATATTGTAATAGAACATGTGATGCCTTTCGGTGATTTTGTGGGGCTCAATTTTCTGTTTATGCAAGACAACGCTCAACCTCACGTGGCTAGGAAGGTACTCGATTATCGTAAACAAGTTGATATACCGATTATGCAATGGCCACCAAAAAGCCCGGATCTGAATCCTATAGAACATGTATGGGATCACCTTAAGAAAAATGTGAAACGTCATATACCTGCACCTAGAAACCTGAGGCAACTTGAAAATGCAGTTATCACAGAATGGGAGCAAATTCCTCAAGATTTTATCCAAAATTTAATTAAAAGCATGCCTAGACGCATAAACGCTGTCATCCGAAGTAGAGGAGACAACACACGCTACTAGTGTCCCAGCTACACCATTAATTTTGCTACTAGTCTCCCAGTTTATTTTTTTCATTATTACATAATTTCAACGATTTTGTTATTAGGTCTTAAGAATAATTTTAATTCGAATCTTATAGAGAAAATTTGGTAGCTAATTCACTTTTAAAGTATCCGAATAAGTTTTTTCTAACTTTTAGTGTAACCAACGTTCATAAAAAATTTTTAAAATTAATTCATTATAGATATTTGTATGATGTAATATATTGTTGCGTTAATTTTGTCCAAATATATATATATATATATATATATATATATATATATATATATATATATATATATATATATATATATATATATATAAACTTTGGGACCTGTCTTTTTGTCAGAAGCGATCTCTCTGGCCAACGACAGGAAGCTCCGGAGCCCTGCAACTTTGTTGTTATGTGGTTTAAAATAACTACTCAACAAACCACAAGGTTCATCTGCATCCTCTATCGACCACCGAGTGTTACCAGCTTTAGAACACTTTTCGCTTCTCTTGTAGACACCATCGACCATTTACAAATTAACTCTCCAAGTGCCGAAATTGCCATCCTAGGCGACTTTAATGTCCACAACATCAACTGGCTTAAGTATTCATATACTACCGATGAACAAGGTAGTGAAGCTGAATCATTCTCAATCAGTTGTGATTTAACACAGCTTACTAACGAACCAACACGGATCCGTGATTGAGACGGTGAGTTCGCCAGTCTTCTTGATCTATTTTTAACCACCATTCCAGAAATTTACACTGTCACCGTAAATCCGCCGTTAGATTCTTCCGACCATAAACTGCTCTCGATATCGAGTATCCTACCAATCAGTGACAGAGGGGTGCCTAAACCTCGCAAGATTTGGCAGCACAAATCTGCTAAATGGGAAGAACTCATGGAATATATTCAAACTTTCCCTTGGTTAGCGGTTTGTTTTCGATTCGACTTCGCCAAGAA
Organism: Pachyrhynchus sulphureomaculatus; assembly: GCA_019049505.1. NCBI lineage: Eukaryota > Metazoa > Arthropoda > Insecta > Coleoptera > Curculionidae > Pachyrhynchus > Pachyrhynchus sulphureomaculatus. The sequence goes on along the minus strand of CM032446.1, from coordinate 101,418,726 downwards.
GGTTCCCAATGTTATTTTGGCTGGCATTGAAGCTTAAATCCCTTCTTTAAAGAAATGTAAAGAAGCTATTGCTTCTAAACATCTTCCCTATCAACAATGGTGCGAAAATCCTAACGGCATAAATCGTAACATCTTTGTTCATGCCCGGAACAGATGCAAAAAAATTATCGACAAAACTAAGGAGGGATACAATCAACGAATTAGAAACAAACTTCTTAGTTATGCCAACAAGTCTAGGTCCTTTTGGTTAGACGCTAAGGCAGTTAGTCAAAGCTTCATCAAATCCACTATACCACCACTTACACAGTCAGATAATTCTATTGCAACAACACCCATTGAGAAAGCGAACTTATTGGCTGAACTATTTGCTTCACATTCTAATATCGATTTCCAAGGAAAAACACTACAGTCAAGGATGCTCAATATTGTCTTTGGACAGCGTATCATAAAACGTATTTTAATGAAGCCAGAAACCAAAAAAGTTTTTGGTGCTGACGGAATACCTGCCATAATACTCAAAAACTGTGCAAGGGAACTAACACCAGTTTTCTGTAGATTTTTCAATCTATCCTGCAGAAAGGGAATATTTCCTTCGTGCTGGAAATGTGCCACAGTTCAGCCGATACCTAAAAAAGGCAAGAAGACCTTGCCAAATAACAACCGACCAGTTGCACTGCTTTCAATAATATCGAAAGTCCTGGAAAAGGCTATAAATCAGCATCTTCTAAAATATCTTGATGGATTCAACATTATTAGCAACCATCAATATGAATTTTGTAAACATCGTAAACATAGATCGATAGATCTTCTGACTTATGTAACACATTTTAAACAACGCAATTAAACACGCTGGAGAATCTCGAGCAGTTGCTCTTGATATTTCCAAGGCATTCGACCATGTTTGGCACGATCGATTTTTGGCTAAGCTACGCTCTTCTGGTATGTCTGAAAGGTTCTGTTTGTGGCTCTCATGTTTCCTCAAATAGCGTTCTTTATAAGTGGCAGTCGACGGATTTCTTTCTAACACCTTCACTATCAACGCCGGTGTGCCCCAAGGCTGTCTCCTACTCTCTTTCTCATTTATATTAACCATCTGCTGGAAAAGACCGGGGATCCAATCTACAGCTTTACAGATGACAGTACACTTATCTCTTCATTCACTTTGAACGCTCGAACATCGGCTGCTCAGACAAATATCCACAGAGAGCAGGAAGACATTTAACTTAACAAGGACCTGGAAGAAATTGTATCTTGGGGTGACAGACAGGTCAAAAAGTTAACGTTGCTGAACCCGAAATAGTTACGTCGGGGCACTCCATTCCTCTAGCATCGTCACTTAATTTATTGGGCGTTAATTTGGGGGCAAATATGTCTTGGCACAAACATTTCGAACTAGAAAGCTTTTAGATTAAGCAATCTCAGGTTTTATACCATGGATAACATAAGAAATAAGAAGAAATTTGTATATTGGTACACACACATACACCAATATACAAATTTCTTCTTATTTCTTATAGAAATTCGACCACCTATGGAATATTGCTCCCATGTTTGGGGTTCTGCTCCCAAACTTACATTGCATTTCTTGGATTCTATTCAGAGAAGAGGTGTTCGCCTAATTGGAGACCCGGAACTCTCCAGTGGCCTTGATTCATTGTAACATTGATTCATTGTAACATTGAAGAACGGTTTGCGTCTTGAGTCTATTCTACAAGTACTTTCATGAAAGTGTTGGATGGGTGTAGCCGGCTTAATTCCTCCCAGAGTGGTGCATGCTAGAAATACACATCGTGCTAATACTTCAGATTCGTATGAGTTTCAGCTTGTTAGGGATTTCCCTGTAGCACAAGTGCTAGACCCATAAATATATATGTTTATATATATATATATATATATATATATATATATATATATATATATATAGCAAGATATAACGGATACCTCGTACTTGGTACTCTGATTCTCTGCAGCCATACTTGCAGACAGAGTGGTTAGCAAATTGCCAACACCTCATCACAGGCAGCGCGATTTTTCGGAAGATTCACCTCAGGCATATCCGGTTCAAGGTACAACTGAAAACGGACGAAAGCCCATATTTCAGCAGTCTATATATATATATATATATATATATATATAATATATATATATATATATATATTTGATATATATGTGAAAGTGAATATTTTTTATTTTGGCTTACCTTCGTATTGGGAAATGACACATATTGTCAAAACTAAGAGAACAATCTAATATCTATTCATTTTGTAAACCGAACAAAACGATGCAATATTAGGTAGTCAGTTTAAATAGGAATTTTTACATATTATAGACAGGTACTTTAAAGAATTTATCTTACTATTAATTCTTCTTAGAATAGTATATTTCGGAAAACAGAATTTCAAGAAGAGAAACACAATGAATATATTTCTTTCATATTATGGTATCTGTCTAGTCAAAATAGGAAAAGGAATAGTGACGCTGGACACTGATTAAACACTATGAAAAATATAGCACTACAAAAAATTGGTTCTAAGAATGGGGAACCATAAACAACTATATTTCAGTTTTAATGATAATTATAAATCCTCGTTCAGGTAAGTATAAAACGAAATTTTTTAAATAATTAATAGATACAAATATTACAAATTTAACATTTCCCCGCACCAATAATTCCAATTCCTCTCCCCACCTCGTTTTGTTTTTATAATTTAATTGATAATAATGACAGAGTAACACAATTTTCAGATTCCTCGACTCTAAGAACCTTCTAAAGGATGCATAACATAATATATAACGCCACCTATAACTATAAATATCGTAACCAAAACCTAAGAGAAATTCCCATAATAATATTGGAAATATGAAAAAATTATCGGCCCCTACCGCTTTTCCCTTATTTGAAATTGATATTGCATTTCGTTCGAGAGTTATCGTGCCAACAGACAGTGTAGAAATAAATTACCGGACTTTTCTTGATCTAGGGACTCTAAAACGTAAAAAAATGCAAACATCTCAAAGACTATACACAAATATAATAACTCTCTTTCGCAAGGGAAATAGAAGTTTACAGTAAGGTCATGTGTATCGAAATCTTTATGTTAATAACCACTTACATAATATTAAAAAATGTTATTCTAAAATTAATGGAATTCTTCTGGTAAGTCTTTTTATAAGTTAAAATACGCAGAAGATAAAATTCATAGACGAACTATACTGGTATTGTCAGACTCGGATTTTTAAAAACTGACTCATATCGATATAAATCCACAGTGAAAAATTTACGTTACGCACTTTTTAATCTTCTATATCATTGAGGATACTGAAATGCTAAATTAGGGTAAAGCATTGAATTCTTATTATATTAAAATTAAACAGTATTGAATATTTATATTATTTTCAAAAATATTGGAACAAAATCGAAATCGGTATAATTTAGTTTTTTAAGTTAAACAGGTAAAGAAAAATTTTAAATATTTAAAGAACCTTTAAAATAAACATATTTTTATTATTTCTACCTTTCGCCTTGAAGCTATGCACAATAGTTATCTTCACCACACCAAATTATCCAGTCTTTATAGCATCCATCTTCTGAAAAAATTCAAGTGAAGATTTTCCTTCCCAATTTTCTTTATCTCGGTATCAGAAAAATTGTGTCAAAAGTCCATTGCAAAATCGTGTCGGCAAAAAAACTTATCGAAGGTCACGAAAATCAGTTTTTCTTAAATAACTCGTAAACGATTGGTTTTACGTGAATTTCATTATTATGGAATTTGTACATCATTCAAACCGTTTCGAGATATGAGGATGAGCAATACTCCACTATACTTTTATATATAGTGATGTATGCAGACAATATGATGCATTTATAAGTAGAAAAGCCGTTTAATACGCACACAGACACACACACACACACACCCGTAATTCTTCCTTTCTGAGGTGTCCTTGAATTGCACCCTTCTTCATAATAATGATAGTAACGACCTTGAGTTGCAGCTGCCTAGAATTCCATTGTAATCTCATGGTCGATGTATACCCGAAAATATTTGACAAAGCACTTTGTCCCTTTTAAAACTCAGTTTAATACTACGTATCATAGAGTTTGGACGTTTTATTCATACCGAAACATTCTGTAATTCTATTACAATGACTTTTTCGAGTGGTGCGATCGTGACTGTTGTTCGCAGTTTAGAAACAATTAGAAATGCGAGTGTTGAAAGGAGTGATGAACATATCGATTATTTACAAAGCGTAAATACTGTGTACATGTTGAGTGTCGTAAAAAACTATACAAAGAAATTGAACATTGAACCATCCAAGAAACGTCGTTTGACTGATTCTTCTTCAACGTCTCAATGCTCTCCTCGTAAGCATAGATCAACCTCATTTGACTTTGATACATTGTGTATTTTTTATGGTGAACTTACCAGCGAGAAAGTAGAGTAAAAAAAAGGATAAAAATTATCGATGAAGTATCCGACATGCAAGTTTTTTTTTATGGATCTAGCACACGTGCTGTAGAGAGGTCCCTAAAGCGCTACTGGAGCTACACGTGTGCGGAAAAAGCGATTCACGTTGTTCTTGAATCGCTGTAAATTGTACTCAGTGGGAAACACAGTCCTGGGCAAATTATTCCAAAGGGATGATGTTCTCCATATAAAAGACTACTTGAAAAGCGTTATACGAAGAGTAACAAGCTGAGCCTCATACGGATGTGAAGTATCAGCGCGACGTGTATTTCTAACATGCACCGCTCTGGGAGGAATTAAACGGGCTACATCCTCCGAACACTTTCCATGAAAATACTTGTCGAATATGCTCAAGTCGCCAACCGTTCTTTAATGTTCCAGCGAATCAAGGCCCCCGGTCAGTTCCGGGTCTCCAATCAGACGAACAGCTCTTCTCTGAATAGAATCCAACAAATGCAATGTATGTTTGGAAGCGCAGCCCTAAACATGGGAGCAATATTCCATAGTTGGTCGAATTTGAGCTTTGTAAAAACTTAACAATTGTTGTGAAGTGTAAAGCTTCCTGGTTCGAAATAATATTCCCAACTTTTAAGAAGCTCTCCTTGCTATGCCTGCAACATGTTCATGCCAGGACATATTTGCTTCCAAATTAACGCCCAACAAATTGAGTGACGATGTTAGAGGAATGGAGTGCCCCGCCATAACTATGTCGAGTTCAGCAATGTTAACTTTTTTAGAAAAAACTGCCGCCTGAGTTTTTGTAGGGTTTAAATTCCACTTGGTTACTGTCACTCCAAGTTAGAATTTCTTCTAGGTCTTTGTTAAGTTAAACAACTTCCTGCTGTCTGCGGACACTCGCCTGAGCAGCCGATGTCCGAGCGTTCAAAGTGAATGAAGAGATAAGCGTACTATCGTTTGCAAAGCTGTTCGAATGCCTTGGATATGTCAAGAGCAACCCCTCGAGATTTTCCAAAGTGTTCAATTGCGTTGTTTCAAACATGTGTTACATAAGTCAGAAGATCTCCTGTTGAATTATCATTCAATTATCATTTAAGGATACTGTAATATGAGCAGCAGATGCGAGCAACGACAGTTATGGGAGAACTGTAAAGAATCGTATCAACTTTGAATTCGAATTAGATGGTGCTAATGCGATCTACCATAATATATGTTTTGATCATTTTTATTTTGCCAACTTCTGATCGGAAGAAAGGTCGCTCAGCAGACGAGGATATTTCCACTACAATGAATGAAACTTTTTATTATATAGAAAATAATGATGATTGTCAATTCACTCTAGGAGAGCTAAAAGATACACTTAAAACTTATGTTTTAGCCGATAAAACAATAATATCTAAATTGATTGAACGATATGGTCATGATATCATCATTACTTTCAAATTTAAATCGATGACAATTATTTGCCTAAGCGATACTTAGGTAAATGCTTTATGTACTTCGTGGTATGACAATAGAAAAAAAAATCCCAAAGAAGAACGACATCGGATTTTTGAGACTGCTGCATCAATTACACAAGTATACAAAAAAATCTAGGTCTTTTAAGTGAGACATATGTTTTCGTAAATCATTTTTTATGCTAAATACAAAAAAAATCATAAAAAGAGACATCCACCGTGAGATTTTTTCAGAAAACACACTTAAAGTAAATACATTTTAATAAACAATGAAAAACTCTATAGTCATTAAAATTATGGAACAAAACTATTATTTCGGACATCTTTAAATGTTCTGAATCTACATTTCTGATTTAAGTGTTCATGTTTAACAAAAAATACGCATACATCACCTTTAACTAAGCTACGTAGCAAAATGCTGTTTAAAATAAATATGTGCAACCGCTAAATTAAAAAAAATGTTTTTAATTTTTATTAATATTTTAAGATACTGTATCCACAGTTTAGAAGTGAGCACATGATTTTATCTGTGCAGAAAGACTGGGAAATTGAAATGGACATATAGATGAAAAAAATTATCCCGTATTTTATTCGTCAAAACATTTTTCTCTACGCTAAATCCACACAATTATATCGGCAAGAAATGTTTGAATTAGAGAAGATGGATCCATGTACTTTTAAAAGATTCACTGAAGGATTTTTTACAATTAAAAGAACTGATAAATTTAATAGTGGTCCATGGTCTGATATGATAATTAAGCAAACCCTAATGAAATCAATGAAGACTGAAGGCGGAGTATCTCGTGGAAGAAGCACACAGCAAAGTCTTTTCAGTAAATGGATATATGTGAAGCAATTGAAAATTTCTGTAGAATTCTCTAGATCGTACGGACCAGCATGTTGATGCGAGAGAAACACGCATTACTTGAGATGATGAAGATCTTCAGAAATTGATAGACTGGTTTACAAATCATTATCCATTCCCAGAATTGAAAGATATTGTATCACTGTAGACAGGTCTAATTGGTGACAACAAAATATAAGATCGGTCTCAATTTAATGAAAGCAAATATCGGTAAAACTTTTAATCAAGTAAAATTTGAAAGTTCAACTTCTTTCACTTCAAAAAATGAACAGTGCAGTAAAGGTTCACGATAAAAGTAATAGATTCCTGACTATTTTTTCAGAGAATAAGTTTACATAAAAAAATTCAGCGACAACCTCACACTATGAGTTGAGTCCTTACCTAAAGGCGCGGAAATATGCAAAAAACAAAGACTTAAATTTTGATAACATTGCATACGTTATCGACGGGGGGAATTCTTCTCCATCGTGTTATATGGCAAAAAGATTCAACTTTCTATTGTGTCATCGATCAATATATTCATTATCTTCTCAATAATTATGGTTCTAATATAGTTGTAGTGTTTGATGGTTACGATGACAATAGTAAAAATATTAAAGCAATGGAACATCTTCGTCGGATGAAAACAACTCCAAAATTTGCTAACATATTCTTTGAAGAATCTACGCCCATAGCTAGAAATCAAGAACAATTCTTTTCTCATAAATTCCATTTATTACAGGTTTATTTTTCTACTAATTACCAAATTAGAAACTGTTAATATTAAAAGTAAACAAGCGCAGGATGTGCTGATGTTTTAATAGTCGAAACAGCTTTGGAGCAATCGATTGATAACGCAACAATTGTTGTTGGATAAGATGTTGATCTTTTAATACTTTTAATAAGACACAGTCTCATCTACCAGAACATCTACTTCTTAAAACCTGGGAAAGAAAATATTGAAACAAAAATTTACATTCCCTGGGCCATTGAGAGGTGCGCAAACTGTAAAGATTATATTTTATTTTTACACGATATAAGTGGTAAAATAAATTTATTAAAATTATTGCAAAAAAGACCAGATTTACTTAAAGTAATTTTTTTAAGCAAGAAAATTGTTCGCCAGATACTCTAAAAACACACCTTGCGTCTACCTCAAAGGTGGTACGGAAACGATTTTTCTTTATGGTTCTAGCACACGTGCTACAGGGATGTCCCTAAAGCGCTCCAGGAGCGGCATGTGTGCGAAAAACCACTTGAACCACTGTAAGCATCGTAAGCAACCGGTGAATGCATCGTAACACCCAAATTTTCTCAGCCTCATATCTCGAGAACTATCAGTCCCAGGCAAATTTTCTATAGAATCTTTTTTACGCAAATTTTAACGGGGAATAAATTTCGTGGTAATAGAAATTTACGTGAAACCAATAGTTTACGAGATACTGATCCTCGCGAACTTTGGCATGCGATAACTTTTTTTGCCGACTTGTTCTCGCAATAGACTTTTGACACAATATTCCTGATATTGAAATAAAGATAATCCTGAAGTCTTCACTTTTTTTCAGAAGATTAGTCACTTTTTTATATTAAGTGACTAGACTAAAAAACGAGTTTCGCGTTACCACAACACGAGTCGACTGTTTTCGGAGTAATACTAACAAACCTTATATAGTGACACTGTGCCAAAATTTCCAAAATTCCAACACAGCTGAAATTCTGGACTAAACTTTAAATACGAATGTATATTAATGGCACATTTTGTTAAACCTTTTTCCAGAGCACAACCACTTTCAACAAATTTTGTAATATTTTCTAATAAAATACGTCTACAAGGCTTGACACCGATAAAATACTACTCGTTTGCAAAGTAGAAGTATCGTGAAAAAAACAACTTCTGTGTTTTTTTTTTTATTTCCTTATAACACACAAAAACAACTTTTTCAGAATTCTTAGAGCCTAGGAATCTGAAAAATGTGTTATGTTTCCAGTTTTAACAAAGGTTGTATGTAGAGCGACATGTCAGATTTCAGTTGTAAATATCTCGGAATATCTTATTTTACACAAATTTTTTTCTGATTACTACCGTACAATACGAATTACTTATCATGTAAAATATTGACTTGTAGGGGTGTATTTAAATCGTGCTCCTTCTATCCGACGATTTCGACTAAAATAAATTGCAGTTTAGATAAAACAAGCGAATAAAATTCGTATATTACATACGCATGTCTAGTAGTAAGTAATAATTTTTCATTTTTAAGACAATTTTTATACCCTCTGGATTCATGATGAGATTTTTTAAAATTCAGTAATGCTGTCGTAGTATAAAGCTTAGTAATGTCGTACAAGATCCACAAAATTGATGGTGGTAGAGCGAGTAACTTTTTAAATCTCATACTTTAAATTATGAACAGTTACGAATCTTAGTTTTTGTTGCAAATAATAGGTCTCCCGTTGAAACATCGCATATCAGATGAACGTATGTTTGCACTTGGCAGAATTGAACCATATATAACTATTATTAACACCGAGGTAATTAAGGCCATAGATTGAGAATTTTAAGACTACAAAAAGCATTCTTAGTAAATATGGTTATTTGGTTGGAAAATTTACATTAAAGGTCCTAATCACGCTCATGTTATTCACTTAATTAGTTGGGAAGTCTTGTATTATACGAAAGACAAATCATATCATTCATACAATGGTTTCCCGAAAAATCAATTATATATCAAAATGTTACTTTAACTTACATCAATGGCAATGCTGCAAGAAAACCGAAAGGTATCTGGTGTTTTATAGTACAAATCATTTTGGATACCGGTATTGGGTATTGCCACTTATATTCATTTTAGTGGTAGGTTATATATAAATTAAAATGCTAATTTAGGCAATATTTATTTGTTGGATAAAACTATTACCTTCATTACTTTTATTAACATTGTCAAAGCCGTTGAACCAAGGAATAAATTTTGAAACTGTAAAAATATTATAAAATTGACCAATTCGTTACTAGCCAAGGTAACTAACCATGATATTTTTCAAAGTAATTCGAGATCTTGATCTACTTACATGCATATGATATAGGTATCATTTATATTAAAAGCCTAGTAACTTTGTGTATCATCTTCCTAAAATTCTAAAATACAATGACAAAATATCTTGTAAAATTGTGTATGTGTGAAACATGAACAAAAAAGGTCTCAACACAAAGCAATGGATTAGGAAAAACATATATTTTCAAGACCTATTTTAAATATGTTTTTCTATAAGCTGTTATCATTAGAAGTACAAACTATTAAAAAATATATTTATTTTGATTGTGGTTTATACTATTTTACAGAGAACAGTCTTGATTGCGTCCTAAAAAAGTTCATTTGTCTCCTACTTTTCTCCTTGCGATATTACTTTCAAGAAATGATGCAGCTGTTTTATTCAAAACAGAGACTCACTCGTTCACATTAAAATATGATTATAATGCTTAATATTGGGAGATATAATGTACAGTTTTCACTCGTCAAAGAAATATTTTTTACAGAACAAATCGTTTTAAAACTAAAAAAATACGAAATTTTCAGATGTAGCATTATAGAAAATATTGGAAATCTAGATTATGACGACTAGTAAAGAGAAAGAAAATGTCTAAATAACTACGAGACTTGCAGAAAACCGAAGATGTATTTAAACAAAAAACCAACGACTAAACTCCAGATTAATCCCCTAGTTTCGAGTATTACCTCAAAACGTCCAAACTTAGCCTCCGGCAGACTTTATATTTCGTAAGTTTCTAAGGACTAAAATAACAATAGTTTAGATTTTAATTTCCGGTAAGATATATTTTCAATTTAGTAATTATGTAATTATTAACAATGAAAATATCGTTTTAAATTAACAATATAAATCCTCCCAAGTGATGCATCTGTTAATAATTTATGTAATTTTCTACAACGAGTTGGTTATAGTTCCTTTTAAACTTGAAATTTTTTAACAGGATTCAAATTCCTCAGATTATAAAATATATACAGGTATACATTGTTATTAACTACTCATAAACATCAACTTTTGCTTGCTAACATCTATATAACTCTCTATTTATTATGCTATACGAATATATCTATTTAATTAGCTATTTTTAAGAAGAAATTTACTTGCATACCAAATTAGCTTTTTTTGGTTATTATAAACCTTAAAGCTATTATATTACAAATATATATATATATATATATATATATATATATATATATATATATATATATATATATATATATGTATATATATATATATATATATATATATATATATATATATATATATATATATATATATATGTATATATATATATATATATATATATATATATATATATATATATATATATATATATATATATATATGTTTCACGTCAACGGGGCCACCCCAATACCCAAAAATAGAATTAACGAAAACAAATTTCAAGGTGTCAGTTTCTTCATTGAAACGTAAGCTTTCAAACGCAACTTGACCCTTTAAAAAAAAAAGGTGGCGGCTCACTATGGTGGCTAGAAACAACAAATCATGATTTCTAAGCGGAGTTAACTGAACTTCAAAACTGAGACAAAATGGAATATTGATGTAATAGTTAGACTAACCAATTAATTTTATGTAATACCAACATGGCGGATCCAATATGGCGCCTAAAACCGAAAATTACTCCGGCCAGAAAAAGTGCTATCTCACTACGAAATCTCCATAATTACTCATTTTTCGTCTAATATATATATATATATATATATATATATATATATATATATATATATATATATATATATATATCGCTTTCAGTTTGGATGTAAATATTATATCCAAATTTTTAAATGAATTTTTCTTGTTTTCATATTGGTTTACCTGAGGGTACCGCCATCCGAGTACGGACCCGTACATTTTCAAATTTTATAAATGTCATTTTGACGAAATATTTCACGGTTTAAGTATTGAAATAATCTTTTAAATAAGCGTAAGACAAGTAATACACGTAGATCGGTCTGTTGCAGATTGTTTTTAAAATTATAAGCCCTAAATTTAATTTTCATAAATTTACCATTGATAACGGCAAAGTCCTTGGAGTTAAGGTTTTTTACGCTTTTCCGATAATAATTTTGTGAAGAAGCAACAATAATTTTTTCCACTATATCCAGTTTATCTTCAGTTTAGAATGAGGTATTTATATAATATGATGGTGTAACAATTCACAATCGTTTTATTCATTTTCTTTTAAAGACACTCGAGCTATCGATTGATATTTCAATATGGTCTATCTTGATGGCGCTAAGTATTTATAATTCTCGCCTAAAGAGGGCATCACCAGTTGAAACATCACTAGTTAGACCTAGTACCCACTAAACGAATGTTAAATGTTAGTTCGAAAAAACATTCTAATAAATAGAAAACTCGTTAACGCCCAACATATAGTCAACAGCTTCAATCACAAACATCAGGTTAGAGCTGTCTTCGTCGACGTCTCCAAGGCCTTCAACCGAGTCTGTTACGAAGAACCCATCCTAAAGTATATCCGCCACGGCTATCCCACAAATATCACCACCATTTCCGAAGTTAGGCCCATTCGAACCGGAGTCCTCCAAGGCACCGTCCTCTCCTCCAGTTATTTAAAATCTACATGGCTGACATACCCAAGTCGGAGCACATTTCTCTTTTTATGTACGCCGATAACACCGCCATCACAACCGCCTCCAACGCCATCTCAACGTGCTAGTCCCTTGGTTCGAACACTGGCGAATCTACCTCAACACAACGAAGACCCAAACCATACTGTTTTCAAAGGCCCGCTACTTACTGTCCGAAAACCTCACTCTCCAAGAAACCCGACTCCGATGGTCAAACAGCATCAAGTACCTAAGCCTCCACTACGTCAAGCGGCTAGTATATAAGGGCCAGGTTACCGCCTCCGCCAAGAAAACCCAGCCCAGCAGGGTGCCAGATGTCACGCATCCGCAGGTCTACCCTCCAGACCATCCAAAACAAGGTCCACCGCATTATTGCCAAAGCCCCATAGTTCATCCGCAACAGCCAACTCCCCCGAGACCTCCAGATGCCCACAATCTATGAATTCATCAGCAACGCACGGACCAAATTTCTCGACAAAGCCAACCACCACCCCAACCCCACAGTCAGAACAGCCTACTGCCTCCCTCCACGCCATGCCTGCCGCCGTCTGCCAAAATCCAGCGACCCTCTGCCTCCGGATTAACTTAAGTTAACCTTAATTGATTTCTTTCAATACATTTATATAAATTCGTTACCTAAGCTAATTAGGTCCTTGCCACATCTTAAGTTCTAAACTGTTAGTCATGTTCTATTTTATGATTGTAATAATAGTTATAGTTATAGACTAGCTAATTGTCAATAAATGAAATGTTCAATGTTCAAAAGGAATATTTTCAAGCAAATCGTTTTCTAGAGTTGGTTCTCCAAAGTACGGGGATCTAACAGGACACGCTAAATATGCCAGGGGTGATAAAAATAGAGAGAAACACGTTCGGAGAATGTTACGATAAAGTTGTTTGGGGGTTTCATTTCGGTTAATTATTTTGACTGGTTCTTTTTTTTGCCGTTTTGCTCTTAAGAAGTTTATAATTGTATCTTTTTGTCGGCATTATTAAAGCATCTGCTAAAGGATGAAAGAATTTCCTCTAAGACTATCTGACCATCTACCAATAATCATTGAATATGGGAATATTGCAGATAAGAAAAGTAAACGTGTTTCAAAAAGAAAATGAATTGGCAAAAATTCTAAAATCTTTTAGACTAAAGCAAGTTCATACGTCCTACTCACAATAATGGGGACATTGCATTGAAACAGCTGTAAATACAATTACTAATAACATTATTTCTAGCTTATCTACAATGTTCTGAAAAAAATAATCAGCTAGTTTCAAAAATTTAATACAATTAATAAAAATAATAAAGCAAAAAAGAATTCGAAATTTGAGAACACTAAACCCCAAACCTAAAAATCAAAGGAGTCAGTCAGAGAGTCAAAATCAAAGAAGTTATCAGCTCTTTAATTAGGGCACTCATAGAGTCATATCTGAATCCGAAGATTTAGTAAATACATTTTAATAAATAAAACAAATTAAAAAGTAGAAGTGTTTGTCAACAATTTCAATAAGTAATTCTTATAACAAATATCGCATGAGTAGTGAGAATCAAACAATAAATCGTAGGACTACTAACCACACAGGAATAAATGAAGATAAGATTAAAAACTTTAATATTAATTTTGATTACAAAAATGCCTCGTCTTGATTGTATTAGAAATAAAATCCTCAAAAATTTACAGAAAAAAAAAGCATAAGTAAATCACGATTTACTATAACTATTTTAATATAGAGCTACTTGCCTAAAAGTTAGAAAATAAGAAAAATAATTCCGTAAAGTGAAATCGGAACGGTCCCTGGCGGACAGCTATGGTTCGATCGGCTCCTTATTCAGTCTCTGCAAAACTATTGAAAATCTAATATTGTTAAAAATAATAATTTTGTAATAAGTAAAAATATATTACCAAATAAACAGTGACGTTTTAGAATCGACCGCCATGATTCAAACAACGAGACTGACATCAAATATTCTAAGGAATTTTAATCGTAAATTTAACAAAGGTACAATATGACATTTGTTTGGATGTGAGCAAAGCCCTTGATAGTAACATGATGGCTTTTTCATAAAATTAATTAGCATTCATGGTGTCCTTAACGTGGATATAGTTGGTAAAAGATAGTGGGAATGAGGACGGCGGTAAAAGATATTTATGTCGATTCTTTATTTCAATCTTTATCCAGCTTCCATTAATAGGATGAGTATGCCTGATGATGAAACTAGGATAATCCTCGATACTAAAGTTATTCGTCCCTTACCTATAACTCAAGTTAACTAGTTAATAAAGAAATTACTTGTTATTTTGAAATAAAATATGTACAGCTTTATTTTCATAAGAAAACAATCACTATGATACTAGTCTAGGTTGTGTATATTGTAACAATCTCTAAGTAGCTTTTCGTATATTTATATATACAGTTTCTGTGGTTTGCTCGATGGTCTTCTATATCAAAAATGAATAAAAGTTAAACGGTGAAACGTTGAGATTCCATTTCAAGGGACATTCAACAAGATATCTACTCTGATATCATTATTGGACAGGTGAGTACGCGCTAGATAGTACATATTTCTGCTTGCAATATATACCCAGATATTAGTCGGTCTGCAGCATTAGCTTGAATTGAGACGATAGCAAATGCAATGCCTAACTAAAAACCTACACTGAATATCTCTTAATATGTATTAGTATTCTAACTGAAATTTTAACTAACCCAAATCTCCATATGTACCATGCAAGGAAATTCGCGATCTAGAGCTGTGGTTCCATTTACGATTTTTAGAGGTGACTTTACGACAACGATAAAAATTATACTATATTACTAAATAAAATATTATTCACTATTCACACATAATAGTTACTAGGTTTTTTTACGTTTGAAAGCAAACCAGCCCTATATTTTTGCTTGAAGCTATCAATATTCGGTTAACCGATCAGATAATATACAAATAATTTTTTTCAAATATTAAATTTATCGGTATTCGGTATTCATTCATACTAAACACGTAAAACGTTTGGAACCTCTTACGGACTCGGTCAGATGAAGAATCGTGGTTCCAAGCGTTCGAGTATGTCAATTTGGAATAACTTTTCGACGTTTTGATACATTTGCTCAAAGCTTCATCACGCATTTCTACTCTTCGGGCATAAAACACTAAATTCAGTGGTCTTATCTTGAAGAACAAAAATACCTGAAAATGTCTCAAAAGCTATTCAAAATTATTATAACCTAATTTCAAAAACCACAATTTCTCAAGTATAATGTGTTACGTAAAAAATAAAATCAGAAAGCATACCACAAACGAAAAAATACATCTAAACACTTAGAAATTTTTTTTGAAACTTTTACAAAGGTTAAAGGCAATAATGCCCATTTTTACTCATTCCTTCGAAAGATCTATGCTAATCTAACAACTTTTAGATATAATGTGAATGCCATAAAATGTTTATATTATTATTCAATATACCCTGAGTAACCGGAAAAAGTTTTTGCTATTCCAATACAATCTTAAGTCCAAAGTTCTACACCAAAAATATTGCTTTACTCCTATTAACATTATCTGCTTCTTTTGCCCAAAATATCTTTAATGTGCACTTAATCTAAGATAACCAAAAGCTATCTTGATACTCTTTACCTATATTTTACTATATAAGTTAATAAAACGACACATGTAAGTAAGGGTAAAGATAAAACATTTTGTAGACGATAAACATAATATTTATAGATTAAATAATATGTGCTTTTAATTAACAAAGCATACATATTTGTGATGAAATTATAAATGGTCCTAGAAAATATGAGCACGTGTCTTTAGTAATGGTAATTTTAGATCTTTAGTCATTCTGTCTGGCACTGTGATAAAAAGTTCTTTTTAACACTTTAATACCTACGTAGTTATTAAAATTCGATTTAGTAAATAAAAAATGTGTTTAATAAAATTGAAAATTGATACATGCAACATATACTTTCTAAAAAAGTGCATGTTTAGTTTACAATATTTTTTGAACTGCCCTGTTTAGATAAAAGTTTTGTAGAATCCTGTAGGATTCAGTTAGTTCACTCTGAACCGTCAAATTCACTACAAGCCTGGTTCATGTAAAAACTTGGTTTATGATAAATAAGGTTTGTAGCCATGAATATAACTATCCTTTGGTATTTAAGAAGCACCATGGGCCATATTCGCACGTATTTCTCGGTGCACGCATCTTAAAGGATGTTATTCGTTGCAAAGTCACTACGTTTCAAATTCGTTTCAACTTTTAAGTAATGTTTTCAATTTTTGTTTAATTTTTGTAGAATGTATTTTTGAAAGTATTATTTAAATTATATCAAACTCATTTTTTCATATCCTACTGACTATAAATAGAGATAATAATTTAATAAATAAATAAATTTCGTAAAAATTTGACAAAATAAACAACTGTTTGTGTTATTTATGGAAGAGAATCTGAAAGATAATTTTATAGGAGTATCTTTCAGGAGCCCTTATTCAATATACATAACAGTTTCTACATGCCCCCTACTTCAGGTATGATATCCCTCACTAACATTTAATTAGTAGTGAGGATGTTCTGACCCATCGAGGATGGAATTGAAACTTTAGTTTCAAGATTTCATTATAATCCTTTTTACAAAAAGCTATAAAAACTAGTAGGATCACATTTAGGTTCATAATGGGGAAATATAACATAAATTACAGACTATTTCTATTTCAATTACCAAATTAAAAAGGAAGTTTGGTTTAGAAATAAAACTTATTATCACCGAGTGAAACAGCCTGAAGACTTGGATTGCGGGGCGTACGGAATGGTGTAAATAATAACAAATATGTCCAGTGGTGTGGATTCGATACAGGAGAAATTACGTGGAACTACTTCTTACACTTCAGTTCAGTTGAAAAATCCAAACTGCTTTTACATTTAATTAAAATGTGAGTAATTTAAATACTTAAAATTAATTCGCAGTGGCGCCTATGTCTTTTGCGAAACAAGAATGGTAAGTGGGGCGTTAAAAATTGTGTTTTTGATTTGGTACATGGTGGTTGTGTGTGGATTCGATACAGGAGAAATTACGTGGAACTACTTCTTACACTTCAGTTCAGTTAAAAAATCCAAACTGCTTTTACATTTAATTAAAATGTGAGTAATTTAAATACTTAAAATTAATTCGCAGTGACGCCTATGTCTTTTGCAAAACAAGAATGGTAAGTGTGGCGTTAAAAATAGTGTTTTTGATTTGGTACATGGTGAGGAATTAAAATTTGTATTTTTAATTTGGCATACGGCTTGACATGAAACGTAATAATGTCGGTTTTAAGTTGTGCTATTATTTACCCGTTATTGTCCTCGCAAATATAAGCTGTAATCAGTATTTTTTCTTGAAATCGCTGTATAATTACATCAGTTTACATGCTATTTTTGCTTAGATTGGAAATACTCTAAAATTAAAATGATGATTTTTAGATTCCTGTACTCTAAAAATTTTGAAAAGAATATATAACAAGATATATGAAAATCTACACCAATCATCTACCCTCCGTCTTCACTTTTAAAACCCTATATATGCTTAACTATAAATAATCTTGTCTAAAATTTGTTCTTTATCTAGACCAGAGAGCCTAAAAAAATTTTCATGATACCTGACACAAGTTCCTTTCGTAGTCCAAGCAGTATATGTTTACAATTCGGAATCATATATCTTTTCATTCTAGGTTTATGGTGCCAACAAACCAATGGACCAATAGACATGCAGATTAGCGAAAATGGTAGTCCGTAAAAACCCTCATTTGATGATTTTTCCACGAATGCAATACTTCTTTTTAACAGAGAAAGTAAAACATCACATTAGAGATGAAGATCAGAAATACCGCTGAACATTGGGAGAATATACAATGTTGTCATTTACTCTAACCACTGAAAACTTCCATTACCATAAACAATGATCAAATTTATTAAGTAGAGACCAAGAGAAGGAGTCGGAAAAGCCTTGACTAAGCTAACTTTAAGTATTACTTCAAAAAACAGACTGCTGAAATGAAAGCTTATCTTCGTATTGAAAACTGGTAAATGATGAAACTGAACAAAAATTAAATATCTGTTCATTTTTAATTAACACCATGCAGTGTAAGATACGGCATATACCATAGATAGTTTATAAAATTGAACTTACAGCTATTTTATTATATGAACATTTTTAAGACAAAAATTTTAAAAACAAAAACGTAATTCATATATTTTCTTGTTAAGTATTATATCCTTTGTTTGATTAAATCAAAAAAAAATTGTAACAAAACGTCACATTTTGGTAAACATGGAAAACTAAAAAAAAAATGTTTTAAATATAATTTACATTTTTTCACACTCCATGGTCCTTAAATCACAAAAAACTTAATTTCCATTTTATCTGCTGGTCTGTCCATCCGTTAATTGGCACGATAACCCTCGAACAAAATGAGATTTTGAATTTAAGTTCGATAGATACTTCAAGTACGAAAACAGTCTTTTATGGGTCTAGCACACGTGCTACAGGAAGTCCCTAAAGCGCTACAGGAGCGACACGTGTGCGGAGAAAGCGATTCACGTTGTTCTTAAATCGCTGTAAATTGTACTCGGTGGGAAACACAGTCCTGGGCAAATTATTCCAAAGGGATGATGTTCTCCATATAAATGACTTCTTGAAAAGCGTTGTACGAGGAGTAACAAGCTGAACCTCATACGGATGTGAAGTATTAGCGTGACGTGTACTTCTAACATGCACCGCTCTGGGAGGAATTAAGCGGGCCACATCCTTCGAACACTTTCCATGAAAATACTTGTAGAATAGGCTCAAGTCGCCAACCGTTCTTCGATGTTCCAGCGAATCAAGGCCACCTGTCAGTTCCGGGTCTCCAATCAGTCGAACAGCTCTTCTCTGAATAGAATCCAACAAATGCAGTGTATGTTTGGGAGCGGAGCCCCAAACATGGGAGCAGTATTCCACAGTTGGTCGAATTTGAGCTTTGTAAAGAATTAACAGTTGTTGTGAAGTGTAAAGCTTTCTGGTTCGAAATAATATTCCCAACTTCTGAAAAGCTCTCCTTGCTATGCCTGCAACATGTTCATGCCAGGACATATTTGCTCCCAAATTTACGCCCAACAATTTGAGTGACGATGTTAGGGGAATGGAGTGCCCCGACATATCTATGTCGGGTTCAGCAACGTTAACTTTTTTAGAAAAAACTGCCGCCTGGGTTTTTGTAGCGTTAAATTCCACTTGGTTACTGTCACCCCAAGATAGAATTTCTTCCAGGTCTTTGTTAAGTTGAATGACTTCCTGCTGTCTGCGGATATTCGTCTGAGTAGCCGATGTCCGAGCGTTCAAAGTGAATGAATAGATAAGTGTACTGTCATCTGCAAAGCTGTAGATTGGATTCTCGGTCTTTTCCAGCAGATCGTTAATATAAATGAGAAAGAGAGTAGGAGACAGTATGGAGCCTTGGGGTACACCGGCGTTGATAGTGAAGGTTAGAAAGAAATCTGTCGACTGCCACTCGCAAAGAACGCTCTCTGAGGAAACATGAGAGCCATAAACAGAACTTTTCAGACATACCATAAGAACGTAGCTTAGCCAACAGCCCATCGTGCCAAACACGGTCGAATGCCTTGGATATGTCAAGAGCAACCGCTCGAGATTCTCCAAAGTGTTCAATTGCGTTGTTCTAAACATGTGTTACATAAGTCAGGAGATCTCCTGTTGATCTATTTTTACGACGGCTATATTGGTGATCGCTAATAATGTTGAATCCTTCAAGATATTTTAGAAGATGCTGATTGATAGCATTTTCCATGACTTTCGATATTATTGAAAGCAGTGCGATTGGTCGGTAGTTATTTGGCAAGGTCTTCTTGCCTTTTTTAGGTATTGGCTGAACTGTGGCACATTTCCAGCAGGAAGGAAATTTTCCCTTCCTGTAAGATAGGTTGAAAAGTCTACAGACAACTGGTGTTAGTTCCCTCGCACAGTTTCTTCTGAGAACTATGGCAGGTATTCCGTCAGCGTCAGAAGCCTTTTTGGTGTCTAGCTCCATCAAAATACGTTTTATGATACGCTACCTGAAAACAATATCGGGCATCCTTGACTGCACTATGGGAATATTAGGTGGTGTTTTTCCTTGGAAATCGACAGTAGAATAAAGAGTTCAGCCAACAAGTTCGCTTTCTCAACAGGTGTCGTTGCAATAGAATTATCTAGCCGTGTGAATGGTGGTATGGTGGATTTGGTGAAATTTTGACTCACTGCCTTAGCGACTGACCAAAAGGACCTGGAATTGCTGGGACAAGCGATAAGTTTGTTTCTAATCCGTTGATTTTGTGCCTCCTTGGTTTTGTCGATAATTTCTTTGCATCTGTTCCTGGCACCAACAAAGGTGTTACGATTTATGGTGTTAGGATTTTCACGCCAATGTCGGTATGCAAGATGTTTAGAAGCTTCTTTGCATTTTCGGTCAAACTAAGGCTTGCCGTTGGAAGGGCATTTCTTCGAAAAAGGGATGTAAGCCTCCATACCGGCCAAAATAACATCGGAAACCTCCTTGGTGCAGTCAGATGGGTCATCGGTTCGAAAACAAACGTCTAACCAAGGGAAAGTTCGAAAATATTCCATGAGATCTTCCCATTTAGCAGATTTGTAGTGCCAAATCTTGCGCGTTTTGGGCGCGTCTCTGTCACTGATTGGTAGGATACTCGATGTCAATAATAGTTTATGGTCGGAAGAACCTAATGGAGGATTTACGCTGACAGTGTAAATCTCCGGATTGGTGGTTAAAAACAGATCAAGAAGACTGGCGAACTTCCCGTATCGGGGAGGGACAGTTTTTGAACGACATTAACGACGGATGAAAAGGATAGTGTCACAAGAAAACTTTTTGAGATTTTTAATTAGATAATGGACAAATTTTAAGCTAACTATTTACAGTATACCCATATTTCTAGGATTCTTAGAGTAAAGGAATATAAAAATTCTGTTATTTTTATTTTTTCTCATAGAATAGTTTATAAACGATATTGCCAGGTTTTTACTCTAAATATTTCTGAAAGCCTTTATCTGCACAATTTTGTTCTAATGATCAATATTTCAACTCATTGCTTAAATGATAAATTAAATTTTAGGGAGAAAAAGTTAAACACGCATACTTACAAGGAATGTATGGAAAAAATCACTTTACCGATATTTTCACATAAAACACAAAGGCTGGTGAAACAGATGCAACAATAAAAACTCGCCTTTTATTTCATTAGTTCAAAAAACTCTACTTCGAGATTCTGATCTTTTATGACATCCAAACCTCAACGAAGGAGGCCTGTCAAAAATGTAAAGTATGTATCTCTTTTTTTTGGAATACCCTCGTTATTTTTTTAAATTTCCCGGTACGTCTCAAAATAATAATATACTGATACTAAATTTTAATAAATATTTTATTCAATTTTTCTTTTACAAGATTCCTTTATATGCATTCTTCGAAACTTTACAAATACATGTTGGATGCTAATTTCTGCAATAATAGAGAACAATAGCCCAACGCGTTCTAATATAAAACAACTTTAAACAGTTTTTGAACAAAAAAAGAATTTTAAGACAAAAACCTTCAGCGAGGAAGTTTATATAATGTACCCTTTATTTCCTCTAATTTCTAATAGTGTGTGGAATTAATACTACAGGAAAAATTGTTTCTAGAAACTTTTTTCTTACAATATTTCCCTATGTTATGTATTGGGATAAACTGCTACTACCTTACCCTAAATTCAAAAAAAGCAATGTTATTATTATGGTAGTAACTACGTACATAAAAATAATACATAATAATTTGTAATTCTAAATTATCACAAACAAAATGTACAAGTTATACATGACCATGGCAGTTATTGTCATAGTACTTTGTTTTTTGCTCGATAATATTCACAATGTACTGACAGAGTTACTCCATTTACCAATTAGGATTTTCTAAACCGTAAAATATGCCGGAAGGCAAAATTTCGTTATTTATTAAAATAAAGTTAAAAATATGAACAATTGTTATTTTCGAAAGTAATCGAAAAAAGGAAAGTTATAATTTTATTTTATTTGGAAGATTAACTTATTAGTATTACAGAAAAATAACTATAATTCAAAATTCATACTTCTTAAAAATCTTTAAAATAAAATTTTTTTATACGATTATAACTTCTCTTGGGTAAAAAAAAAACACTTCTACGCTCAATCTTGTAGCATCTGGTACATTTTTTTTTAATACATTGTCAGTCTTCAATTGAATCATAAATGAGTTACCACTGTATCATAGAAAATAGACCTAGACCGAAACTATAAGTTAGTAAAATTGTTATTTCTTTCTCACATTTCAGATATATAGCTGGGATTTTTGCCAGTTTTATTTTATTATACATTAAATTTTGACTTGCCACTTGAGTTGAAGGTTAGATAACAAGAAATACGTAAAATAAGTAATTACCGTTAACATGTAATATGTTTTTATGATTATTTGTGTACTATTAATTTTCAAGAAAACATTGATTTTTCATTTCAAAGATAACTTTAACAAATGACTCAAGTGCAAATTCGCAATACGAATTTTAGCCAGAGTAATAACCAATATCATGAAAAAATAGTCCATAAATAAATATATACATTTTCTTTATAACAAAAATTATTAATGGGAATAGCAACATCATTAGATTAATTTCACGAACTTTAGCCGTTTTAGGGTTATGCTTTTGCACGACATGGGAACATCAAAAAATAATTGTACAAACTCGAATTACAATCTTTCACGACTTTATTTAGATTAGAAATTACGGTTTTTGAGATTGCATAAAATTAGATTACTTACTGACTTTCCGAAGTTTCAACCACAACTGCACGAAGCATGTGCAGAGATCCGATCTCTTCGAGATTAGAATATTATATTATACTCGCTGTCCACATATGATGCGGACCGAAACCTGTCTCTGAATTATGATAGTTAAGATTATAAATTTCGCTTAATTTTCTATATGGTTTAACGTAAAACAACTTAAAATAGGCAAAAGCCCATATTTAAGCAGTCTACCCACTGTTCTCTTATTCGTCCATCCATCCCGAGACGCGTTTCGCCGTATCACGGCTCATCAGTCGGGCTAGGATCGACGAAGAAGAGAACAGAATTTTAAGTACTTTATTCCGGCACTTACGGAACACAACGGGCTTTTGCCTATTTTAAGTTGTTTTACGTTAAACCACATAAGGTCTGAGGTTGATTCCTCGCAAATCTCGCTGCCTGCCTTTAGTGTTGGCTGTGCC
Source organism: Pachyrhynchus sulphureomaculatus (assembly GCA_019049505.1). NCBI lineage: Eukaryota > Metazoa > Arthropoda > Insecta > Coleoptera > Curculionidae > Pachyrhynchus > Pachyrhynchus sulphureomaculatus. Next base: position 101,395,043 of record CM032446.1, on the reverse strand, counting down.
AACCACTCTGTCGGCTTGCGGCTGCTGTGTCAGCCTCCGATTGAGTACTAGGTGTGCGTATTTGGCACAATTCGTTGTATCTTACCGTTGTGTTCCGTAAGTGCCGGAATAAAGTACTTAAAATTCTGTTCTCTTCTTCGTCGATCCTAGCCCGACTGATGAGCCGTGATACGGCGAAACGCGTCTCGGGATGGATGGACGAATAAGAGAACAGTGGGTAGACTGCTTAAATATGGGCTTTTGCCTATTTTAAGTTGTTTTACGTTAAACCACATAAGGTCTGAGGTTGATTCCTCGCAAATCTCGCTGCCTGCCTTTAGTGTTGGCTGTGCCAACCACTCTGTCGGCTTGCGGCTGCTGTGTCAGCCTCCGATTGAGTACTAGGTGTGCGTATTTGGTACAATTCGTTGTATCTTACCGCTAATTTTCTATACTTTCGTTTGTGGAATTTTGAGATTGCAGCAAGAACTTTGATTTCCCTGACACTGATGTTGTATTCTGTAGAATGTTGTTGTTCAGCTACCGCTGATTTTACAATTCGTTTCTTTCTGATATATCTTTCATGTTCCTTAATTCTGTGAATATTGGTCTCTTAATTTTTCCTATATATACTATATGACCATAACAGACACAGGGGCACCTTCAAATAGATTCCGTCTTGTAACAAGTAACAATGTTGAAAATTGTGCAAATTTTAAATATATACCTTACATATATATATATATATATATATATATATATATATATATATATATATATATATATATGTATATATATATATATATATATATATATATATATATATATATATATATACATATATATATATATATATATATATATATATATATATATATATATATATATAACGTAAAATTACATTGTCTACTAATATACTCTTATTATTATTTTATTTGGATGTCGGGTTTTTCGAAACGTTTAAAAGGACTTCTAATATTATCATTGCTATATCCATTGCTTTTTGGGACCTTAGGCAGTTTATCATATATTGATACAGTCCCAGATACCAGTGAATTAATGGTTCATAGGTTTGGGAGGGCTGATGGTATGAGTAAGCATTCGGATATCTATTAGTATGAGTTGGCTTTTTGTAAACCGAATATTTCAAGGTGCAGTTATTTTACCTATGTATCAGTGCCTCCAGTTTATGTACATACAATATTTCCATAATTTAAATACTATTAAGCTTTAAGAAATTATTTAGAATAGTAATACGATTAAGTTTCAAATGAGTAAGGCCTGTTTAAAAAAAAAATAGATTTGTTGCTGAAGAAAATCCAAAAGCAGAAAATGTAATTAAAATTTCTACATATGTCTGCAGTTTAACCATACATATATTTTCAATAAGCGAGTTTCAGTCAGTACATTAATCAAAATCTATTCTATAATAACATTATTTCTGGGAAAGTTCGTATATGTATTTTAAAATTTGAAACCACTTTAACCTGATGCTCTCCTAATTTAATGAAGGAAAACATTTGGATTTCTGGATGGCCGCTTAGAAGATGTTGCCATCCACAAATTGAAATATTAAGGTAGATCGTTGCAACATAAGACATTAAATATTAATTAGGTAATAGTATCAACCTCAACTGATGTTCTCGCGCTTTACGAAACATAATTCTGATATCATGAAAATCACTTTTATTTTCGGCTTAGACGTAACTCTAAAATTTGTCTTTACATTGGATGTGACCTCTTTTATCATTTTGGGTTTTTTAGTTAAAACATCATTAGTTTCATTTACTGCCTTTATCGACATCATCTTTAGAGCACTTTTCGCGTCTCTACGTGATGAAAAAACCATAAAGCTGAATCCTTTGCTTAGAATAGCCTTACTCAGATTATCGATGAAAATACATGGATTCCTAATCGTGTTGGAGAGTTTGCTAGTCTATACCCCTAATCCTTGTATTTACACTAACACCATCAATTATCTCTTAAATTCTTCTGACCATAGATTCAATGAGTGTTCTACCAGTTACTGACAAAAAAAGTGCCTATATCGAAGAACTCAAGGATTATTTTAAAATTCTTCCTTGGCTGAGCGTTTGTTTTAGCTTTGACAATACATCTGACAGTACGGAGGAAATCTTTGTTTATATTTTAGTCAGTATACAGATACAAAGTCGTGGTTGTGTACAGATAGTGGCGTCTAAGACTAATGTCATGAATCGTAGGTTGTGCAAGAAATACAAACAAATAAAAAATTTGCGAAATCAAGAAAGTATAAAAACAGAGAATTAAAAAAAAACCTATAGACCGTCTTAATGCTTCAAAACATTTTTGATGGCGTATTAAGACATGTTAACAAAATTTCAGCAAATTAACTATATAACCATCTCCATTGTCAGAAAAAACTATTACAAATGCTCGTTGAACTATGCTTTAGAGGCAACTACGGCGGGACCTATGCCATCACTAGTCAAAAATGTCGGATAATGATTTCAGATAACTTATTATGAAGTGTATCTTAATGATCTTAGTCACCAAGCAACCTAAAAAGACAATATTTCCTTCTTAATGGAAATACACTTCAATTCAATTGATACCAAAGAATATAAAACGACCATAATAACAACTAGTCCGACCAATCGAACTGTTTTAAGAAAATTAACAACTTGACAGTAAATGAACAACTGTAACAGTATTAGTATGCGATCAGTAATATGGTTGCAGAAAGAGAGCAGTAGGAAATATCAACATATATCGTACATCACCACTGAAAATTTTGAAGAGCCTTCAACTGTTAAACTTAATCTAGGAAAGCAAGTTTAGTATATCTGACATGACACGTTGCATGTGCTAAGTTCTTATAACACGTTGCATGAGCTAAGTTCTTTTTTGGCTGTTGAGTTTTCGAGGCGATTTTTCCTTTCAAGTGGCGCCTGACGCATTTTATACTGATACCTTCACTAGTAACTCTGGTGCTCTGCAGAAATATATGCTCTGCTACTTTGTTTCTTTACATTAGCGATCTACAAGAAAAATAGAGAGATCGATAGAATTTGTTTTAAGACAGTTTTGCAAACCAATTTCCAAAATTTGAAATACACCAAAGTATCACAATAAATAGAATGTAACGCACAAAAATGCACGAAACACAACATACATTGTAAGAATTACAATTATTCGAAATATTCCTGACGTGTGTAGGACATAGCTTCTGTTAGGAATAGATGACTTTTCTTTTAGAATGCTTAAAATTGCTAATGCATTTTACACCAGAGGGTTAACTATCCGTATTATGAAAAATAATGAAAGCATAGTCACTATTATCTGGTAACGTGTGTTTTGTATAATTTTGTATGTTTTAAAAGGGTTAAACTTCCATGGAAAATTGTCAAAAAATAAATATTTCACCATGTACATATATATATATATATATATATATATATATATATATATATATATATATATATATATATATATATATATATATATATGTATATATATATATATATATATATATATATATATATATATATATGTATGTATATATATATATATATATATATATATATATATATATATATATATATAATCGGTATGAAAACAGACTACTTGGAGACAGCTCTGGGAAACTTTGGAACCTCAGGAAAAAAAGAAAGAGGCGAAATGTTGCTTAACTTTTTACTGAAAAACAACCTCTCTCAAACGAATATCTTCTTTCTTAAAAAGCTACACAGGAAATGGACTTGGAAAAGTCCGAACAGCCAAACTAGAAATGAGATCGATTTTACGATCAGCGATAAAAAAAATATTTAAGAAGCTCGCAGTTATCAATCAATTCACAATAGGTAGCGATCATAGAATGGTACGAGCCATAGTTGAAATAGTTTTCGGCAGTTAGAGATAGCGTTTGGTAAGGATAGTCATCACACCAGTTTCGACAAACCTGAGCAATATTGAAAAATGCCAAAAAGACATTAGCGAGAGGTAATAAATCCAGTAAATAAAAGCACGACATTACGAAAGAAATACCAATAGCGGTTCAAAAAAGCGAGCAAAGACATTGTAAATCTAGAAAACCAGATGAAAGACTTAGTCCCAATACACATAGCAAGGTGACAAATCAGGGACAGATACGATAATACTGCAAAACATAACCAAAGAGATATCGAAAGCTATTAGGAGGGATAAGAGAACCGATCTTTTAAGGACAGTGGAGGACTATTTTTTTTTTATGGGTCTAGCATACGTGCTGCAGGGAAGTCCCTAAAGCGCTCCAGGAGCGGCATGTGTGCGAAAAAAGCGATTCACGCTGTTCTTGAATCGATGTAAATTGTACTCGGTGGGAAACACAGCGCTGGGGAAATTATTCCAAAGGGATGATGTTTTCCACATAAAAGACTGCTTGAAAAGCGTTGTACGCGGAGTAAGAAGCTGAACCTCATACGGATGTGAAGCACCAGCGCGACGTGCATTTCTAACATGCACCGCTTTGGGAGGAATTAAGCGGGCCACATCCTTCGAACACTTTCCATGAAGACACTTGTAGAACAGACTCAAGTCGCCAACCGTTCTTCGATGTTCCAGCGAATCAAGGCCGCCGGTCAGTTCCGGCTCTCCAATCAGACGAACAGCTCTTCTCTGAATAGAATCCAACAAATGCAGTGTATGTTTGGGAGTGGAGCCCCAAACATGGGAGCAGTATTCCATAGTTGGTCGAATTTTAGCTTTGTAAAGAATTAACAGTTGTGGCGTGTAAAGCTTTCTAGTTCGGAATAATATTCCTAACTTTTGAGAAGCTCTCCTTGCTATGCCTGCAACATGTTCATGCCAGGACATATTTGCTTCCAAACTAACGCCCAACAAATTGAGCGACGATGCTAGAGGAATGGAGTGCTCCGACATAACTATGTCGGGTTCAGCAACGTTAACTTTTTTAGAAAAAACTGCCGCCTGAGTTTTTGTACCACTTGGTTACTGTCACCCGAAGATAGAATTTCTTCCAGGTCTTTGTTAAGTTGAACGACCTCCTGCTGTCTGCGAATATTCGCCTGAGCAGCCGATGTCCGAGCGTTCAAAGTGAATGAAGAGATAAGCGTACTGTCGTCTGCAAAGCTGTAGATTAGATTCCCGGTCTTTTCCAGCAGATCGTTAATGTAAATGAGAAAGAGTGTAGGAGACAGTATGGAGCTTTGAGGGAAACCGACGTTGATTGTAAAGGTGTTAAAAACAAATCCGTCGACCGCCACTCGTAAAGAATGCTCTCTGAGGAAACATGAGAGCCACAAACAGAACTTTTCAGTCATACCACAAGAGCGTAGCTTAACCAACAGTCCATCGTGCCAAACACAGTCGAATGCCTTGGATATGTCAAGAGCAACCGCTCGAGATTCTCCAAAGTGTTCAATTGCGTTGTTCCAAACATGTGTTACATAAGTCAAAAGATCTCCCGTTGATATATGCAGAACTGTATGGAAATCACCATGAAAACCCAGCACAACAGCAAATATCGAGAAGAAAAGAAATCAGTTAAAGGTCAGAAGAAATTCTAGATATGTGAACTAGCGAAATAAGGCGTGCACTAAAGAAAATGAGAGAAAATAAAGCTTTGGAACAAGATGGTATGGTAATCAAGGCCATAAAGCATGGTGGTTATGTTCTACTTAATAAAATTAAAACCCTCTTTAATTTATCCTGCATGGTGTCTCAATAGCAACTAAATAGAACATTGCCGTAGCTATGCTGTCACATAAAAAGGAGACAAGACAGACAACTACCGACCTACCAACCCTCTGAATCATTTATATAAATTATTTACCAGAATTATCACCTACCGACTAGAAAATAAACTGGATTTCCATCAACCGAAGGAACAGGCTGGATTTCGTTCAGACTTGAAAACAAACGACCATTCACATAGCTTAAAATTGTTATTTAAGAAGTCCGTAGAATATAACAGACCGCTAATATTTGCTTTTATGGATTTCAACAAGGCATTCAATAACGTTCAAATGGATATTATTATGTAAGCACTCATTGAAAGTAGCATTTTCCTATACGTCATATTCATTCAAAACATATGTAAGAACGCCACAATGGCTGTTAAATTGCATGAACTTACAAATAACATTAGAATTGAGCGAGGAGTTCGGCATCATTAACCGTCTCTAAGTATGCTTTCAAGAAGCTAAATTGGAAGAACAGATGTATTAATGGAACTTAACCAACTACGATTACTTGGTCATCATTGCGAACGATTGATATGTAAATTATATTAAGAGAACTGTCTGTTACGTGTGCATGCATTGGTTCATAATATTAAGTCTAGAACAATAAAATTTATGACTAACTTGGTGCAGTCTAGTATCTTTGACAAGGAAATCTACCAAATAGTGACTCAAATACATGTATTTGGGCCACGAAATAAGCATCCTCGACCAACATCCGAAAGTAGAAGAATCGGTTTAGCTTGGGTATCGTATAGAGCTCTAAAGGATGTATTTAAGAAGGACATTTCAATTAGCCTAAATAAGAAAACATTTAGCCCGTGCATCCTTCCAGTCTTCGCCTATGGGATTGAGACGTGTAAATTTACTATGGAATTTACACACAAACTGATGTCTGCACAAAGGCGCATGGAGAGGTAAATGCACTGAAGTCACAAATGTCATCAAACGTATAGCTACTTTAAAATGGAAATGGGCAAAAGACATGGCCATACTTAGAGATATGAGAAGCGCAAAACATTGGAATGGAGATTAAGGGCAGATAAGCTCAGCAGAGGAAGACCATCGACACATGGGTCAGATGATATTAAGAGGGCCGCTTACAACTGGTTGCAGATTGCCCAGGATAGACAGAGATGAAATTCTCTAGGGAAAGCTTATGTCCAACAGTAGATGCAAAGGGCTGATTGATGATGATATTGTTGCATTATTCGTTAAACAGAATGAAAAAAATAAACGAAAGTAGTTGCTCAGTTTTTGAAAATTTGATATGTTTAGAAATACATCAAATAACAAAATTCCTTTTCTGATTTGACTTTATCAATTATTACGTTGTATTAACCTACTACCTGCACAGTAAAGAATTAAATGGGAAACATACTGATTATTCATATACAGATCCAGAAAAACTTAATACGTAAGATATTCTTACCATTTTCGTTTTTAGAAAATAAGTAAAACTACGGCGACGAAGACGGGTAAAATAATTTTCATCTAATTGAACCAATAAATTACATGCATTATATGAAAGAACTTACACAAGATTTTAGTGTGAATTTTATGATATTGGGTTTATTTTTTAGTTTGTGTTTAAAGACTATACTTAATTTGTAAAGAACTAATTCAGTGTATTTTTTATTATTTAGTAAGTATCCAGACCTCACATAGTTTTGGTCTTATTCAGTTTTTTATTTTATGTACGATTTTAGTAGAGCTAGATTCATATCGTAAATACAGCTTTTGCAAAAAAAAAACTCTACATAACTATTACTACCCAAGTTGTGTGTCAAATTAAAACTGCCCCATTTATGACAGTAAAAACTTTCCATCGGTCAAAAAATGAAAATTACCTCCTTGTAAATAAGATACCTATAGTACACAGATCTTATTTAGTTGCCATTCACTTAATACATCCCGTACATGAAATGGAACTCGTTCATTGCTTCTAGTAATTTAACTGGCTGAGCGATATCACTAAAGTCGATAGGTTTTTCCAGCTAAAAAACTCCACTGTTATTATTTCCTCACAGAACTACGAAAATATAAAAAGTAACCTCATAAATAACCAGGATGATCAATAACAGATGACAAATTACAATAAGAGAAAGATACTGATTACATCATAATTGTGATGTTAGTTTTTCTTAGAGACAAATATAAATTCTAAACTTCCTTAATTAAAGGCTATAGAGTTGAAATTATATAGATGTCTCAGATGTTTTTATGGTATTTGCATAAATATGGTTTAGTTATCGACAGTATTATCTAAAGAGATTTTTAGAGCTCTAAAGTTATAATTTTTAACTCTACTTAAAGTTTTGGGCACAGAATTTCTAATAGCTACTTTTCACAATTTCTCTTATGTACTTTGAAAAAACATACACAAAAAAAAACTCAGTATTCCTTGGCTTTAAAACTGATAAATTTACAACAGACGAAACATTTAGTTCCTAAAATCTCGTTAATAATAAGGAAAATATCTTATTAAGGTCTTCCTAACATTATCTCTCTTTAAATCTAATTAGGAGCAGATAATATAACTGATCATGAATGTGGACTTAACATGTCTTTTTGATTTTAGAATATTGCTGTCAAAATAAAGGTAAACTTATTAATTATTTTGTAAACAGATGACTAAATCTCAGTACACTACATATTTCAGACCTATAAAAAAATCTATTACTACTTTAAGGAAACATGTACATGATAAATTCGGACCTAAAGCTACTACAATAAAATATGACATACAGCATCAAGTATATTTTTCCTGTGATGTCTCTCTAATAATTGGCTCTGCGGAACTGTTTAGAAATGTAAATATATGTTTTCATTTTCACATGAATTCTTTTTTGGAGTCTATACTGGTCTATACTTAGAGGCACCGAAGACCAAGGGAAGATAAGTTTTTGTTTGATTGAGGCTTTAAACAGACTTGTTTATTGCCTTATTTCGAAGTTTTAAGACTCCAGCCAAAATCTTATACTAACGGTAAGCTTTTATTACTATTAATATTATCACTCATAATAATTTTATTATTAATATAAATTTTAAAGTATTAACATGTTAAACCCATATAAAAAATATTATTACATGCAGAAGACAGATATCATATACGGGAATACCTGTGGGATGGTAGTGAAATTTGCAATATCGGTAAAAAAATTTTACTTCTTTGTTCTATACATTATGAAAGTACTTGAAAAATTGTTTTCGGCAAGTTTAATAGTAAATTTCATAACATTAATTCAATTTCTTTTTTTAGGTGTTAAGTGCTAATAAAATACAATTTTAAATTGAGCGAAGTAAAAAATTATTACATCCCTTACTATATCAAAAAGTTCTTAAATAAATTACAACAGAAACATCTTATTGCAGCAACCGGAAATTAAAATTTTATATCAATTTAAAAAATTCTCGATTTTAATATTAATCTTTAATATAAGCTGTATTCGGCAACGTAACTTCTCATAAAATTACCTTTTAGAGGGCACTATAAACTTTCTGGACTACCTACTGAGGATAGCTTCAGGATCCCCATATTATGAGCAACACTATTTTTAATACCTCCTGGTTAACACTCCTTGTTTTTGAGACTGTTGCATGACAACTCATAAATAAAATATCAGTTTGAAACTTGGTCCACATGGTATACTTAATTTGGGGATTTCCTATAAAACCGGCGAACTTATTTTAAATAAGAGACAATCTTTATAATTAGAAAGTTGAATAAATATTAGGTATAACTAAAATTTGTTGATTTTGTAGTTAGATTATCGTGTCGGAATTTGGGAAAAGAATGAAACCGTTCATAAACGACACAAATATGCATCTGAACGAATTTACAATATTTTAGAGGGACTTTCCATTATTCTTTACATTTCAAAGATCGAGTTGCATATCTTCAACTTTAATTTTGTTTCTTTCAATATTTAAAACAAAAAAGGAAAGTTAACAAACCACTTAAAAGTACATATTTTCCCTTAGGGATTTTCCCAACCTGTACCTATTTTCACACATTCAAAAAGTAGTGCAGGATTTGCCTCTTTGCTCGTAGCAAATCGATATTAACAAATCTTTTTTTTTGGTATCAAATGTTATAAAAAATACGTTTAAGATTACAAAAAGCAGGAAAAGTTTACTGTAACATGAGAATAGATACAATATAAAATTCTACCTATTTTAAAAACAATCATGAGTTCAAACTTCACTTGTCAAATTATCATGTGCTCATAAAACGGTTATATTGGTGTCGTTTTCTTTAATAAAGCGGTACGAGACGAAATATTTACTCCTGCTCTATCTTTGACATATGTTTGAGTTAGATACAACAATGTATATACATCATAGGCGACTTTGTGAAGTTTTTTCTTTATTATTTATTTATATGATTAATTCAATATATATTTTACTATAAAAAATGCATGTAACCATAATTATCTAATATCCCACTCAATAACCAAGAAAGAATCTCATAATTCTATTGAAACGATACAAAGACCCAGCCCTCTATACCTCTGGCAGTCTTCTGATGTTAATAAAAATAATAAAAAAAGTAGTATTTCAATTCTTTGATTGAGAGAACCCCAAAAAAAACTATAACATGACAAATACGAAATAATTTTTGTACCTCCCCTCTCCACCTCTTTGGCCTCTTATATATGCTTAAAATTTACCATTCTCCTATTTGAAATACCTGGAAAACTGTTCATAATTATGTTAAAACCAGACAAAATTTCTCCCGTCTCCTTCACTCTGTTAGAATTAAGAGCAAAACTTAATTTTTATATTTCTACAGTTCAAAAACCCTGAAAAGGATATATAGCACGACATATGTGAAACAACCCGTCTAACCTCATCTCCCATTCCACAAACCCATTATATATTTGCCATAAATAATATGCTTAAAACGTATCAGTTACAAAAACCAAAAAAAAGCTTTCAAAATCCTATTAAAACTATACAATTTTATGACCCCCACCCTTTCACCTCCATCTTGAGTTAAAATTAAATAACAAGAAAATAATCTGATTTTTCAATTTCTCGACTCCAAAAACCCGAAAAAAGACAAACATCGCTCTATATAGGAACTCCCCTAATCTCCTCTTCCACCCCTTTAACACCTTTATTTAGGTTTACTCTAAATACCTGTACAAAATATTTATTTATTGCGAGGATGGATTAAAAAGTTAGCGGCCTCACCAAAAAATAATTATAATATTTATATTATAGTACCCTGAATAAGTTCATACTTTCTTTGGTTATCACAGTGTAAAATTTTGTTCCTGTAGAATTTTGTGGTTTTTAGGTTAGAACGAGCTTAGTGAAACCAAGTGCAGCGTTTTTAGAAAAATGGAAAAAATTGAACAATGTGCGGTCATCAAGTACCTTTTTAAAAAAAGATTAACACCAAAGGTGTTCCACGATGATATGAAAACAACACTAGGGGAATCTACTCCGTCATATACCACTGTGAAAAAATGGGTTGCAGAATTTAAACGTGGACGAGAGAGCATCGAAGATGAGCCTCGCGCCGGCCGGCCAACGACGTCTACGACTGAAGAAAACATCAACAAAGTATGTGATCTCGTATTGAAACACCGCAGATTAACTACTAGGGAGATTGCAGACACTATAGGCATCTCGTATGAACGAACACAAAACATCATTGCCAACGAACTCTGGTTTTCTAAGGTTTCCGCTAGGTGGGTCCTCAGATTGCTTTCAGTTGAACAAAAACGAATTCGACTCACTATTTCTCGCGACTGTTTGAAGATGTTTGAGGCTGATCCGCAAGGTTTTCTTAACAGGCTTGTGAGAATGGACGAAACCTGGGTTCACCATTGTACTCCAGAGTCAAAACAAGAATCCAAGCAGTGGAAGAAATTTGGTGAACCGATCCCAAAGAAAGCGAAGGCAATTCTGTCTGCTAGAAAAATGATGGCGTCAGTTTTTTGGGATGCTAAAGGTATTATTACGGTGGACTACCTTTCGAAAGGCGAAACAACAAACTCGACTTACTATTGCACCTTTTTGCGTCGTTTACGTCAAGAAATTAAAGAGAAACGCCCAGGATTACTGAGAAAAAAAGTTTTGTTCCATCAGTACAACGCTCGCGTTCACATGTCTGTTAAGTCTATGGCTCAAATTCGTGATTGTAGTTTCGAATTGCTGCCCCACCGGGCTCATTCTCCTGATTTGGCATCTTCGGACTTTCATCTGTTTCCAAACTTAAAAAAACACACACAGATAAATTATCAAACCTAATGAACTCGTGAAAATTCTTGCTCAATCTACACTTTATGAAGAACATTCCAGAATTTTTTCAGAACTTTTTAATCAATACCTTTTCGAGATAGGGTAGGTGGACAGACACTGCACTCGTGATAATGAAGAATATCCAAGAAATTTTTCAAAATTTTTTGATAAGTACTTTTCGAGATAGAGTGGGGGGACAGACATTTTTTAAAAATAATATGAAGAAAAATATGCCCAAGTATTACACCATATATATTTTTGAAATCGTGTTTTACACGCTTTCATTTAACACCCCACTCGATGACCTCAGAAAAAATGTATATAGTGTGAGCCAGGCAACCATAAATAATTTTTGAAATTGTTTTGAAGTTATTTTCCAATGTTGCTACGCAACTATATAAAATAGTGGAATAGTAAAGGAATTAATAGCTTAAACGTATTAATACTTGTTTAAAAACATATTTGATGCATTTCATTACATACATTTTTTAGGGGTTAAAATTACCCCTAAATCAACTGCCTTCTCGGACGACAAACCCAACTACTGCATATACGTTTGTACTATGACATGTAAAGTTTATATGACATGTAAAATTTATCACTAATTCTTATTACTTTCGTTAAATAACGTGCTATAAATACTGTACAAAAACCGTCACACATTTCCTTGAGTACTTATGGTATATTCATAAAAGCCGCTCGTTCTTACAATTTTGTGAACGAGTCGACCGAAAGAACGTGGTTCTCGAATGCGTCAAAGACGTCATTGCTAAATTGTTTGGGTGTTATTAAAATAAAGATGGATTACAAATAATGATATTTTTCTTTTTTTAGTGTTCCGTACGGAACACTTATAAGATCACTTCGGTGTCTGTCTGTCTGTCTGTCCGTTTGTCATAGAAAGTTGAAATTTGGTAATAATATAGGAATTGATGGCCTCATCAGAGCCATGTAGTTTTGAAAGTTAAATTTTGACTTAAGGGGTTAGTTTTGGGGGGTGAAATATATATATATATATATATATATATATATATATATATATATATATATATATACATATATATATATATATATATATATATATATATATATATATATATATACATATATAATGTAATACTTGCGCGCACTTTTCTTTGTATTATTTTTTAAAAATCGCGAAAAATCGCTGTCCACCCGCCTTATCTCGAAAAGTACATATCAAAAAATTTTGAAAAAATTCTGGAATATTCTCCACGGGGTGTAGATTGAACGAAAATTATCACGAGTGCATTACCTCTAATAATTTATCTGGTATATAAAAAAATCAAAAATTTCAAGGTCATCAGATTTTAGTAAAGATTGAAAACAAACTTTGTTGAAAACTCATTTGGGGTGTGTTTTGTGAAGTCACTGATCATTTTATACCTCTGTAACAAATTTTTTTATTTGAAAAGCAATCAACGTACGGAACACTAATTGCGCAAGTTCAACTTGCACTTGACCGGTTATTTTTTTTTACTAACATTACATATCTACAGTATTTATTTTCCGTGCAGCCAGGATGATATTTGATAAATTTATTTTAAATTAAATTTCGTATTAATAATATTTCCCTAATTTTTCAAATTGTTTTATTTAAGCTAGAATCTACGCACAATGGTTTTATTTAAGCTAGAATATGGTCCTACACGACAAGATTTTTATACTTCATAAAAGAAAAAGCGGGTCCAAAACTCTAATCAAGTTTTTTCTCTGTTGATCACATCCTAACTGACAAACACGTTGCAGAGAGGCAGTTCTGTTGCATATGCATATTGAACGTTTTAATAATAAAATCTCTGACTCAAACTCTCAACATTTCAATATCGTCTGAATTTGTATTATAATAAATCTGTTTTCTTTTGAATGGCAGTTCTTTGTTGCACTGCTTTACGAAAGAATAATTCTTTATTGACTATTCTTCGTAATAAGTTATAAATTTCTTGCATTTGCTTGAATCGTAGATCTTAAAGCTATTCTTTGATATATTTGTTGTAACTTTCGTATTGCTCCTTCACTTTTTGCTGTTTTGAATCTTCATTAAATCTTCTCTTTCATACTGTTTTTTACACTGACCATTTTAACACTGTAATATCATTATTTATCATTTTCAAAAGCATTTACTACAGATTCTAAAGTACTATAAGAGAAAGGTCGATAAAAAAAACTTTTCACTCCTCTTGACAAAATAATCTTGATTGGAAACATTTCTTTTCTTTACTTACTACAGTCTTCTCGTTCTGGTAGTTGTTCCTGCAGGATATTTGGAGGTGATAGTACATTTCTAATATCTCTACTCATAGACGTTCCTTTAAACCTTTATTAAAAGTTTATTAAGGCGAATTAATTTTTTTATAATTTTGAGAGTAAATTTTTACACAATGCAGCAGAAATTTAGTTAATTTATTTTTATTCCATTATACACTAAACTATTTAAGCCGCGTCTGGTAACATAAATTCCCGTGGGGAAGCGGGATAGAATATCTCCCCGGGTACGTTCTGCCTGTCGTAGAAGGCGACTTAAAGAACAACTTGGATAATAGACGCCCAGATCCCACCAGGCAGTGCCCGGCACATCGGCTTAGGCTGCGTGAAGTTACTGAACGGTTCGTGGATGTGCCGATGTTCCCGGACTGTGGGACCAAATAGCATGATGAGGCACCTGGATACAAAAAATTCCGGAAGTTAGGATTTCCGGGTGGGAGGTTGGTTTAGGGGCGTCGAAATGCAGAGATCATAATTTTAAAATAGATTTTTGCAACATACGAGGTTTAAACTCGAACATAAATTCAATGCACCAACACCTGCAATCAAATAAAGCTCATGTACTTGCTTTCTGTGAAACTAAGGTCAGTTAATCGACCAGCACAGCCAGCTATCTCTATCCTGAGTACTACTTCTATTCCCGGTTTAAGCGTAACCTTGTAATCTGTCTTTTTATCAGAAGCGACCTCTGTTGCCAACGAGAGGAGGCGCCCCGAAACTTTGATGTTATGTGGTTAAAAATAACGACTCAACAAAGCACAAGGTTCATCTGCATCCTCTATCAACCACCAAGTGATACTAACATTAGAACACTTTTCGCTTCTCTTACGGACACCATAGATCATTTACATTTAACTATCCAAATGCCGAAATTGCCATCCTAGGCTGCTTTAATGTCCAAAACAAAACTTGCTTAAGTATTCAAATACGGAAGCTGAATCATTCTCAATCACTTGTGGCTTAACTCAGCTTATTGACGAACCAACATGAATCCCTGATCGAGACAGGCAGTTCGCCAGTCTTCTTGATCTGTTTTTTAACCACCAATTACACTGTCACCGTAAATCCGTTAGGTTCTTCCGACCATAAACTGCTTTCGACATCGAGTATCCTATCAACTAGCGACAGAGGTATGCCTAAACCGCGCAAGCATTGGCACTACAAATCTGTTAAATATGAAGAACCATGAGTTCTTCATATTTTCAAACTTTCCCTTGGTTAGACGTTCCGACGACACATTTGACTGCGCCAAGGAAGTTTTTGCTGTTATTTTGGCTGGTATGGAAGCTTACATCCCTTTTTCCAAGAAATGCCTTTCCAACGTCAAGTCTTGGTTTGACCGAAAATGCAAAGAAGCTGTTGCTTCTAAACATCTTGCCTACCGACAATGGCGTGAAAATCCTAACGTCATTAATCGTAACATCTTTATTCGTACCCGGAACAGTTGCAAAGAAATTATCGACGAAACCAAGAAGGCACACAATCAACAAATTAGAAACAAACTTCTTGCTTGTCCCAACAATTCCAGGTCCTTTTGGTCAGTAGCTAAGGCAGTTAGTCAAAATTTCACCAAATCTACCATACCACCACTCACAAGGCCAAATAATTCTATCGCAACAACACCACAAGCTTCTGGCTCTGACTGAATACCTGCCATAGTACTCTAAAACTGTGGAGGGAACGAACACCAGTTTTCTGTAGACTTTTCAACCTATCCTACAAAAAAGGAATAAGGCAAGACGCATTGCGAAACAACTACCGACCAGTCGCACTGCTTTCAATAATATCGAAAGTCATGGAAGGCTATCAATCAGCATCTTCTAAAATATCTTGAAGGATTCAACATTATTAGTGACTATTAATATCGCTTTCGTGAACATAGATCAACAGGAGATCTTCTGACTTATGTAACACATGTTTGGAACAACGCAATTGAACACTTTGGAGAATCTCGAGCTGTTGCTCTTGATATATCCAAGGCATTCGACGTGTTTGTCACGATGGTTTGTTGGCTAAGTTACGCTCTTCCGGTATATCTGAAAGGTTTTGTTTGTGGCTTTCATGTTTCCTCAAAAAGCGTTCTTTACGAGTGGCAGTTGACGGATTTCTTTCTAACAACTTCAATATCAACTCCGGTGTGTCCCAGGTCTCCACACCGTCTCCTACTCTCTTTCTCATTTACATTAACGATCTGCTGGAAAAGA
The DNA here is from genome assembly GCA_019049505.1 of Pachyrhynchus sulphureomaculatus. Classification (NCBI taxonomy): domain Eukaryota; kingdom Metazoa; phylum Arthropoda; class Insecta; order Coleoptera; family Curculionidae; genus Pachyrhynchus; species Pachyrhynchus sulphureomaculatus. The sequence goes on along the minus strand of CM032446.1, from coordinate 101,378,599 downwards.
CGGGGAAACCAATCTACAGCTTTGCAGATGACAGTACGCTTATCTCTTCATTCAAGTTGAACGCTCAAACATCGGCTACTCAGACAAATATCCACAGGCAGCACGAAATCATTCCACTTAAGAAGGACCTAGAAGAAATCCTATCTTGGGGTGACAGTAACGAAGTGGAATTTAATGCTACAAAATCCCAGGCGGCAGTTTTTTCTAAAAAAGTTAACATTGCTGAACCCGACATAGTTATGTCGGGGCACTTCGTTTCTCTAGCATCGGCACTCAATTTGTTGGGCGTTAATTTATGAGCAAATATCTCTTGGCATGAACATGTTGCAAGTATAGCAAAGAGAGGTTCTCGAAAATATGGAATATTATTTCGAACTAGAAAACTTTACACTTCACAACAACTGTTAATTCTGTACAAAGCTCGAACTCGATCAACGATGGAATACTGCCCACATGTTTGGGGCTCTGAGCCCATACACTGCATTTATTGCATTCTATTCAAAAAAGAGATAGATTTACTAGTTTTGATAAGGTGTGATGCCAACGCACACAACGTAACTTGGGGCAGCACCATCAGGACGAAGTCCTTCTAGAATTTCTGGCACATATCAATCCAGAGATATTTAGTAGAAGTAGCAAAGCCATTTTCTTCAAAAGAATCTGAAAGGAGATAATTGATATCACGCTAGTCTCAAGAGGTTTAATCGACGAAGAATCGGGCTAGCGGGTGTCGAATAATATCCGATTATCGTATAATTAAAACAGAGCTTACTTCTGACGAAAAAAGTGTACATCTGAGACCAAATTCTAGGGCGGCAGACTGGAAACATTATCTATCAGTGCGGTACCAAGTAATAACTACTCCTGAGAGTCAAGTTGACAGTGTAGAAGTACTAGACGAGAAAGTTAACATCCTCACTGAGCATATTATCTCAGCCTATGATTAAAACATGCCCACTTGTGTCATCGATCGATAGGTGGGTGGGTGGTGAAGAACTTGACTCCGTGCTGAAGTCTACACAATTGGTAATTCTGAGCTACAAAACTAAAGAGCTCAATATATATATATATATATATATATATATATATATATATATATATATATATATATATATATATATATATATATATATATATATATGTATATATATATATATATATATATATATATATATATATATATATATATACATATACATATATAACATGACACACCCTGATATATGGATACAATGCAATATGATATAATATGCACAAGTAATACAAATAAAGAGTTAGTATGAAAACTGTAAATAAGTTAACGCTATGTGCAGGTTCGAATATAGCAAAATAACTACAAAAAAAACTCGAAATATAGCTCATATCAATATGGAAAGAAATAACCTTCGGTTAATAGAAACTGACTGATCTTTATGAAAAGAAGAAACTAAGATACACAGAATTTTCTCCAAGCTCTAACGTTAACGAGAAAGCAAGAGTTTGGACAACTTTTAAATTAGAAATGACATTGTAAATATACTTAAAAAAAAGAAAAAAGATTATTATTATAAAAAATAAATTTGAATAAATATGAGAGTGCATTTATGTAGAAAACTGTTAAAGAACTTATTTATCCCTCATGTAAGAAATTCACTTGAAAATAGTAAATTTTCTTCCAAAAATTATTGCTTATGAGGAACGTGAAATTGCACACAATTTTGATTCATAACATCGCTAGAATAATTGACACGATACCTCAAACAAACGACTGGTCCTCGGAAAATTTAACACGAATTGGTTTACACTTTTCTCACTCAATTACTTTAGAAACATAATTAAATTAGATAATAATAAAACTACCACTAAAAGCCCGCTCTCAAAAGTTTCTAATAATAACGATGCCGATTCCTTTTATTGAATTAAAATACTTCCAGCTCTCCCTCTCCCCGCTCCATTCCTCTAACATCGTCACTCAATTTGTTGGGCGTTAATTTGGGAGCAAATATGTCCTGGTATGAACATGTTGCAGGCATAGCAAGGAGAGCTTCTCAAAAGTTGGGAATATTATTTCGAACCAGAAAGCTTTACACTCCACAACAACTGTTAATTCTTTACAAAGCGCAAATTCGACCAACTATGGAATACTGCTCCCATGTTTGGAGCTCCGCTCCCAAACATACACTGCATTTGTTGGATTCTATTCAGAGAAGAGCTGTTCATCTGATTGGAGACCCGGAACTGACCGTCGGCCTTGATTCGCTGGAACATCGAAGAACGGTTGGCGACTTGAGCCTATTCTACAAGTACTTTCATGGAAAGTGTTAGAAGGATGTGGCCCGCTTAATTCCTCCCAGAGCGGTGCATGTTAGAAGTACACGCCGCGCTAATTCTTCACATCCGTATGAGGTTCAGCTTGTTACTCCTGGTACAACGCTTTTCAAGCAGTCTTTTATATGGCGAACATCATCCCTTTGGAATAATTTGCCCAGGACTGTGTTTCCCACCGAGTACAATCTACAGCGATTCAAGAACAACGTGAATCGCTTTCTCCGCACACGTGTCGCTCCTGTAGTACTTTAGGGACTTCCCTGTAGCACGTGTGCTAGACCCATAAAAAAAAAGTTCTTCAATTGACAGCTTATAATCGATTGTATGATTACTTCAATATCAGTGACCTATTTGTTATAAACCAGTCCGACTTCAGGACAAAGAACTCATAAATTCTATAAACATTTAACAAGAAGTACTTGGAATAAACTTATTGAAAATAATTGATGTCGCCCTTTTTAAAATTACGTCGCACATTTGAAACTACGGACCACCAAATTTTAATTAAGAAATTGGCATATTATGATGTAGAAAGTACCGTTTTACAATGAGTTATAAATTGTTTAGAAAACCGTAGTCAAATAACTAACGCTGACGGTGTTAAATCAACAAAAATAAGTATTAACAGCGGTGTTAAATAGGAGAGCGTTCTTTGACCGCTGCTCTTTGTAACTTATTTTAATGATATAACTTTATTGATTCTGAATTTCGCAGATAATACCCTAATTTCCTTTACCGATAAACTGCTAGACAAACTAAAGCTGCACTAAAAAAAATTACTTTGGTTTAAAATATTAATAAATTAAAACTAAACGTTTTTAGAACGAAAGCAATGATTCTAAATACTAAATACCTACTTTTCCGGATTAATTTAAATAATATAAATATTTCCATATACAACCAAAAATTTAAAGTTTTAGAAGTAAAATATTTAAGCTTTGTCACAGATACTTGCTTAACATTTAAAAACCACTTGCTATATATTCATACAAGAATTACTTAGAAACTTTTTTTCATTTTCAGAGGAACCTGTATTTATTCCCTTAATTCAGGACTTCTTCTTTATCAAAACCTTATAGTCCCATATTTTACCCCCTGCGCAAGCCTATTCTTTGACAAAAAATATAAATCCGTTACAAAAACTACAAAACAGGGATATGAGCATTGTTTTTGAGATGTAATAGGTATTCACCGATTCCTTTAAAGTTAGATTATTTAAGCTGGCTATCAGTTGAGGTTCAAGTTAAATATTTGACAATGACATTTATTTTCAAAATAATAACCAACCTGCTACCGGCCTATATACCAGAGCAAGAAATAATTTCTATAATGGAGACTCTATTATTTGAAGGTCATAATGATTTTATTAATTTAGTATGGTTTGTCAAGGAGTGCAGCGTTTTAAAAAGTTTCAAAAAAATTTTAGATTATTATGAAGAATGTTATTATATAATATTCTCATATAATATCTTTTCCTGCGTCATTTTGTAATTATTTATTTATAAATACAAAAAATGTAACTGCTTAAAAAAGTTCTGTTCTATTAATATACTGCACATTATTATTGCAATTACTCGTACTACAAAAGAAAAGCTGATTCAAGAGATAGTAAAGAAACAGTTCTTTAAGGTTTCACTAGGGCTTGGCCTTGCCTAAGGAGATCCTAAGTATTTCAAGTGCTGGATTTGTGATCTATATCACGTTAATTTATGTGATTTTGTTGATATTAACGCCAGAATGGAATTAGCTAGAGGAATGCACAGTTCAGTTCCTCATAAAAAAAGGCTTAAAATAAAACCATCATTAAGAATACTGACATTTTTTATTTCAAGTGAAGATTTGGCCTTTGAATTATTTTTTGAGTAATATATTTAAATTTTACTTGCCTAAAACTCTACATAAGGGAGATAGGAAACTGGACTTACCGGTGGTGTAGTATGACCTTTTCTAACAGTAAACAATTAACTGGTTTCGCACACACTAAGAGAATCATCAGTAATATTTACTTACCTACTTTCTTATTTAACTGACCTTGTTTGCCCACGTCGACACTATCGTCAATAAGTCAACGATATTTTTGTTACCGTCCTCGTAGTGGGTGGTCAATGCTGATTCTGTCCTTGAATCACGCATTGGCTTCATACAGCTGTTGCCAAACCAAGAGTTAGTAGTTGTTTAGTGGTTTGGTGTCAGGTATCGAGAGGACTCTGACGCAAATGAATCTGGGAAGAATTCAACGACTAGACGACTTGAATATTTTAGGAGCAATGAGGTCCAAGCTGATGTCCGCGCTATATATCCTGCTAGGACTGCTCAGCCTCTGGATTTCAATAAAGAAGGAGGCTATAGAGGCATTTGTACAGATGCGGAATTCTAGATTTTGGAAAGGAACTGGTGACCTAGGGCACAAAAGTATCACCCCAAGACCCAAGGAGCAGATGCTAATGCTGTTCTTTTGGGCGATGACGACAAGAGATTATTTAAAGATTAACAGGTCCTTCTCTATTACAATCTCCAGCCGGGATCAATGGAAAAAACAGCACAAGCAGTCTTTTATATGAAGAATCTTATCCCTTTGTAATAATTTTTCCAGGACTGTGTTTCCCACGGAGTACATGGAAAAAGTTTAAAAATGTTTCTCCAATTTTATTGTGGCAATAGCTTATGAAAATATTCATGGACTGGTGCCAAACCACTGTAGCTGTGTGTATTTGAATTCTACTCAAAATTGTAGCATTTTTATCATTTTGGCACAAGTGCCAGCAACTGAAACCAAAATGACTGACCCGGAATCTTTGTTTGCAACAGTCGAAAATTGTTACGTTGTGTTAGTCATGTTAAACAGGCTTGTTTAATATAAATAACCAATAAAATACTATAGTAATCTAGCAAGTTATGCACATATTTTGTTTATTCATGGCCATCTTCCAATTTAAGAAATAACAAGTAAAATAGAAAATATTTATTTGAACACTTTCTAATGTTGACACAATTTTAAATACTCGTAACATTTTTAATCCAATTGCGGTATTCAGGATTGGTGATTCGACTGTAGGTACCTGGTGCAATACCACATGGTTTAAACGACCAGGAAACTAATCCATATGTGGTACCATCTATTACATATGTGTCTCCCGAATCTCCCTATAAGAAGAATATTCACGATGTAGATAAAAATTATAACACTATTGTAGGTAACACTAAAATATACAAAAGTGAGTGGCTATTTTGTGAAAGTTTGATTTGTTTATAAAAAATCATATAACAAAAATTTAAATAATCCTTTAAAAATATTATTACATTCCAATTTTTTTTCTAATTTAACTTACAAATTTTTTTATAAAATCACATAAAAATTCATAAATTTAAAATGAACTGAAATTCACTAGTTTCAATGGTCACATCGATCTGAGTTAGTGTATAGTAACCAATGAAAACCAAAAATTTGACCAATAAGCATCTTAAACATATAGGGTATGCAGATCCACTAAATTGAGTGCGTAAGATATTCCTAGTACATTTTCCTACTTAGGAAATATAGTAATATATATGTATATACACACACTTTTATATTTAATGTTATATATAATAGAAATCGTACATACATCAGAAATCTCTTTTGTTATAAGTCAATAGTTAATGATTTTTTGCTGACGTGATTTGACTAAGAATTTCTCTAATAACGAAAAATTCCAGGCTAGCGGTTCACATGTAGAAAATTTAGCTAGAGTATTTGCGTTTCTTGTTGAAACTTCGTGCTCTAATTATTTTTTAAATCTTCCCAACTGATGGAAGCCAGCCTTAAGGTTTTTTTTTTTTCGGAAATATTGATCTCATAAACTTAGTGTATTAGCTACGAAATGCTGATGAGTTTATTTATATTTTCAGAATATGAAGTCTCTGTTTGTAAGTTCGTAGAAAATTCAATAGTACTATTTATTTAGTCAGAACGTAAATCTCAATTATTGCATGTTTTGTTATTGGTTCTTGTGTAAATAAATAAAGTTTTATAAATAATTATACATACATAACATTCTCCATTCCAGTAGTCGTCACTACATAAGTTGTGCGTAGAATCAAAACAGTCCTCTACATAACCATTAAGAACATTTGAGCATTCTTCATCTGTTAAAAGTTGGAGATCAATTTTTTGTAAATATGGTGGTGAGTCTCCCCAAGTTTCATTTACTCCCCATCCACTTAAAACACCCAGTACGAGGAATGGAACTGACTGATTTGCTTCTGGTAATTTAACTGGTTGAGCTACGTCACTAAAGTTGATGGGTTTTTCTAGCTACAAAAATTCATACTATATTATTTTGTTATAACATCGGTATTGATGAAAACTAGATAAACAATTTTATTTTGGATTTAAAAACTATACATCAAATCAATAAATATTATAGTATCAATTATCCTATCGTATAAAGCTCATATTTGATAGAGAAACAACAGGTAGAAATTAAACCAATTTTTACTAAGATTTCCACTTTATTGTAATACTGATGACGTTCGTTCTGACAACACTGTGTTTTCTTAGGAAGGTGTACAACTACAAAAGATTTAGAAGTCGACTTTGATATTACGAACTTATTAGAAACACGACAGTATAAAATAGAAATATAGGAATTTTTAAACTAGCGATGGACTAATTGCAATAAAACTGAGTTATTGATGACTAACTGGTCATTAAGAAGGATATTTTAGTTTTTACGTTTATTTGTTTTAAGAAATTCTAGGTAGTTCATTACATTTTTTCTGACGTATTTTGGTATTCGAATCCACGTCATGATTCGCAATATTATATTTTTTTTTCTTTTTAGTTTTCTATTTAGTATTTTTAATATATTTAGTTAAAGGATTATTTATTTTATAAATAAAGTTTACACCTTTCTATTTCAAAATCGTGTTTCATTTCTATAAATTTTATCATCTAAATATACTTCATGTAAATATCTAAAAAATCATACTAAAATCTTTATGAGAAGATTAATGGCAAAAAAATATAAATCAAACAAGTACATTGGTTTTTTGTCATTTAAACTTTTCCATTAATTTACTTTTGTAACAGTAATTCCTGTTAACTGTATATTTTAATACTAATCGTCTATATCAAATTAAAATTTCATTCTTTCTAAATCCCTAGGGATTGTTAAAATACAGCTTAGGTGATTCGATTTTAAAATTAATACTGAATGACCAGTAACCAGATTTTATTTATTTTAGAAATTAGTTCGGAAGTCCTTAAGAAAACAAATTAGCATACTTAAAATTAAAAAGAGTTTTATCAGTGGTAATATGGCCTATATCAAGAACACACTCAGACAGAATGGTTAGGTTTGTGCTGATTAGTTTGTGCTGAATATGTTCATAAGCAAAACTCATGCCAGTATATTTTAATAACTTTTTGCAGCAAGAATCTTCTAGAAAACTTCAGAAAACTAGTTTCGCTAAACAAAATCAAACACTTCCCCTAACTTTCCATTTCATACTAATTCTCAACTATGTGTGGGACTGTGCAGCTAATACTATAAAGTTACAATTTACAACTTGACGTCTAATTTGGAACACAGAAGGCCTTCTTAATCATGTACAAGCAATAAAGTATTCAAAATATTTTAATAAGGAAATTATTGTTAAAAGATAACTTCATATTCAAATACTAGAAACTTGCTTATTATCTTATGTCATATATAGAAAATTTAGGCAAATTCATTTATGGTGGCTGTCTCATAACATTTTCTCAATATTCATGTTGATGAATGATTATCATGTTTTAAATCAACTCGCCTCTCTAATCGAAAAATTATTCCGTATATCTGTAGTAGAGTAAACCAGTTTTCACCTATTAGGTCCTTTAAACAATATCTAACTAAAGCTACTGCAGTGAAATATAAACTCAATACTAGTTGAACCTATACTGTACTTGCGTTCTTGTAGTTAGTTCCGCAGAGACTTATTGTGATGTTAATATTTGGTTTGAATATTTTTTCACATGAATCTTCCCGGATATATAGGTATTAGTACGTGTATATTCAAGGCAGTATCCTCCGGCATCCATGGTTAGATAAACAGATACATATAAGCTGTAAACTTTAACACAATAGCAAAATAAATCTACTACTACTTATAAAACTTATTAAGCGCATTAAAAAAATTAATTATTACCTGCAAAAGACCGAGATCATATATGGGAGCTCCTACGGAATTGTATTGAAATTTGGGATGTTGGAACCAATTTTTTACTTTAACAGAGGTATTAGGATAGCCACTATCATAGTCATATAACTGGTTTGTTCCATACACTATTGAATCACTACAACGATTTAAAAATATTAAGTAATCTCAAATATAAATTTTAGATGTTAGTCTAATTTATTTTTTAAGTAGTTGTGTGAAAAAAATATCAGTTTAAATTAGACAAAGTCTAAAATAATCACAACTTTTACTAGATCGAGAAATTTAGAAATGAGAAAATATTTTTAAACAAATTGAAAGTTAAACAATATAACTTATTTTAGTAAGTACTATATCCTTTCTTGGCCTATTAAAAATAATTTCAAGATCCCTAGACCATGAGAACCATAAATTTGAATATATTCTTTTCTGTAAAGTATGAAATCGTATTTCGTATAACGTATTTACATGTAACACATTTTCTTGAAATTCATAAGAACCACGAGAGATTTACTACTGTAATAGGCCAGCATACATACAGTCAATTTTATATACGAACGGAGATAAACCATATTATCTAGGAAATCGCTTCCCACCAACTCAACCATCCAATAAAAAATTTCATTGAATGCGATGAAGCTAAGTGAAGACAAGTAGAATAAGTGAGTAGCCCGTCTTACAGAACAAAGCCTACCTTCAATGCGCACCGGTGTTTCTACTTACAATTATTAAATTAAATAGTTCGTTTCGTCTGATTATATAGAACTTTTTAAAATACAATATATGTATATATATATATATATATATATATATATATATATATATATATATATATATATATATATATATATATATATTTAACACGGATCCTAGAATTTAGTGTTATATATTATATATTTTTACGGGCTTAAGTATCATTTGAGAGCTCATTCTACTCTCTTCCTAATGATACCAAGTTGAAAGTTGAAAGTGGAAACAAGGAGAACAAGGAATGAAAATAGGCATAAGAGAAAAGAAAAATTAAACAAATTTTAAGTTTAACAATTAAATTTATTGATAAAAAGCAAAATTAATATTTTATGTCACCCCCGAATGCTTATTACAGCTTACAGCCAGTTTTTCATGGAGCAGGTGAGCTTTTTCACCACGGTCTGTGGGATTTTTCTCCACTCTTCCACCATCGCAACCTTTAAATCCCTCAACGATGTAGGGGCTGAATTTCTGCCTCGAACCATTCTTTTGAGTTCATCTCACATATGCTTGATTGGATTGAGGTGAAAACTCCGCGCAGGCCAGCGAGTATTCCTACTTCCGCCAGGTATTGCCGTACTGATAGAGCAGTATGTGGCCTCGCACTGTGGTGCATTAGCACGAAACTTCCTGTAGGACCTACTCGATGAGCAGTTAATCCACCGTGACGAGCCTCATCAGTAACGAAAACCAAATCGGACGAATGACAGAACCTCCTTTGTAGGCGATCGTTTCAGTAATGCAGCACTGCACATAGTGCTCACCAGGCCTCCTATAGACTCGTCTTTTTCCATCATTGCCATGTAGGCATATTCGGGACTCGTCGGAGAATACAATGGAGCGCCATAGCTGTAAGGTCCAGTCAACATGTTCTCGGGCAAATTTCAGTCTCGGTTGTCGATGGGCTACTATCAATTTGGGTCTGTTAGCTGATCTCTTCGGAGTTAGGTTAGCTTCTTTAAGTCTTTTTCTGACTGTCCAATGACTGATAGCCTGACCACGAACTTGTCGGAGCTCCTGCTGGACCTCAACGCCCGTCAAGTGGGGATTTCTTAGAGTTGTGTTGACAATGAAGCGGTCGTCTCGCCCCGAGGTACACCATCTTTTTCTAATCCTGGTTTTCGTGTAAAGGCGCCAGTCTCTTGGTAACGTCTGTAGACTCTGGATACAGCTGACTGGGTCAGGTGCAACTGCGCAGCCACTGTACACTTTCGGGGTGGTATCCATTTTCCAATGACGTAATTAGTAAGCAGGAATAGCAGAGATCAGTTCAAGTTCCGGTAAAAGAATGATAGGAAAATGCAGATGCATGTGTTTTTATAGGGATGAATAGCGCGCAACAAGTACCTACATCACTGAACGAGCAAAATCGATTCTATTAAGTAATACCGTTTTAATCAGTAACACTATTATTGGAAATAGTAGAAAATCAGTATTCTAATGATACCAAAAATAATACCACCGTTTGAAAATTAAATTCAAGGATCGGTGTTAAATGAAGTAACATCGTTTTAGTCGATTTTTGTTGCTCACCAGAATATATATATATATATATATATATATATATATATATATATATATATATATATATATATATATATATATATGGGGCGGTTGACGCGGATCGTCCCATATATATACATATATATATATATATATATATATATATATATATATATATATATATATATATATATATATATATATATATATGTATATATATATATATATATATATATATATATATATATATATATATATATATATATATATATATATATATGTATATATATGGGACGATCCGCGTCAACCGGATCAGAGCTACGACCAAAATTAGAAGCAACCAAAAAACTTGACCAAGGGCTCATTTTAAAGTTTAGAGCGTCTACTTTCAAATGCCGAGTGCGCCTTTGAGAAATCCAGTATGGCGGCTCCAATATGGCGGCCGGTAGCCGAAGAAAAATCAAGTGTCCAGCAAAAAAAGCTTGTAAAAATAAAAATTCGCAACTGTTTGGGTCGTTTTTTGGCTCAAATTGTAGCTGATGGATGCCCCAAAAAATTGGGATGGTAAGTTGACAAAATCCAACATGGCGGATCCAATATGGCGGTCAAAAATCCAATATGGTGGCCGAATTTTCGCAAATGAACCGATTTGAACTAAATTTGGTAAACGGGGGTTTTTAGGGTCGCTGATTACAAATTCGAGGTCTGATTTGCCAAATTCAAGATGGCGGATCCAAGACGGCGGATGAAATTTTCGAAAATCTATCGATTTGTACCAAATTTGTTATACGGGGTTTTTGGGGTCGCCGATTACGAATCAGAAGTTCGATTTTCAAAATCCAAGATGGCGGACCCAATATAGTAGATTGCCTTATTCAGTTTCCACCATTTTGAGTCCACCTTCTTGAATTTTATAAATTTGACTTCAGATTCGTAATTAGCGAGCCCAAAAATCCTCGTATGCCAAATTTAGTGCAAATAGGTTAATTTTTAAAAAAAGTCCACTATATTGGATCCGCCTTCTTGAATTTTGCAGATCCGACCTCAGATTCGTAATCAGCAACCCCTCGAGCAACCCTAAAAATCCCTGATACCAACTTTTCCGTAAATCTGGTATATAGATGCTTCATTTTTTATTCAACATGTGGCGCTTTGCCAACCACAAATAAGTTTGGGTATAGAAGGTAATAAATATAGGTGGAAAATATTGATGATTTAATATCACAGTTATAGATTTTTTTTAATACATGCCAAATATTATCGTTGGATTTCTCTCTATTTTGCTGAGGCATTATTTTCTTTATCTGAGCCCTTTGTTTTTAGTGACGAAAGTCCTTTTCAGAATATTTGTGGTTCTGGAATATTGGGAGTTCTTATTACATTCGCGAATACTCAATAACGGTCCTTTTTAGGATAGTTTTTGAGCTTTTTTTCAGATGGTTGCTAAAAATAACACAGTCCTTTTCAGGATAGCTGTGGAATTTCTCATCTGTGTCTGGGCTCTTTATTTTCAGTGACGACAGTCCTTTTCAGGATAGTTGTTTTTCTGGGATATTGAGTGCTCTTATTGAATTGGCGAATACTTGGCAACGGTCCTTTCTGGGATAGTTGTTAAGATTTTTTTTTCTATTTCAACTTTTTTTTGAATTTTTTTTTTCTTTTACGATAGTCATAACATCGACATATAGTCAACAACTGCCCTTTTCTCAAAATGGTAAATAAAAATTGCAATCAAGAAGTAACGCAAAAGTTGCAGTGTGCGAATCCATTGAATGTAGATAGTCATGTTGGCAAAGACTTAAGGAATATTTCCAAAAGTTTATTGGAAATTTTTCCAAACTTACATGAAAAATCTAAAATATGCCAAAAGTGTAGGAAATCAGCCTCCGAATTACAGAAAAATGAATCTCGTGCTAGTAATGCTACT
>CM032446.1:101339420-101365835 GCA_019049505.1 Pachyrhynchus sulphureomaculatus | reverse complement strand
TTATTCTATTGTTTTCAATTATCTCATTAAGCAATATGATACGGTTTAGGCAGTCTAATGAATTAAAAGGCTGATAAGCTTCCCAACTAATTTTGTATAAAGGTACTCTAATTTGAGATATTATTTAAACATTTTTGCTGATTATGATTATAAGCTAAAATTCTATGTAATCGATGAAAAAAATAATTCAATTACATCAATCTGTAGTTGATATACTTTTAGACTATTTTTCCTAGAACCTATGTTTTAAAATAGAAATCTTCTTTGTTAAAAATCCCACCAAAAAACTTAAGTTCTATTTCTTGGGTTTATTTTTTTCTGCAAATGCAAAACTGTCAATTGAGCAATGTCTAATTTTTGGTAAACTCATCAGCTATATTTCTGAGAAAATAAATAGCATAGCGGTAGAAAGCAGAAATATGGGAAATTAAAGGTATTGAAATGTAAATGGATAAAAACGTATACAAATAAAAGATCTTTATATTCACTCACATGATGGCAACTCAACAAGAACAAGCGCCTATTTTATTAGGCCATTTTTTGTCACATTCTACATACTATATATTGTAATATGTCCTCGCCACCGTTGTTGTTATTTGTCACTAAGGAATGATTCTGTTACATTTACCTTCTCACTATTCGGTTGTCTAAAATTTTGGGTTTGGGTTACATGGTCTTAAAGGATATAATAAAATGATTTCTTTTATCCCTTAATAGATGCTTTAATAATGCTGACACAAAAATGAAAAGGATGAAATAGAATCTTAACTGCCACTTATTTAAATTTTCTCAAACTATAGAAAAGAGAATTACCTCCATTTATCGTTACATTCTCCGAACGTTTTTTTCCCTATTTTTGTCACCTCTGGCATATTTAGCGTGTCTTGTTAGATCTCTATGCTTTAGGGAATCAACTCTGAAAAGTAATTTACTTGTAAAATATCGCTTCTTTTCCGAGTTTTTTTATCTATTACGTGTAGAATTTGTATTTGTGAACTCACCAATAACATTCGATCATTATACATTATTACATTGATTAGTAATGCTTTACTTAGTGATCTTTAGGCTAAAATTTTGAATAGCTAACGCCTTTAATACCGACGATATTGAAATATCAATTGATAGCTCGAGTGCCTTTAAAGAAAATAAATGAAAATATTGTTAATTTTTACATCATATTTTACAAATATCTAAACTGGATATAGTGGGAAAACTTATTTTTGCTTCTTCACAAGACTATTATCTGAAAAGCGGAAAAATCCCAACTCCAAAGACTTGGCTATATTACTTATCTTCGCTTATTTAAAAGATTATTTCAATATTTAAACAGTAAAATATTTCAATTCTCAGAAACAAAGTAAATATATATCATCTTTTGGGACTCACGGCAGAATTTCATTTACAAAAATTGAAAATGTACAGGCCTCTACTCGCACGGCTGCATCCTCAAATAAACGAATATGAAAACAAGAAAGATTCATTCAAAAATTTAGATATGTGTTGCAGGACGCAATTCTTTCAAGCATAATTAAGAACACTTTTAAATATTTTAAATCGAATTTGCCCTGCGTCCAGACTGAAGGCGATATGTATATGTATATATATATATATATATATATATATATATATATATATATATATATATATATATATATGTATATATATATATATATATATATATATATATATATATATATATATATATATATATATATATATATATATATATATATATATATATATATATATATATATATATATATATATATATATATATATACGAGGCTGGTTTGAAAAGTCCGTGCAAAAATAAAAACTACTTATGTGTTTAGGGTAAACCTTTTTTATTTTTCGACATAGTCTCCTTTTAGGCTTATACACTTCATCCAACGATGTTCTAGTTTGTTGATCCCTTCCGAATAATAGGATTTGTCCAAGTCTGCAAAATATCCATTAGTGTCTGTAATCACCTCCTCGTTTGAATAAAATCTTTGTCCCGCCAGCCATTTCTTCAAATTGGGGAACAAATAGTAGTCCGAGGTAGCCAAGTCTGGAGAATAGGGGGGATGTGAAACGAGTTGGAATCCTGTTTCCATTAATTTTGCGACCACAACTACTGAGGTGTGTGCTGGGGCGTTGTCGTGATGGAAAAGGACTTTCTTGTGGGCCAATTGCGGGCGTTTTTCTTGCAGCTCGGTTTTCAAACGGTCCAATAACGATGAATAATATTCACCTGTAATAGTTTTACCCTTTTCCAGATAGTCGATGAGGATTATCCTTTGCGAATCCCAAAAGACAGTCGCCATAACCTTTCCGGCCGAAGGAAGGGTCTTCGCCTTTTTTGGTGCAGATTCCCCCTTGGTAACCCATTGTTTAGATTGTTGTTTGGTCTCAGGAGTATAGTAATGTATCCATGTGACGAAACGACGCTTAAAGTCCTCCGGATTCTTCTGGAACAGCTGCAAACCATCCTTGCAACACTTCACACGATTCCGTTTTTGGTCAAGCGTGAGCAATCGCGGCACCCATCTTGCGGATAGCTTTCTCATGTCCAAATGTTTATGCAAATATTATGTACCCCATATGGCCAGTCCGAAAATTTTGAAACCACTTATAAACTGTATAAACTGTTCTAATCGAAGGTGCAGAGTCACCATAATGTTTATCAAGCTTCTCTTTAGTCTCCTGAGGCGTTTTGCCTTTCATAAAGTAATGTTTAATCACCACACGAAATTCTTTTTCGTCCATTTCTTGAAAATCACTCGACTTCCTTGATTCACACGAATGCCAAACACAAAGAAATAGACCAATATGGCTGAAACTTGGTGGGCGTTCATTCAAGAGATGCTACTAACTAAACATGACCTCGATGCGCGCCTTTGGTGCCATCTCTCGGACTTTACACGGACTTTTCAAACCAGCCTCGTATTTATATATACATACATATATACGTATATATATATATATATATATATATATATATATATATATATATATATATATATATATATATATATATATATATATGTGTATATATATATATATATATATATATATATATATATATATATATATATATATGTATATATACATATCGCCTTCAGTTTGGACGCAGGGCAAATTCGATTTAAAATATTTAAAAGCGTTCTTAACTGTGCTTGAAAGAATTGCGTCCTGCAACACTACATTATATCTAAATTTTTGAACGAATCTTTCTTGTTTTCATATTCGTTTATTTGAGGATGCAGCCGTGCGAGTAGAGGCCTGTACATTTTCAATTTTTGTAAATGAAATTCTGTCGTGAGTCCCAAAAGATAATATATATTTACTTTGTTTCTGAGAATTGAAATATTTTAGTGTTTAAATATTGAAATAATCTTTTAAATAAGCAAAGATAAGTAATATAGACAAGTCTTTGGAGTTGAGATTTTTCCGCTTTTCAGATAATAGTCTTATGAAGAAGCAAAAATAAGTTTTCCCACTATATCCAGTTTAGATATTTGTAAAATATGATGTAAAAATTAACAATATTTTCATTTATTTTCTTTAAAGGCACTCGAGCTATTAATTGATATTTCAATATCGTCGATATTGAAGGCGTTAGCTATTCAAAATTTTAGCCTAAAGATCACTAGGTAAAGCATTACTAATCAATGTAATAATGTATAATGATCGAATGTTATTTGTGAGTTCGAAAATACAAGTTCTACACGTAATAGATAAAAAAAACTCGGGAAAGAAGCGATATTTTACAAGTAAATTACTTTTCAGAGTTGGTTCTCTAAAGCATAGAGATCTAACAAGACACGCTAAATATGCCAGACGTGACAAAAATAGGGCAAAAAAAAAACGTTCGGAGAATGTAACGACAAATGGAGGTAATTCTCTTTTCTAGAGTTTGAGAAAATTTAAATAAGTGGCAGTTAAGATTCTATTTCATTCTTTTCATTTTTGTGTCAGCATTATTAAAGCATCTATTAAGGGATAAAAGAAATCATTTTATTATATCCTTTACGACCATGTAACCCAAACCCAAAATTTTAGACAACCGAATAGTGAGAAGGTAAATGTAACAGAATTATTACTTAGTGACAAATAACAACAACGGTAGCGAGGACATATTACAATATATAGTATGTAGAATGTGACAAAAAATGGCCTAATAAAATAGGCGCTTGTTTTTGTTGAGTTGCCATCATGTGAGTGAATATAAAGATCTTTTATTTGTATACATTTTTATCCATTTACATTTCAATAACTTTAATTTCTTATATTTCTGCATTCTACCGCTATGCTATTTATTTTCTCAGAAATATAGCTGATGAGTTTACCAAAAATTAGACATTGCTCAATCGACAGTTTTGCATTTGCAGAAAAAAATAAACTCAAGAAATAGAACTTAAGTTTTTTTGGTGGGATTTTTAACAAAGAAGATTTATATTTTACAACATAGGTTCTAGGAAAAATAGTCTAAAAGTATATCAACTACAGATTGATGTAATTGAATTATTTTTTTCATCGATTACATAGAATTTTAGCTTATAATCATAATCAGCAAAAATGTTTAAATAATATCTCAAATTAGAGTACCTTTATACAAAATTAGTTGGGAAGCTTATCAGCCTTATAATTCATTAGACTGCCTAAACCGTATCATATTGCTTAATGAGATAATTGAGAACAATAGAATAATACACTTTTTGAAATATAAATCGACTAATAACTAATTATCTCAAAGACAAAGTCAATGATCTCTTTATCTTATTATTACAATGTACAAGGTGAGTCAACGATAGAGTAAAGTTCATTATCTCATTTGTTTCGGGAATGACGAAAAATGTTAAATACGAGAGTTTAAAATTGGAGTAATAATTGAATAATTCAAAATAAATCGAAAACTATTAGAAACAGGTATATGAAATACTTAACAAAAGTTGGAGGGCTTTATAAAATCTATCAGAAAAAATAATAATATACAGGATGTGCCATTTAAAAAATTTGAGATTTTTCAATTTAAAATAGTCGAAATATATAAATTTATTTTAAACACCCTGTAGCATCTAACTCAAATTTCTTTACATATATCTGTTTTTTCATCTCTGCAGAATGCTCGTACCAATTATGAGTACTCCACCTTCAGAAACAATGGCACTACTGGCAATTTACTAAACTGAAAACTGCTATTTTTAAAATAAAAATTAATATATTAGAAAAACTACTAGGTTTAGGTATATAACATTATTAATAAGGAAGTATTAAATAATATATGTTATATCGGTCACACTTTTTTGAAGTACCCTGTATACTCAAAAATAATTTTAAACTGTGCACCTTAATATTCCCTAAAACTATTGTATTTAACATTTTTTCATCATTCCCGAAACAAATGAGATAATGAACTTTACTCTATCGTTGACTCACCCTGTACATTGAGTTACAGTTTCTATCAAGTTTTACAGATACAATATGCCTAAAGACACATCAGCCTTGCGGCTGCCCTGTGGTAATTCGTTGTACTGTTGGTAGTTTTACAATCAACATTTCCAAATATCTTTTTAATGATGGAACAAAACTTGTTTCTAATTTGAAGATATTTTGTTGATTTAGTTTTTTATTTGTTCATAGTTAATCTTGTTTTTGCAGTGAAAAATTATTCCAAAAACTCTGCTTGATGCTATTCACGTGGTGAAGCTATTCTTAATATAAATATTATGTTAGAAATATGAAGAATATCTTGCAATTTCGAGCACAGATTTAACGCGGAAATATTTATTTGAAATTTTATATTTTCAAAATTGGTTGTAGGATGAGAAAAAAAAAATTAATAAGAACAGTATCTATTTATTTCAATCGTTTTAATGCTATATCTGTTTAAAGTTTTGAATTCGAGATTTTTTCTAACGAGTGGTTTTCATAGGCTTCTACCTCAAAAACTTTAACATAGAGAGTGATTCATCAAAGTTATTTAGAGTCGCAGGGCAATCTATTTAAAATAAAAGAGTACATCATTTTTCCAGCGAAATGGAAAGGTATTTTGAATTAATATTTTATGTAGATTCAAATAATAATTTGCTCTGTAGAAATTTCGTAAAAATTTGGATAAAATAAAAAAATTGTTTGTGTTGTTTATGGGAGAAAATCTGGCAGATAATTTTATGGCAACATCTTTCTGGAGCCCTTATTAAATATAAATAACAGTTTCTACATTCCCCCTACTGCAGGTATGAAATCCCTACCTTATATATATTATAGCAGTAAGGATATTCTGACTCATCGAGCATGGAATTGAAACTCTTAGTTTCAAGAGGTCATTATAATCCTTTTTACAAAATGGCATTAAATCTAAGAGGTTTTAGGTTCATAACGGGAAATGTAACATAAATTACATACTATAGGAATTTCTCATTAGGTATTACAGGCAATAGAGGCTAAAATTTTCCTTCCATTACCAAATTAAAAAAGTCAAATGTCTACCATAAAACTTATTATTATCACCGAGTGAAACAGCCTCAAGATGTGGATTGAGGGGCATACGGAATAGTGTAAAAAATAATATGTCCAGTGCTGTGAATTTGATACAAGAGAAATTACGAGGCGTAAGATTTCAGTTCAGTTGAAAAATCCAAATTGCTTTTACACTTAATTAAAATGTGAGTACTTGTATTAATTAGAATTAATTCGATGTGGCGCCTATGTCTTTTGCAAAACAAGAAAGGTAAGTTGGGAGTGAAAAATTGTGTTTTTGATTTGGTACATAGTTAGGAGTTAAAATTTGTATTTTGGATTTGGCATATGGCTTGACATGAAACGTAATAATATCGGCTTTGTAAAGCGGTGCAGTTATTTACCCGTTATTGTCCTCGCGAATACAACCCGCAATCAATTTTTTTCTTGAAGTCGCTCTATAATCACATCAGTTTACATGCTATTTTTACTAAGATTGGAAATAATCTAAAATTAAGATTATAATTTTTAGATTTCTTTAATTTAAAAATCTTAAAAAGAATATATAACAAGATCTGTACCAATCATCTACCCTCCCCCTTCACTTTTAAACCCTATATATGCTTAGCTATAAATCATTTTGCCTAAAATTTGTTCATTATCTAAACCAGAACACTCATAATACGTGAGAGCACAGGTTCCTTTCGTATTTCAAGTGGTATATCTTTACAATCGATCGATATATCTTTGCATTCTAGGTTTATGGTGCCAATAAACCGACAGACATGCAAACTAGCGAAAATGGGAGTTCATAAAAAAACTCTCTTGTAATGATTTTTCCACGAATGTAATACTTCTTTTTAATAGAGGAAGTAAAATATCACCATTAGAAATGAAAATCAGGAACACCGCTGCACATTGGGCGACATGCAATGTTGTCATTTACTCCATTCCCTGAAAACTTCTATTATCAGAAACATAAATTTACTAGAGACCAAGAAAGGGAGTCGAGAAAGTCTTGACTAAACTAACCTTGAGTGTTACTTCAAAAATATACACCTAAAATAAAAGCTTACCTTTGTATCGAGATTTGGCAAATGTTAGAACTAAACGAAAATCAAATATCTGTTCATTTTTAATTAATCCCATGCAGTGTAAGATACACAGTTTAAATAACAATCGGCATATAGATAATTCATAAAATTGAACTTATAGCTATTTCATTATATGGATATTTCTAAGACTAAAATTTAAAAAAAAATAAAAAGTAATTTATATATTTTCTCATTAAGTATTACATTCTTCGTTTGATTCACAAAAAAAAGTTATGACAAACGCCATTTTTTTTATGGGTCTAGCACACGTGCTACAGGGAAGTCCCTAAAGCGCTACAGGAGCGACACGTGTGCGGAAAAAGCGATTCACGTTGTTCTTGAATCGCTGTAAATTGTACTTGTTGGGAAACACAGTCCTGGGCAAATTATTCCAAAGAGATGATGTTCTGATGTAACAAGCTGAATCTCATACGGATGTGAAGTATGTGCGTGACGTGTACTTTTAACATGCACCGCTCTGGAAGGAATTAAGCGGGCCACATCTCTCGAACACTTTTCATGGAAATACTTGTAGAATAGGCTCAAGTCGCCAACCGTTCTTTGATGTTCCAGCGAATCAAGGCAGCCGTTCCGTTCCGGGTCTCCAATCAGACGAATAGCTCTCCTCTGAACAGAATCCAACAAATGCAGTGTATGTTTAGGAGCGGAGCCCCAAACATGGAGGCAGTATTCCATAGTTGGTCGAATTTGAGCTTTATAAAAAAATAACAGTTGTTGTGAAGGTAAAGCTTTCTGGTTCGAAATAATATTCTCAACTTTTGAGAAGCTCTCTTTGCTATGCCTGCAACGTGTTCATGCCAGGACATATTTGCTCCCAAATTAACGCCCAACAAATTGAGCGAAGATGCTAGAGGAATGGAGTGCCCCGACAAAACTATGTCGGTTTCAGCAACGTTAATTTTTTTAGAAAAAACTGCTGCTTGGGTTTTCGTAACGTGAAATTCCACTTGGTTACTGTCACCCCAAGATAGAATTTCTTCCAGGTCTTTGTTAAGTTGAATGACTTCCTGCTGTCTGCGTATATTCGTCTGAGCAGCCGATGACCGAGCGTTCAAAGTCAATGAAGAGATAAGCGTACTGTCATCCGCAAAGCTGTAAATTGGAATCCCGGTCTTTTCCAGCAGATCGTTAAAGTAAATGAGAAAGAGAGTAGGGGACAGTATGACGCCTTGGGGCACACCGGCGTTGATAGTGAAGATGTTAGAAAGAAATCCGTCGACTGCCACTTGTAAAGAACGCTCTCTGAGAAAACACGAGAGCCACAAACAGAACTTTTCAGACATACTATAAAAGCGTAGCTTAGCCAACAGTCCATCGTCCCAAATACGGTCGAATGCCTTGGATATATCGAGAGCAACCGCTCAAGATGCTCCAAAGTGCTCAATTGCGTTGTTCTAAACATGTGTTACATAAGTCAGAAGATCTCCTGTTGATCTATGTTTACGAAAACCATATTGGTGATCGCTAATAATATTGAATCTTTCAAGATATTTTAGAAGACGCTGATTGATAGCCTTTTCCATGACTTTCGACATTATTGAAAGCAGTGCAACTGGTCGGTAGTTATTTGGAAAAGTCTTCTTGCCTTTTTTAGGTATCGGCTGAACTGTGGCACATTTCCAGCAGGAAGGAAATATTTCCTTTCTGTAGGACAGGTTGAAAAGTCTACAGAAAACTAGTGTTAGTTCTCTCGCACAGCTTTTGGGAACTATGGCAGGTATTCCGTCAGGGCCAGAAGCTTTTTTTGTGTCTAGCTTCATTAAGATACGCTTTATAATACGTTGTCTGAAGACAATATCTGGCATCTTTGACTGCACTATGGGAATAGTAGGTGGTGTTTTTCCTTGGAAATCGACAGAAGAATGTGAAGCAAAGAGTTCAGCCAACAAGTTCGCTTTGTCAATAGGTGTCGTTGCAATAGAATTATCTGGTCGTGTGAGTGGTGGTATGGTGGATTTGGTGAAATTTTGACTAACTGCCTTAGCGACTGGCCAAAAGGACTTGGAATTGATGGGACAAGCGAGAAGTTTGTTTCTAATTCGTTGATTATGTGCCTCCTTGGTTTCGTCGATAATCTCTTTGCATCTGTTACGGGCACGAACAAAGGTATTACGGCTTATGGTATTAGGATTTTCACGCCATTGTCGGTAGGCAAGATGTTTAGAAGCAACAGCTTCTTTGCATTTTTGGTCAAACCAAGGCTTGCCGTTGGAAGGGCATTTCTTCGAAAGAGGGATGTAAGCTTCCATACCAGCCAAAATAACATCGGAAACCTCCCTAACGCAGTCAGATGGGTCGTCGGATTGAAAACAAACGTCTAACCAAGGAAAAGTTCGAAAATATTTCGTGAGATCTTCCCATTTAGTAGATTTTTAGTGCCAAATCTTGTGCGATTTAGGCGCCCCTCTATCACTGATTGGTAGGATACTCGATGTCGAAAGCAGTTTATGGTCGGATGAACCTAACGGCGGATTCAGGTAACCGTGTAAATCTCCGGATTGGTGGTTAAAAACAGATCAAGAAGACTGGCGAACTCCCCCCTCGATCAGGGGGATAATTGACTATGCTGGTCGATGAACTAACCTTTGTTTCACAGAGAGCGAGTACGTGAGGTTTATTTGATTGCAGGTGTTGGTGCACTGAATTTATGTTTGAGTTTAAACCTCGTATGTTGCAAGAATCTATATTAAAATTATAACCTCTGCATGTCGACGCCCCTGAACCAGTCCCCACCCGGAGATCCGAATGGGGGGCTATTTTACCTCCGAAATTTTTTGTATTCATCATGTTATTTGGTCCCACAGTCCGGGACATCGGCACAGCCACGAAACGTTAAGCAACTTCACGCAGCCTAAGCCCCATGTTATGCTAAACTTGAAAAACTAAAACAAAAACATGTTTTAAATATAATTTACATTTTTTTACGTTCCACGGTCATAAAACAACTTAATTATTCCTCTCTATTTTATCTGCTAGTCTGTCCACCTGTCAGTTGACCGATAACCCTCAAACAAAATGAGATTTTGACTTTAAATTTGATAGACATCAATACTCAAAGTATGAAAATAGTCTATAGTTTTTGAACGACATTAATTTATGGGAAGGGGTAAAAGGGATAGTGTTATAGGAATTTTTAGAGGTTTTCAGTTAGATAATGGACAAATTTTAGGCATAGCTATTTACAGTATACCGATATGAGCAGTTAAGGGGGTGTGAGAGACGTTAAAGTCCTTGCTTCGTATATATCGTTTTCTAAATACTTTCTGAAATTCTTGGAGCCAAGGAATATAAAAATTAGGTTATTTTTAAATTTTAGTGTTCCGTATGGAACACTTATAAGATCACTTCGGTGTCTGCCCGTCTGTTTGCCTGTCTGACTGTCACCCGATTTTCTCCGAAACTATTTGACATAGAAAGTTGAAATTTGGACTAATATAGGAATTGATAGACCCGTCAGAGCCGTGTGATTTTGAAAGTTAAATGAATGAAATCGAAAGTAAAAAACAAAATTTTACCAGCGTCATCGAGGGTGTATCATATGAAAACTTAAAAAAGCACGAGTTCGAAAATATATATGAGGTAATACTTGCATACACTTTTCATTTTAATATTTTTAAAAAAATTGCAAAAAATCGCTGGCCCTCTTATCTCAAAAAGCACTCACCAAAAAATTTTTACCATTCTCCACGTTGTAGATTTAACGAAAATTATGACCAGCGCATTACTTCTGATGATTTATAAGGTACATAAAAAAAATCAAGGTCATCAGTTTTCCACAAAGATAAGAAACAAACTTTGTTGAAAACTCATTTAAGGTAATAAATATTTATTTTTTTTTTAAAGCAACTTGCACTTGACCGGTTTTTTTTTATAGAATAGTTTGTAGATGGTATTGCCAGATTTTTACTTTAAACATTTCTGAAAGTCTTCATCTGCACAATTTTATTCTATAAATCACTTTACCGATTTTTTCATATAAAATACGGAGGCTGGCGATAGATACAAATTCAACAGTAAAATTTGCCTTTTATTTCATTAGTTCAAAAAATTCCACTTCGAGATTCTGATGTTTTTATGATGTCCAAACCCCAACGAAGGAGGCCTGACAAAAATTAGTATGTGTTTCGCTCAAACTACCAAAAAAACTTTTAGGATGATTCTGTTCAAAGTTTATATCTCGTTTTTTTTAGGAATCTAGGGTATTTTTTTTTTAATTCCTTGTACGCCTAAAATAATAATACAGTGTGTCCCAAAAAGTTTTATACAAATGGAGAAAATGTTTATCTTACATATTACAAAAAAATTATTCTCATTAAAAGTTTAAATTATTTGATGCTATACAGGGAAAATAAAAAAATAATAATTTATAATTTTCAAAATAAAATGATATCAGCACAAATTTATTATGGATGTAATTGTTGCAAAGCAGATAAGATGGTTATCAAATTTTTAACAAAAATATGATACAATCAAAATCAGTGCACTAGTTTTTAATTAATTTCATTTTCTTTTATTTAATAAATAATCCAACAGTTACTGAAGTGTTATTGGAGTTTTTTAAATTTTAACTAGGGAGGCTACAAATCTAAACGTGAGCATAATTTTTTAGTTCCATTCAATTAATATTTTGCTCTGCATTTAAATGTGAACACACTTTACTCTTCATTATAAATCATTATTTTTTAGTTTCCATGTATATCATCAAATATTTTAAACTTTTGATGCTTGATTTTGATTTCCATGTGGTGCAGAACTTTTTATCAAGAATAAATGTTTTTCTAATATGTAAGATAAACTTTTTCTCTATTTCTATAAATCTTTACCGCTAGTATCATATAAAATAGACCTATAACAAAACGGTAAGTTAATAAAATTGCTATTTCTTTCTCACATTTCAGATATAGCTGGAATTTATGTCAGTTTTATTTTATCATACATTAAATTTCGACTCACTTTAGTTGAAGGTTAGATAACAAAAAGCACATATTTAAATAATTTCCGTTCACATGTAATATGTTTTTAGGATTATTTGTGTGCTAACAATTTTTTAAACAACAATGACTCTTCATTGTAAAGATAATTTTATGGCATGTCTCAAGTGCAAATCCGCTATGTGATATTTAGCCAAAGAAAAAATTAGTAATAACCAGTGTCATGAAAAAAAGTCCATGTTTAAATTTTCTTTATAAAAAAAAATATTAATTAAATAGCAATATCATTAGACTAATTTCACTAACTTTAGCCGTTTTAGGGTTATGCTTTTGCACGACATGGAAATATCAAAAAAATAATCGTACAAACTCGAACTAGAATCTTTCAGGACTTTATTTAGATTAGAAAATACGGGATTGTACAATATTATATTCGAGTGACTTTTCAAGGTTTCAACCACAACTGCACCAAGCGTGTGCAGAGATCTTAACTTTTCAAGATTAGAATATTATATTATATTCTCTGTCCACATATGATGCGGACCGTAACCTGTCTCTGCATTATGATGGTTAGGCTAAAAATTCCGATTAATTTCCTTGATTTCCGTTTGTAAAAATTAGTGACTGCAACAAGAACTTTGATTTCTCTGACACTGATGTTGTTCAGCTACTGATGATTTTACAATTTGTTTCTTTCTGATATATCTTTCATGTTCCTCAATTTTGCGAATATTGGGCTTTTAATTTCTCTTATATAAATTTTATGAACATAAGAGCCACATGGACAGCCTCAGTTAGATTCCGTCTTGTAAGGATGATAAAAACTGTGCGAATTTTAAATATTTTAGGCAAATTATAATATAGGTATAATATATATATATATATATATATATATATATATATATATATATATATATATATATATATATATATATATATATATATATATATATATATATATATATATATATATATATATATATATATATATATATATATATATACATATGTATACATATATATATATATATATATATATATATATATATATATATATATATATATATATATATATATATAGATATATACATATATATATATATATATATATATATATATATATATATATATATATATATGAAAATGCCACCACTCATGTTAAAACATAAACTAACCAATTCACCAAAATATTTCGAATCGAAAGAGGAGTGCGGCAGGATAATGCGCTCTCTCCCAAACTTTTCGTA
This sequence comes from Pachyrhynchus sulphureomaculatus, assembly GCA_019049505.1. Lineage (NCBI taxonomy): Eukaryota > Metazoa > Arthropoda > Insecta > Coleoptera > Curculionidae > Pachyrhynchus > Pachyrhynchus sulphureomaculatus. The sequence goes on along the minus strand of CM032446.1, from coordinate 101,352,098 downwards.
ACACTTCTAGAACGTATTCTACAATCAATAAACTGGAAAAGAATGGGACTTAACACTGACGGTGAAGAGTTAAATCACTTCTGTTTCGCCGACGACATTATCTTAATAACAGACAAAATACAAGAAACCCTAACTCTGCTGCACATGCTTCAAGAAGCTTCAGGAAACGTTGGTCTAGAAATCCATCTATCCAAGACCCAGTTTATGACAAATCTTGAATTAAGCGACACTCTAAAACTGAATAACGTAGAGATAGAGCGAGTGCATCAGTATATACATGAGACATGAAATCAGCACAGAACGAGATAACCAAACAGATGAAATTCAGCGGAGAATAGCTCTCTCCTGGGCTGCACTTGGCAAACTGGCCTATATATTCAAATATAAACCTTCCTATGTGTTTAAAAAAAAATGTATTTGATAGATGCATACTCCTCGTTCTTACGTATGGAGCTGATATTCTCACAGTGACGAAGAAAAACACCAATAAGATATGTGTCATGCAACGAAAGATGGAGAGGTCAATGTTAGGCGTTACTCTTAGAGATCATATTTCAAATCACATTATTAGGTTAGTTCAGGAGTAGAGGTAGACCACCAAATCGGTAGACTGATAATTTGAAAAGAGCGGTTGGAAAGTGGGTACAAACGGCCCATAACAGAAAAAAGTGGCAAGATTTGAGGGAGGCTTTCGTCCAGCAGTAGACAGTATCGCTGATGATATATATATATATATATATATATATATATATATATATATATATATATATATATATATATATATATATATATATATATATATATATATATATATATATATATATATATATATATATATATATATATATATATATATATTGCCAATGCAATATCCATTGCTTTTTAGAACCCCAGGCAATTTTTAAGTTTATAATGAGATAGAATATTTATCATATATTGATAAAGTCCCAAGTACCAGTGAATTATTGGTACGTAGGTTTTAGGAGCGCTGATGGTATGAGTAAGTATTCGTATATCTATTACTATGAGTTGGTTTTTTTGTAAACCTAATATTCCAAGATGTTGTTATTTTACCTATGTATCAGTACTTCCAGTGTATGTTTATACAATATTTCCATAATTTCAATACTATTAAGCTTTAAGAAAATGTTGAGAATGTTGAGAATAGCAGTACGATGATTATTAAGGCCTGTTTTTCAAAAAAAAAACAGATTTGTTACTGAATAAAATCCAAAAGCAGCAAATTTAAAATTTCTACATATGTCTGCGGTCTTCTTCAACCATACAAATATTTTCAATAAGCGAGCTTCAGTCGGTATATTAATGTTGATCTATTCTATAATAACATTATTTCTGGGAAAGTTCGTATATATATTTTAAACTTTGGAAACACTTTAACCTGATATATTCATGCTCGCCTGCTTTAATGACAAAAAACATTTGGATTTCTGGGTGGCCGACTAGAAGACGCTGCCATACACAAATTGTAATATTAAGGTAGATCATTGCAACATAAGACTTTAAATATTTATTAGGTAATAACATTAACCTCAACTTATTACTCGCGCTTTACAATACTAAGTTCTGATATCCTAGAAACCAGTTTTATTTTCGGCCTAGACGTAACTATGAAATTTGTTATTATATTAGAAGTGACCTCTTTTATTAACAAAAGGAGGCTACCAAGCCTAAGTATTTTGGGTTAAAACACCATTAGTTTCATTTACTACCTTTATCAACATCCTGTTTAAAGTACTTTTCGCGTCTCTGTGATAGACAATCGATATTTTACTAAATGCTCAAATGGCCCAACTGCCCTAATTGCCATCCTAAGCAACTGTCCAACACAATAAAACATTTTAATACCAGTGATGAACAAGGCCGTGAAGCTGAATTTTTTGCTTAGAATTGCCTTACTCAGGTTATCGATGAAATTACACAGATACCTCCAACCCCTGTGTTTAAACCATCACGATCAATTCTCTCTTGATTTCTTCTGACCATAGATTGAATGAATGTTCTACCAGTTATGAACAAAAAAGTTTCTAAATCGAAAAATTCAAGGATTATTTTGAAATTCTTTGCTTGTTTTAGTTTTGATGACCCATTTTACAGTACTGAGGAAATCTTTGTTTATAGTTTAGTCAGTATGGCAGCATATATTCATTTACTCCGATAGGAGATGCAAATTCGTGGTTGTCTACCGATAGTGGCGTCTAAGACTAATCTCATGAACCATAACCTGTGCAAGAAATAGATGCAAACATATAATTGGCCAAACCAGGAAAGCATAAAAACAGAGAATTTAAAAAAAATCTATTGACAATCTTAATGCTTCAAAATATTTCTGATGGCTTATTAAGACAAGTTATCAAAAATTCCAGCAAATTACCTATATAACTACTTTCATTGTCGGAAAAAACTATTACAAATGCTCGTTGAACTCTGCTGACGTGACTATCTATTTTCGGGGACCTACATCATCACTAGTCAAAAATGTCAGATAATGTTTTCAGACAGCGTATCATCCTAATGATAAAAGCAACCTTAAACGACAATATTCAACTGCTACCAAAGAATATAAAAAGACCATAATAACAACTAGTCTGACCAGTCGAACTACTTTTAGTAAATCAACAACCGTGACAGTAACTAAACAACTGTAACAGTATTAAGGCGCGATCAGTAATATGGTTGCAGAAAGAGAGCGATAGGAGAGATCTTGACATATATCGTACACTACTGAATATTTTGAAGAGTCTTCAACTGTTAAACCTATTATAGGAAAGCAAGTTTGCTGTATCTGACATGACACATTATTTTATGACCTAAGTTCTTATGATATGACTAAAACGTTTTTTTTGGCTCTCGATTTCAAGTGGCACCTGACGCACTTTGTACTGATACCTTCACTGGTGCTCTGTAGAAATCTATACTGTGCTACTTTCTTTCTTTACATTAGCGATCTAAAAGAAAAGTTAGAGAGATAGATAGAATTTGTTTTAAGACAGCTTTGCAAACCAATTTACAAAATTTGAAATACACCAAAGTACTACAATAAATAGAATGTAACACACATCAAAATTACATGAAACACAGCATACATTGTAAGAATTACATTTATTCAAAATATTTCTGACGTGTGTAAGACTCAACTTCTATTAGGAAAATATAACTTTTCTTTTAAAATGCACCAAGGGATTAACTACCCGTATAAGTAAAAATAATGACAGCTTAGTCACTAATATCTGGTAACGTGTGTTTTATATAATATTAATTAAACTGTTCTTCGTTCTTTGATTTTTCGATAGATATTAAAGTTATCATACTTTCCCTGCAACGCCTCTATCTCTTTATATTTTTCACCATTCCACCTACCTTTAACTGTACGAATTTCTTTCTGTATTTGTGTGTGTAGTCTTCTGTGTTCTCTTTTGTTATCTCTGTTTTTGTGTAACCGTCTTTCCTCCATTAGTCTTAGAATGTCATCCATTCTTTATTTTTATATGTTTTATGCTTAGATATTTATTCTTTAGCCGCCATGTTATTTTATTTAACTTTTCTATTTCAGATTCCATGTCTTATAACTCAGTATATATCACCACTACACCAAACACTTTATTTTTGCACTCGACGCGCGTTTCGCTAACCATGTTAGCTTCATCAGGAACGATGATTAACAGTCAATCATCGCTCCTGATGAAGCTAACATGGTTAGCGAAACGCGCGTCGAGTGCAAAAATAAAGTGTTTGGTGTAGTGGTGATATATACTGAGTAGTATCATTGTGCCAAAGATTCCACATTCCCAACTTAGTTTCCATGTCTTAGTTTACCTCTGTGTCCTTGAGTTTTTTTTAAGATCTTTTTTAATTACATTTGTTATATTTTTGTCTTCAAGTTGTCGCACAGCGTATATGTTTTTCTGTTTTCTTTTTAACTTTTTCAAGATAATTTTTGGAATCCCCAACAGACCATTGTGATCGGAGTTTATATCAGCACTGGGATATGTTTTTACAGATACAACACTATTTCTAAAACGTTTATTCACTAGAATATAATTTTATTTCTGGTGATATGGTCTGGTGAGCCTAGCGGGGACTTCCACGTGTATAATCATCGTGGTGGTAGGTTGAAGAAGGTGTTAGTGATAACATAACCTATTTCTTCACTGAAAATGTTTGGTCATTCGCCACTGTTCTTTCTTTCACCTAGACCATATGGTCCTAGGGAAGTTCTTGACCCACCTCTTTCAATCTTGGCGTTGAAGTCTCCCATTATAACTGTCAAGTCTCGTTTTGGTATTGCTATTAGGACTTGTGCTATTTGTTGGTAAAATTGCTCGACCTCTTTATCCTATTTATCTGCAGTGGGCGTTAAGAAGAGCAAGTTTCGTTCTTATTTGGAGAAGCATTATTCTGTCTGAAATAGGCGTAAAATTTGTAAGTGATAGTGGCGTCTAAGACTAATCTCATGAACCATAACCTGTGCAAGAAATAGATGCAAATAAATAATTGGCGAATCCAAGAAAGCATAAAAACAGAGAATTAAAAAAAAAATCTATTGACAATCTTAATGCTTCAAAACATTTTTGATGGCTTATTAAGACAAGTTATTAAAATTTCAGCTGTTTATCTGCAGTTGGCGTTAAGAGGAGTTTCGTTCTTATTTGGAGAAGCATTATCTGTCTGAAATAGGCGTAAAATTTGTAACACATTTATAAGCAGCTTTGTCAACTATAATTCCCACTCCATACTAATGTTTATTTTCGCCCCGATCCTAAATAGTATTTGCAACCTGAACTAACCTGAACCTGGCCATCTTACTTCGCTAATTCCCATAATGGATATACCAAGTCTTTTCATTTCTAGGATCGCATTATGAGTTTATCCTGCCTGGTATAAAGTTTTTACGTTTCAAGGGTATATTTTAATGTTTTTTAATGTGTTCTTTTCTGATTTAGCAACATTTAAAACTGTCCCCCTCCGGAGATCCGATTAGGGGACTAGAGGCTCCGGAATTTTTCGCTTTGACTTTGCCATCATGATTTTAACTAAGTATATTTAATTTGAATAATTAATGCAGTGGTTCACCATTTCCTTTGGCGTTCCCATGCCGTTGACAACTTATGTATTTTATCCGCCTTTGGGGGCAATTTCTCACCCTGAGAACAAAAGAGTGCCCTATTACTAGTTTTGGTGCACCTTAAGTATTTGATTTCCTTGATACCGCTCATATCTGAGCAGCGTTTCCCTATCCGCTACCCAGGGAGACGCCCGATGAAGGACTAGCAAGCCGACAATATATAACTTATTTACCAGAATTATCACCTCGCGACTAGAAAATTAACTGGATTTCCATCAACCGAAGGAACAGAATGGATTTCGTTCAGGCTTGAAAACAAACGACCATTTACATACCTTAAAATTGTTATTTAAGAAGTCCGTAGAATATAACAGACCGCTAATGTTTGCTTTTATGGATTTCAACAAGGCATTCGATATCGTTCAAATGGATATTATTATGAAAGCACCCATTGAAAGTAGCATTTTTCTATACGTCATCTTCATTCAAAACATATGTAAATTGCATGAACTTACAAATAACATCAGAATTGAGCGAGGAGTTCGGCAAGGGGACACATCATTTACCGTCCGTAAATATGCTTTCAGGAAGCTAAATTGGGAGAATACCTATTAATAGAACTTAACCAACTACGATTACTTGGTCGTCATTGCCAACGATTGAGATGTCAATTATGTTAAGAGGACTATCTGTTACCTGTGCATGCATGGGTCTAAATATTAAGTCTAAAACAATAAAATTTATGACTAATTTTGTGCAGTCTAGTATCTTTGACAAGGAAATCTACCAAATAGTTACTCAAATACATATATTTGGGTCATGAAATAAGCATCCTCGACCAACATCCGAAATTAGAAGAATCGGTTTAGCTTGGGCATCGTATAAAGCTCTAAAGGATGTATTTAAGAAGGACATTTCAATTAGTCTAAAGAAGAAAACATTTAGCCCGTGCATCCTTCCGGTCTTCACCTATGGAATTGAGACGTGTGAATTTACTTTAGAATTTACAAGCAAACTGATGATTGCACAAAGGCGCATGGAGAGGTAAATGCACTGAAGTCACAAATGTCATCAAACGTGTAGCTAATTCAAAATGGAAATGGGCAAAAGACATGGCCATACTTCGAGATATGAGACGCGCAAAACATTAGAATGGAGACTAAGGGCAGATAAGCTCAACAGAGGAAGACCACCGACACATGGTTCAGATGATATTAAGAGAGCCGCTAAAAACTGGTTGCAGATTGCCCAGGATAGACAGAGAAGAAATTCTGTAGGGAAAGCTTATGTCCAACAGTAGACGCACAGGATTGATTGATGAAGATGTTGTTGTATTATTCGTTAAACAGAATGAAAAAAATAAACGAAAGTAGTTGCTCAGTTTTTGAAAATTTGATATGTTTAGAAATACATCAAATAACAAAATTCCTTTTCTGATGTGACTTTTTCAATTGTCACGTTATATTAACCTACTATCTACATAGTAAAGAATTAAATGGGAAACATACTGATTATTCATATTCAGATCCAGAAAAACTTAATACTTTGGATATTCTTACCATTTTCTTTTTTAGGAAATAAGTTTAAACTATGGCGATACCGATGGGTAAAATCATTTTCATCTAATCGAACCAATAAATTATGTTACATGCATTATATAATGAACCTAGACAAGGTTTTAGTGTCAATTTTATAATATTGGGTTTATTTTTTAGTTTGTTTGTATTAGCAATATTCTTTAAATTAAATCAGTTACTAATAATTTGGCTGACATAATTTTACTCATAATTTGTATATCAATAAATCAGAGACAATCAACAAATTTTCTTCAACCTCCAGAATTTCAAATTCTATCCAAATTTCAGCATTATTATTTTTACTATGAAAATTATTTATTTTTTAATTTTTAAAATTTACTACAATATTTTTGCATTGTTCATTTTTAGAATTGACATAACTCTTGTTTATATGAAAAGAAATAAATTCTATCTCATTAAACTAGAAGATAGATAAATATTTCTTCCATGATCCTCTGAACTATTGTTTAAAGACTATACTTAATTTGTAGAGAACTAATTCAGCGTTTTTTTTTTATTATTAAGTAAGTATCTAGATCTCACATAGTTTTGGTCTTATTCAGTTTTTTATATTACACATGATTTTAGTAGAGCTAGATTCATATCGTAAATACAGCTTTTGTAAAAAAAAAAAAACTATACATAATTATTACTAGATAAGTTGTGTGTCAATTTAAAACTGCGCCTTTTATGACTTTAAAAACTCTCCATCGGTTAAGAAATCTCCTTGTAAATAAGGTAGCGATAGTCAACAGATCTCATTTAGTTGCCAACTGAACATGAATGTGGACTTAACATATTTTTTTGATTTTAGAATACTGCCGTCAAAATATTTATTAACTATTAAACTTATTAACTATTTTGTAAACTGGCGATTAAACACTACGTACTTCGGACCTATAAAAAAATCTATTACTACTTTAACGTAACATATACATGATAAATTCGGAACTGAAGCTACTACAGTAAAATGTGTTGTGCAGCACCAGGTATATTTTTCCTGTGATATCTGAAATAATTGGTCCTGCTGAACTGTTTAAAAATGTAATTTTATTTTTACTTGAATCTTTTTTGGGGTCTATACTGGGGCTTTACTTAGAGGCACTGAAGACCAAGAAAAGATAAGTTTTTGTTTGAATGAGGCTTGAAACACTCATTTCGAAGTCTTAAGACTCCAGCCACAACGGTAAGCTTTTATTACTATTAATATTATTACTCATAATAATTTTATTATTACCATAAATTTTAAAATATTAACATGTTAACCCACATAAAAAATAATATTACAGGCAGAACACAGATATCATATACGGGAATACCTGTGGGATGGCAGTGAAATTTGGAATGTCGGTTAAAAATTTTAACTTCTTTGTTCCATACATTATGAAAGTACTTAAAAAATTGTTTTTGGCAAGTTTAATAGTAAATTTCACACATTAATTCAATTTCTTTTTTAGTTGTTAAGTACTAATAAAATACAATTTTAAATTGAGCGAAGTAAAAAATTATTACATCCCTTACTGTATTAAAAGGTTCTTAAGCAAATAACAACAGAAACATGTTCTTGCACCAATCGGAAATTAAAATTTTATATCAATTCAAAAAACTCTCGATTTTAATATTAATCTTAAGCTGTGTTCGGCAACGTAACTTCTTATAAAATTATCTTTAAGAGAGTTTCTGGACTACTGAGGTTAGCTCCAGGATTCCTATATCAAGAGCAACCCTATTTTTATACCTGCTGGTTAACACTCCTTGTCTTTGAGACTGCTGCATGACAAGTCCTAAATAAAATTATATCAATTTGAAACTTGATCTCCATGGTATAATTAATTTGGGGACTTCCTTTAAAACTGGCGAACCTATTTTATATATATTTGGTGCTGGAAGATAAGGAAATACAGTAAATTCACCAATTATATTAGCAAAGTTGACTTGTTTCGTATCATTTTTAAAATTCCCCATTTTCTTATTTTAAACAAAATTTCTTACCCAATTTTTAAAACTTCCAGTTTTTAATTTCTATTCACTTTTGAGACATGACGATTATACATTATTAGGATAAATACAGAGACAAGCTTTATAATCAGAAACTTGAATAAATATTAGGTATAACCAAAAATCGTTCACAAATGACACAAATATACATTTGAAAGAATTTACATTATTTTAGAGGAACAACTTCCCTTTTATTTAATACTTTCCATTATTCTTTACGTTTCAAGGATCGAATTTCACATGTTTAACTTTAATTTTGTTTCTTTCAATATTTAAAACAAAAAAAAGATAAGCTATCAAATCACTTAAAAGTACTCAAGGTACGCATTTTCCGTTAGGGATTTTCCCAAACTGTACCTATTTTCACACGTTTAAAAAGTAGTGCAGGATTTACCTCTTTGTTCATAGCAAATCGATATAAACAAATCTTTTTTTTGGTACCAAATGTTATAAAAAATACGTTTAAGATTACAAAAAGCAGGAAAAGTTTCCTGCAACCATGAGAATAGGTACAATATAAAATTCTATCTATTTTAAAAACAATCCTGAGTTCAAACGTCATTTGACAAATTATCATGTGCTCGTAAAACGGTTATTTTAATGTCGTTTTCTTTAGTAAAGCATTACGAAACGAAATATTTACTTCTGCTCTATCTTTGACATATGTTTGAGCTAGATACGACAATGTATATACATTATGGGCGACGTGGCCAAGTTTTTTCTTTATTATTTATTTATATGATCAATTCAATATATATTTTACTTTAAACAATTCATATAATAATAATTATCTAATATCCCACTCAATAACTAAGAAAGAATCTTCTAATTCTATTCCCATGTTACTGAAAATAATTTTAAAAATGTAGTATTTCAATTCTTTGAACCCCAAAAAAAACTATAACTGATCAATACGAACTTTTGCACCTCTCTTCTCTACATCTTTGGTCTCTTATATATGCTTAAAATTTACCCATTTTCCCATCTAAAATACAATACAAAATTCTCCGATCTCTTTCACCCTATTAGAACTGAAAGTAAAACTTAATTTTCATATTCCTACAGTTCAAGAACCCTGAAAAGGATATATAGCACGACATATGTGAAGCAACCCATCTAACCCCATCTCCCATTCCACAAACCTCTTATATATTTACTATAAATAAAACTTTCCAAAATCCTATTGAAACTATACAATTTAACGGCCCCCACCCCTTTCACCTCCTTCTTGAGTTAAAATTAAGTAATAAAAACATAACCTTATTTTTGAATTTCTCGGCTCCAAAAACCCAAAAAAAAACATACATCGCTCTGTATAGGAACTCCCCTAATCTCCTCTTCCACCCCTTTAACGCCTTTATTTAGGTTTACTATAAATACCTGTAGGTAATATTTGTTTACTATCTAAACAAAAAACTAGACCAAATTTTCATATTACTGTTAGAACCATATAAAATATTCCCCCTCTTCGTCTTGAGCGATATCGCGGTTATAGGTTTGATCCCTTTATTAGGTACTATATATGCGCCAAGTTTGAAATTGATATCTCATATTGTTGGATGGTTATCGTACCACAAACAGACAGACGGAATAGATGATTGACATGATTTTCGTAACCTAAGAACCCTAAAATGTAAAGAAAATCAAGAATCTCGAAATGTATATGAGTAAAAACTTAGTGAGAAACTGGTATTAAAGTAAAAAAAAACCGGTCAAGTGCAAGTCGGACTTGCGCAATTAGTGTTCCATACGATGCCGGTGATTGCTTTTAAATTAAATTCAAAAAGTTCCTGACATGTCTACATCTTAAGATCCAATATGTATTTTCACCTTTTTTTCTTAGTCAATAATGTATAATAGTTATAGCATCTTAGCTACCTAATAGACATAAAACAGTTATAGCATCTTAGCTACCTAATAGACAATAAATCAATCTAGCTCAATATAGAATCTAGTAGTAAAAGTATAAAACAAATATTTATTACTTAAATAGTTGTTTAACCAAATAAAAATAAAAGTATTTTGTCGGCAGAGGAACGACGCGTGGTACTGAAAATATATTTATCGCCACCATACTATCGGAAAACCTCCTCGATATTGGCAAGGCACATAGTTTTTTTTTATACCAGATGAATTATCAAACGTAATGGACTCGTGATAATTCTTGCTCAATCTACAGTTTATAAAGAATATTCCAGAATTTTTTCAGAATTTTTAATCAGTACTTTTCAAGATAGGGTGGGTGGACAGGTTTTTTTTTTTAAATGATGCAAAGAAAAATGTGGGCAAGTGTTACATCATATATATTTTTGAGCTCGTGTTTTTTCACGTTCTTTCATTTCACACCCCACTCGATCACCTGGTAAATTTTTTTTTCACTTCCGATTTCTCCCCAGATATACCGGATATATTATAAAACGTAATGCACTTGTGATAATTTTCTCTAAATCTACAGGTTATGAAGAATATTCCAGAAATTTTTCAAAAATTTTTTATAAGTACTTTTCGAGATAGGGTGCGGAGATTTGGATGGATGGATATTTTTCTTTTAGATGGCAATTCTTTGTTTAACTGCTTTACGAAAGAATAATTCTTTATTGACTATTCTTCGTAATAAGTTTCTTGCGTTTGCTTGAGTCGTAGATCCTAAAAACTATACTTTGATATATTTGTTGTAACTTTCGTATTGCTCTTTGACATTTTAAGAACTTTTTTGCTGTTTTGAATCCTCATTAAATCTTCTCTTCCATACTGTTTTTTACACTGAGCAATTTAAAATTGTAATATCATTATTTATCATTTTCAAAAGCATTTACTTCAGATTCTAAAAGACACTACAAGAGAAAAGAAAAAAAACGTTCCACTTTTCTTAACAAAATAATCTTGAATGGAAACATTTCTTCTCTTTACTTACTACAGTCTTCTCGTTCTGGAAGTTTTTCCTGCAGGATATTTGTGAGGTGCTAGTATATTTCTTATATTTCTACTCATAGACGATCCTTGAAACCTTTATTAAAAGTTTATTAAGACGAATTAAATTTTTTGTAATTTTGATAGTAAATTTTTACACAATGCAGCAGAAATTTGGTTAATTTGTTTTTATTCCATTATACGCTAGGACTACTTAAACCACATCTGGTAACATAACTTCCCGTGGGGAAGCGGGATAGAATATCTCCCCGGGTAAGTTCTGCCTGTCGTTGAAAACGACTGAACGAACAATTTAGATGATAGATGCCCAGATCTCATCAGGCATTGCCCGATTTGATACCATCACATCGGCTTAGGCTGCGTGAAGTTGCTTAATGTTTCGTGGCTGTGCCGATGTCCCCGGACTGTGGGACCCAATAGCATGATGAGACATCTGGATATAAAATTTTCGGAGGTAAAATAGCTCCCCGTTCGGATCTCCGGGGTCAGGGAAGTCAAAATGCAGAGATTATAATTTTAAATTAGATTTTTGCCACATTTGAAGTTTAAACTCGAACATAAATTCAGTGCACCAACACCTACAACCAAACTGAGCTCCGTTACTCGCTTTCTGTGAAACCAAGGTCAGTTCATCGACCAGCGCAGCCAAATATCTCTATCCTGGGTACGACTTCTATTCCTGGTTTAGGCGTAACCTTGGAATCTGTCTTTTTGTCAGAAGCGACCTCTGTTGCCATCGAGAGGAGGCGCCCCGAAACTATGATGTTATGTGGTTAAAAATAACGACTCAACAAATTACAAAGTTCCTCTGCATCTTCTATCAACCACCAAGAACTTTAGAACACTTTTCGCTTCTCTTACAGACACCATAGATTATTTACCTTTAAGTATCCAAATGCCGAAATTGCCATCCTGGGCTACTTTAATGTCCTAAACATTAGCTGGCTTAAGTATTCAAATACTACCGTTGAACAAGGTCGTGAAGCAGAATCATTAGCTTATTGACGAAGCAACATAAATACCTGATCGAGACAGAGAGTTCTCCAGTCTTCTTGATCCATTTTTAACCACCAATCCAGAGATTTACAC
>CM032446.1:101316920-101334420 GCA_019049505.1 Pachyrhynchus sulphureomaculatus | reverse complement strand
CTATAAATATAATTATCTAAAAAAAATCATACTAAATTCTTTATTACAAGATTGATGGTAAAGAAAATATAAATCAAACAAGTACATTGGTTTCTTGTCATTTCCACTTTACCATTAATTTACTTTTGTAGCAGTATTTCGTGTTAACTGTATATTTTACTAGGACTCGTATATATTAAATTAAAATTTTAATCTTTCTAAATCTCTAAGAATTGTTAAAGCATATATGATTCGATCCTAAAAGGAATACTATGTGGCCATTCTTCTTCTTCTTCATGTGCCATATCCGGTCGCCCCGACGTTGGCGATCACTATGGAGAGTGCTTGTCTGTCTTCGGCCAATCTAAAAAGATCTCCATCGCTTTGGATTCCTGTCCACTCTCTGATGTTCTTTAGCCAGGACATTTGTTTTCTACCAACTCCGCGCCTTCCCTCAATTTTTCCTTTCATGATGAGCTGGAGAAGACCGTACTTTTCTCCACGCAGTATATGTCCGAGATAAGCAATTTTGCGACATTTTATAGTATTGATCAACAGTCTTTCAGAGTTTGCTCTACGCAAGACTTCCTCATTTGTCAGCAAGTCAGTCCATGGTATTCGGAGCATTCTACGGTGGATCCACATTTCAAAAGCTTCCAGTCGGTTCAATGTGCTTATTTTTATGGTCCAGCACTCCACTCCATACAACAACCCTGACCAGATATAGCATTTGGCCATCCGTTGCCTCAGTTTGAGATTCAAATTGTCATTGCATAGAAGAGTGCTCATTTTTCTGAAAGTTGTACGAGCTGTTTCAATTCTGCATCTTATCTCTATGTCGGGATCCAAGTCATCTGTTATTATATTTCCAAGATATTTAAATTTATGAACCCGCTCTATCGGTGAGTGGTTGAGTGTCAACTTCGCATCATCATGTTGGCTTCGACTAAACACCATAAACTTGGTTTTGCCAACGTTGACATTCAGGCCCAGACCCCGTCCAGCCTCATCAATTCTGTTTACCATAGTTTGCAGACCGTCCAGTCTATCGCACATAATGAGGGTGTCATCAGCATATCTTATTGTGCTCAGCACAACACCATTAACCTTAACACCCAGCTCCACATCCTCTAATGCTTCCCTGAAAATCCTGTCCGAGTATAGGTTGAACAAGAGTGGAGACAGGACACAGCCCTGTCGGACCCCGCGCTTAATTTTTATGTTATTTGTTTTCAACTCTCCTATGCGGACTTCGGCTGTTTGTCCCCAGTATAGGTTTTCAATTATTCGAATGTCCCTGTCATCCAGCTGTAGTTGTTGTAGTATTGATATTAGTTTGTCGTGTCTAACCTTATCGAAAGCCTTCTCATAGTCGACAAAGCAGACGAACACATCCTTACGCTGATCCCGACATTTCTGCAAGAGCACATTGACACCGAACAAGGCTTCGCGCGTCCTGAATGCATTTCTGAACCCCATCTGACTATTGTCTAGATCGAACTCACACTTTGTACGAATTCTGGAATGGATGATCCGTAGAAAAAACCTTTAAGAGGTGACTCATTAAGCTGATTAAGCGGTAATCACTACACTTTTTGGGATGTGATTTTTTGGGGATTGTGATGAATGTTGATTTTAACCATTCTTCTGGTATAGTGCCTGTGCTGTATATTAGATTAAACAGTTTTGCAATTTGTCCTATATTTTCTTCTGCTATAAGTTTGATTACTCCTGTGGCTTTCTTATTCTGTGTAATAGAGATTGCGTGAAGGATTTCTTCCTTTAAGATTTCGGGCCCATTTAAACAGTTGTCATTGTTTCCTTTGGAAGCTCTGTTGTCATCAAAAAGTTCGTTGATATATGTTTCCCAAGCTTCTTTGATTTCTTCATCCCGTATAATAGGTTGATTGGATGAATCGAATAATACATAGGCTGGTTGTTTTCGATACATACCAGTTATATCTCTCACCTTTCGGTGCATTTGGAAAATATCATGTTTCTTTTCCATTTCTTCCACCTCTTCACACATCTCTATCATCCATCGTTCTTTTGCCATTTTTACTTCCTTTCGAATCACTTTACTTAGCCTTTTATATTCTTCCCTATTCGCTTTAACCAGTCTCCTCTTCTCCATTAAGCTTAAAATGTCTGTGGTCATCCATCTCTTTTTCCGTGTTCTGGTATCGGATTTCAAGTGTCTATTACAAACGTTTATTAGTTTGCCCATGAGACTATTCCACGGGATGGGACATCGCCGCTGGTGGCCATTAACCAAATAATATCGCCGAGGTTTTATTTATTTTAGAAACTAGTCCGGAAGCCCTTAAAAAAACAAATTTGCATACATAAAATTCCAAACAGTTATATCAGTGGTAATATGGCCTATAACAAAAATATAATTTCTCACTTAAGGAATCGCTAGCGTATTTTAAGAATAATTCGAAGAGAAGTACACACTCAGAATGGTTAGGTTTATGCTGATTAATTTGTGCTGAATACGTTCAAAAGCAAAACTCATGTGAGTAAATTTTAATACCTTTTTGCAGCAAAAATCTTCTGGAAATAAAGAAAACAATCATTGATCTAAGAAAACTAGTTTCGCTAAACAAAATCAAACACTTCCCCTAACTCTCCATGTTATATTAATTCTCAATTATGTGTTAAATTGTGCAGCTAATACTACAAAGTTAAAATTTACAACTTGACCTATAGTTTGAAAAACAGGAGCCCTTCTTATTCATGGGCAAGCAATAAAGTATTCAAAATATTTTAATAAGGAAATTATTTTTAAAACATAAATTCATATTCAAAATACTAGAAACTTATCTAACGTCATGTATAGAAAATTTAGGCAAATTCATTGATGGTGCCTATCTTATAAAGAAACCATGTCGATGAATCTTGTTTTAAATGAACTTCACCTGTCTTCGAATCGAAAATTATTCCGTATATCTGTAGTTAGAGTATACAAGTTTTTAACTATTGGGTCTTTTAAACAATACCTAGCTAAAGCTACTGCAGTAAAATATGAACTCAATACTGGTTGAATCTGTACTGCACTTTCGTTCTTGTGGTTGGGTCCGCAGAGACTTAGTGTGGTGTTAATATTTGATTTAAATATTTTTTCACATGGATCTTCCCGTATATATGGAGATTAGTATATTCAAAGTAGTATCCACCGACATCCATGGTTAGATAAATAGATACATATAAGCTGTAAACCCTTAATACAATAGCAAGACAAATCTATTACTACTTATAAAACTTATTAAGAGCATGTAAAAAATTAATTTTTACGTGCAAAAGACCAAGATCATATATGGGAGCTCCTATGGGATTGTATTGAAATTTGGGATGCCGGAACTAATTTTTTACTTTAACAGAGGTATTAGGATAGCCACTGTCATAATCATATAACTGGTTTGTTCCATACACTATTGAATCACTAAAAGGATTTAAAAATATTAGGTAATTTCAAACATAATTTTTACATGTTAATCTAAATTATTTTTTAAGTTGTTGTGTGAAAAAAAAAAATATAAATTTCAATTGGACAAAGTCTAAAACAACCTTCACTAAATCGAGAAGTAGTTAAGAAAATTAGAAATACGAAAATCTTTTTACATAAATTGAAAATTAAACAATATAACTTATTTTACTAAGTTACTATAACCTTTCTTGGTCTACTAAAAATAATTTTAAGATCCCTATATCACAAGAACCATAAATTTTTCTTTTTCTTTTCTGTAAAGTATGAAATCGTATTTCGTAAATCGTATTTACCTGTAACACATTTTCTTGAAATTCATAAGCACCACGAGAGAATTACTACTGTAAGAGGCCAGATATGGTACATACAATCAATTTTACATAATAGCGCAGGTTTATCCGCGCATATCATGGAAGAATTCGCTACCCCCAATTCAACCACCCATTAAAAAATTTCAATGAATGCGACGAAGATAAGTAGAATAAGAGCTTCCGTACACTACCGCTAAAAAAACTGAATGGTCACCTGCGGTCTTACAGAAAAAAAAAACCCACCTTGAATTCGCACCGGTGTTGCTAATTACAATTAAATTAAATAATTCGTTTTATGTGCTTATATAGAACTTATTAATATTCGGCTGTATATATATATATATATATATATATATATATATATATATATATATATATATATATATATATATATATATATATATATACATATATATATATATATATATATATATATATATATATATATATATATATATATATATATATATATATATATATATATATATATATATATATATATATATATATGTATATATATATATATATGTATATATATATATATATATATATATATATATATATATATATATATATATATATATATTATATATCACCAAGCACTAGCCATAACATACAAACTCATAGAAAACACAGATCCCTATTACAAATACACACCAACATCCATACTTGAAAATAAAGATTACAAGCTATACTGGGACATCAGCATCCATACAGATAAAACAGTCTCCGCCAATAGACCCGATATTACTTTTCAGTGAAAAAAAAGGAAAAGGCACCTATCTAATTGACATAGCTGTCCCCAACGACACAAACATCCAAACGAAATACATAGAAACAATTTCCAAATACACAGACCTTGCAACGGAAATAAAAAGGCTATGGAAACAAGAAAAAGTCATCATTGTCCTCCTCATTATATCAGCCACAGGCCTTATACCAATAACATTCACACCACACTTAGTACAATTAGGACTCAACACAAACATACACTGAAACATTCAGAAGTCAGTGATTTTGAAAAAATGTAACATTGTCAGGTCATTCCTTAATACATAATGGTAATAGCGTTGGTGCTGACTTGGCTTTGGCCCGGTAGCCAAACATGGAACCATATTGACCAAATGTGAGAAAGAAGAACTTTTTTGTAATAATAATAATAATAAACCCACCGCCGCATGCAAAGAAAGACTTACCATCGAGAGGAAGGCAGGAGGAAGAGGAATTATAGACATGAGATCATTACACACAAAACAAATACAAGCACTTAGGAAATTCTTTCACACTAAGCAAACCAGCCTCCATACAGCAACAGTCAAAGCAGACAAAAACTATACCCCACTCGACTTATCCCGGGTAGACCACCCAGCAGATACACACAGTCACACCCAATTACAACAGGAAAAGATGAAAACGTGGTCAGAAAAAACACTCCACGGAAAACACAGATACCACATAGAACAAGACCACGTAAATAAAAAACAATCATACACCTGGTTGCGGGATGGGCAGCTATTCCCGGAAACAGAAGGCTTCTTACTTGCCATCCAGGATAAACTCATATTAACCAGAAACTACCAAAAGCATATCATCAAAGACCCAACTATTACAGAAGACAGATGCAGAAAATGCCACCAGCAGGTCATTCCTTAATACACAATGGTAATAGCGTTTGTGTTGACTTGGCTTGGGCCCGTCAGCCAAACATGGAACCACATTGACTAAATGTGAGAAAGAAGACATTTTTTGTATAATGATAATAATAATATGCTTTATTTTTAAAAGAAAATCAAATTACAATTTACAATGAACCTAGATGCACAATTAATTCCGAGAATTTGTGCGTGCACCTATTGAAGAGATTTAAAATTTATAATTTACATTCTTTTATATACACAATAATACATGAAACAAATTACAAACAAGTCAGATAACAAATCAATTCAACTATACTAAAGTCAAGAACAAGTCTTCCCTTAATTGAAGTAACCATGTGGTGACTTGTCTCTTTATTTTTGAAAATGGTTTATTTTTAAAGGATCGTGGCATGGCGTTATATATTCTAGGAGCTGTAAAAAGCAAGTTTTTTTGTACTGAAGTAAATTTTATCCTAGCTGTACTTATGGAAAGTTTTTCCTTATATCTTGCGTTTATTGAGTATTCAACGATATTCTTCGCGATTTTGTTATTACAAAACAACCGTATCACGGATTTTATATATAGCCTAGAAACATCTAGAACTTGTGCTTCTTGAAATAGAGTTTCCGCAGGAAACCGTTGAATAAACGGTTTCCGTTCTTGAATAAAGCTATTTTTAAGATTTTCTTTTGTGTTAATTAGTATTTAATGTGGTATCATAGGCAGCCCCCCAAATACACACGCCATAACTAATAGTGGATTCCACGAGAGCTTTATAGATATTTATGATAGATTTCTGCGATAAGCTTTGCCCCAATATGCTGAACTTATACATTAACTTTCTAATTTTATTACAAACATAATCTATGTGAAAGTTCCACTTCAAATGTCTATCAAAATAAACACCAAGATACTTCACTTTTTCCACAGAACTTATTTTTAGTTGGCAATCACAGTTATTATAATTCTTACAATCATGATCGTGCACTTTGATGGCCTCCACATTATCCATCCCCGCCCTGGTCATAGAATAGCAAATAAAATGAGACTTCTCGATATTTAATAACAATAAGCTCTTGTCAAACCAAATTTTGGCAGTACTCATAATTTTCTCGGTCTCAACAGTGACTTCCTTCCAGATATCTGGTGATATGGTAATAGCTGTGTCATCAGCATAACGGATCACACTGTCTCTAGGTAGGGCTGAAAATATTCCATCTATATAAATGGTAAAAAGTATTGGCCCAAGGACCGTACCCTGTGGCACACCACACCTCACTCGCCGGGGTCCACTGAGTGTTTCGCCAATCTTAACTTGCTGTGAACGGTTTTCCAAGTAAGACTGAAAAAGTTGTTTCGGTAAACCTCTGATTCCTTTTTCCTCTAAACGATCCAGCAAGATATGGTGCGACACAGTATCGAAAGCTTTTGCTAAATCTAAAAATATTGATAGACATTTTTTTCGCTTGTTAAAACTATTGACAATGCAATCTGTCACCCTAATGAGAGCATCCTGAGTACTGAAACACCGCCTAAAGCGATACTGATTGGCCGCCAAAAGGTGTCAAGAAGCTAACCAGCCTCATTCTAATGCACCCCTCCACAACCTTTGAAACATTATTAATGAGAGCAATGGGCCTGTAGTTCCGAGGCTGGTCCGTAGCTCCCGCTTTGTGAAGCGGGATCACAACAGAATTCTTCAGTGTGTCAGGGAATATTCCCGTTGCAAAAATCCTGTTATTAAATGCTGCAATGGTTGAGTTAAATAATTACTAAAACTTTTTAAGACATCCGTTCACCGGAAACCACCGTACCATCTCCGCGAACAACATTCGCTATAGTCGGGGCACTAGCAACCTCATTGGTAGCCTGCTTTATAGTTTTCCATGTTTCTTTGGCATCTTTAAAATTTTTTTCAAAAAGGTTTTTAAAATACATAGCTTTAGCCTTACCCAGTAATTTAGTTAACATTTTTTTATATTCTATGTAATTATTTTTGGCTTCTAAATTATTTGGCTGCATTACGCTGAGTTTTTTGAGTTTATCTCTCCTCACAGACGTTATTAAACCCAGAGTAATCCAAGGTTTTTTACGTCTGTGTTTACATTTTATATATTTTACTTCTGTAGAAAGAGAAATATGTTTATTTAAGATATTAATAAATTGATTCCCAGATGTATTAGAATCCATTGCATTCAAGACATCCTCCCATGTCTCGTTTTCCAATAATGCATTAAGACGTATTTTATTAAGTTTTTTATAGTATCTTTTGTTGTTCTGTGTGCTACTTTTCAATATAATATTAAGAAGGATAGGAAAGTGGTCAGAATGACTGCCTTGTAGTATGACTGCGTGAGAGATTTTATTTGACTTAATGAAAAAATGGTCTATGCATGTTTTAGATGCATCTCCGATTCTTGTTATATTATTAATCTAGCTTTCAAGATCCCCAGCAGGAAATATATTAAGGTAATTACATATATTTACAGAAATATTCAGGTTTTCTCTCCTGAGATTCAAAATATCAACGTTAACGTCCCAACAGAAAATTTCTGTTTCACATTTATTTTCAAGAATTTGATAGTACTGTTCGAGGCACCAATGAAATTGACCTGCTCTATGTAGTGGCATCTATAATATCCAGTAAGTCCCATGCTACAATCATTTTTGTAAAGCTTAACTCAAAGAAATTAACTATTATTTACTTCCACTACATTAACAGATTTTAAAATACTGCACCTAACATAAAAGACCAAGCCATCACATTTATTAACAATACTAAAATTATAATATAACTGATAACCAGGAATATTCAAATTTAGATACTTCAAAGTAATATCATTTGTCCCAGAAAGAGCTATCACATCAAAACGTTTGTTTAGCGACCCTAAATATGATAGTAGATTTTCAAAATTTTTGCTTAAACTTCGAACATTCATGTGAATAATATTAAGGTCCCTATCACCAAAATTAAAATAATCAGTTTTATCAATCAGATCTAAAGTTTCTGTCTTGTACACCTTTATTTCATCACAGAGTGAGTTCTGGCCCATGGGAAAGGTAAATAACTTCAGCCATTACTTCCAATCACGCTGCAAGGAGGATAAAGATTTCCCCTCATGATCCAGCCATGATTTCCTGTACATGGTAAATGTTTAATATTTTTTTGCAGGATCGCCCTCTTTTAACCGAGCATAAATTGATCCATTACGGGCCATACAAACTTATAACCTATATTTTTAAGCTTGTTTGCTTCATGTAGCAAGTTGAAAGACATGAACGTTAATTCTTCATTGATGTAGATTCTTCCGGCTTCTTTAATGCTACACAACCCGCCCGTTAATTGCCCAAGGTTTTTGCGGCTCTTAACAATGGAATTTCTTTTCTGTTCACTGTCGAGAGTCACAACCACAAGGTGTTTGTGTGCCTTGGTTTTTGCACTCGAATTGCCTTGATATTTTCTCTCTTTATATTTTCATCTAGGCGTCGAAGTACAGAATGGTTTTTCTTTCGGTGTCTTCTTTAAATTCTTTCTCGTCGTTGCAAATCCCGGTAATTACAAGATTATTTTTTATTCTCTGATGCTCGATGTTGTTGACATATGAGGTAACAAAGCCCAATTCTCTTTTCAGTGAGTTATTCTCTTTTTTCAGGTCACCCATTATCTCAGAGAGTATCTTATTTCCCACCCTTTCGGTTTTAAAGAGGTCACTCATATATTGCAGTGAAATCTTTACCTCCGAAATTTCTGTTTTTAGATCCTTTATTTCAGTAACAAGTAAAGAAAGCTGCACTAAGTCGCGCCCTTCTTCTTCGTCCCTTTTCTGTCGGTTAGCATGGTGGTTTTTTGTTTTGAGTTAATTTCCGATTGGTTACTAGCATCTCTGCAAGCACTGCAGCTCCAGGTTTTTTTCTGTTGGTGGAATACTTTCACATCCACCTCACTTATCCCTGCACAAGGAAGGTGCAAGTAATGTGTGCAAATCCCACATTTTATTTTACTAAATATTAGTTTTCTAAAGAATTGATAAGAAAAGTGCTTAAGATATACACGCCTATTGCATGTTAATAACGTGCACTTTAATTGTGAATATCTCGCTTCATAATCGGTCAAAAATTTGTTTATTTTTTTTAATAAAATGAAAAACATTTAGATTAGCATCATATTTCAATTTTATCAAATTCTTAAAACTGGATTTACGAGTGAACTACCTTAAAAAACGGTATATTATTATTGTAATTACTAGTATCACAAAAGAAAAGCTAATAGTAAAGAAACAGTTCTCTAAGGTTCACTTAGGCTTGGCAAGAGTTTATGTGATTTGGATTATATCAGTGCCAAAAATAATTGGCTAGTATGGTGAGAAATACTGACATTTTTTGATATAAAGTAAAGATTAATAAACTTTGAATTCTTTTATGAGTAATATATTGTCATATTACTTGCCTAAAGCCCTAAATAAGGAAGATAACAAAACTAGACACTAATGAGGTGGTAAGAACCACGCATTGGCTCTATACAGCGATGGTTAGATCAAGAGTCAGTTGTGGCTTAGTAGTCTGGTGCTAGCTGTCGAGAGGACTACGATGTGAACGAATTTGGGGAGAATTCAAAAATTAACCGACTTAAATATTTTAGAAGGGCTACGCCTATGTCTGCACTAGATACCCTGCTAAGACTGCCCCGGGCTATTTGTTTGGATGCAGAATTCTGGATTGTGGAAAGGAACTGGTGACTTAGCATACAGAAGAATCACCCCAAGACCAGGGGTGGTGATCCCAGTGCTGTCCTTTTGGGCGATAACGACAGAAGATTGGTTGAGATATAACAGGTCCTTCTAAACTACAATCCCTAGCCGAGATCAATGGAAGAAACAGCACAAAGCAGTCCTTCAAATGAAGTACCGCATCCTTTTATAATGATTTACCCAAGACCGTGTTTTCCACCGACTACAATTTACGGCGACTCAAGACCAGCGTGAGTCGCTTTTTCAGAGATGCTTCGTTCCCGTAGAGCTTTAGGGATATTTCCCTGCAGTACATGTTCTATACCGGTAAAGAAGTAGCTAAATCTTTAAGCATTTATTTCTAAATTAAGGTTGAGTGTTTGATTTCAACAAGACGATTTGAATTTATAATTCCCATCAACATGTTATTATATATGTAAAATGTATTAATGTTTTTTAATATAGCACTTTTATTTCCTTTCTGAAGTTGGCGAATTTGTTATATTTTTGAAATTTATTTATGATAAACAGCTTTTGATTGTTGCAAAATGCCTAATTTGGGAGGAAAGAAAGTAGAGAGTTTTATATCCAAAACGACCTATTGAATCTCTCATCCTCATCCCAGCGTGAAATCTGGCTACACAACAGTTATATGGTTATGGGCAGACTATTTTAAACATATTGTGGGTAAAGACATAAAAACTGAAAATCCTATTGTGGCAATAGCTTATGAAAATATTCATGGACCATTGCCAAACCACTGGTCTGTGTGTATTTAAATTCTACTCAGAATTGTAGAATTTTATAATTTTGGCACAAGTGCAGGCAACTGAAATCAAACTAACTTATTCAGAAAGTTTGTTTTCAAAAGTCGAAAGTTGTTACTTTTTGAGAATTATGTTATACAAGGTTATTTAATATAAATAATCCCGCAAATTATGCACATATTCTAATTATTCAGGGGCATCTTTCCAAATTTAAAAACTACCAAGAAAAATAGAAAATATTCATTTTATTTTAACATTATTAATTATAATGTTGTCACAATTTTAAATATTGGTAACATTTTTAATCCAGTTGCGGTATTCAGGATTGCTGATTCTACTGTAGGTACCAGGGTAATAACCACATGGTTTAAACGACCAGGAAACTAATCCATATGTGGTACCATTTATTACATATGGGCTTCCAGAATCTCCCTATAAAAAGAATATTCATAATGTATATAAAAATTCTAACACTGTTTGTAAGTAGCACTAAAATATACAAAAGTGAATAACTATTTTGGTGAAAGTTTGATTTATTTAGAAAAAAGTGTAAACAGTCTCTCAAAAAGCATTATTACATTCGAATTTTTTTTCTGGTTTAACTTAGAAAATTTCTCATTAAATGGGATTCCGATTGTCACATCGATCTCAGTGTATAGTAACAAATAAAGCAAGATATTTGAGCCATAAGCACATTAAGAATACGCGGATCCAGTATAATTAAATGAGTAAGATATCCTTAATACATTTTTCCATTTGGACAATCAGGAAATTTATTTTTCACAACTTCCAACGATTCAAAATGAATTTTCTTCATACATTTAGATTTTAAAACTTACTGCATCGGTAATCGATTTTTGACATTCGAGATGTGCTAATCATTGAAACTATTAATATAGAAAGAAAATAATTTAGCTTATCAATCTCGAGGTTTAGGAAAAATAGATAATAATGAAAAATTCGACTGCGGCTAGCGGCTCATACGTAGAAAATTCAGATAAAGTAATTGCGTTTCCTGTTAAAGCTTTATGTTCTAATTATCTATTTTTAATCTTTCCAATTAATGAAAGCCAGCCTTGATGTTTCTTTTCTAAATATTAATCTCAAAACCATAGTGTATTAGTCAAAAAAAGCTGAAGAATTTAACCGTATTTCCGGATTATGGTTCGCGTAAGTATTTTTCTATAAACGATGTTTGCAACTATATTTTATTTAATAAAACTAAAATATTGCAAATATATAAAGTTTTGTAAATAATTATACATACGTAACATTCTCCATTCATGTAGTCATCACTACATAAGTCGTGCGTAGAATCAAAACTGCCCTCTTGATGATCATTAATAACATTTGAACATTCTTCATCTGTTAAAAGTTGGAGATTAATTTTTTGTAAATATGTTATGGTGGTAGCTCTGACCAGTTATTATGTACTCCCCATCCACTTAAGACACCCAGTACGTGGAAGGGAACTGCTTGATTTGCTTCTGGTAATTTAATTGGTTGAGCGACGTTACTAAAGTCGATTGATTCTTCCAGCTAAAAAATTCTTCCTTTATTATTTCGTCATGACATCGATATTGTTCAAAATAAGATAGAGAATGTTATTTTGGTGTTAACAAATATAGGGTAAGTCCGGGATATACGCTCCAGCGGGATAGACGCCTCATTACATTTGTGTAAAATGTAAGACGCGTAAACAAAAGAATGCCTTATAATACAAACGTGCCCCTCCCTCACTTCAATCTGCTACAAAGCGTTGGTGCGTGCGGTTGTGCGTAGGAGCGCTAATGACAGTGACGAGCCAAACAGTCGAGATTTTACTTTGTGGATGATTTTCAGCCCCTTATAATTTTGGAGTTAACATGTAAGTTTATTTTATTTTTACTTCTGAATAAGGAGTAGGGTATGTAGATTATTATTAATTACATTTTTAGGATAAAATAAACGTATTTACCATTTTTTTTTCGAAGGTATCTATTCCTGTGAAAAGGGATATATGCCCCGATATGTTTTGGGATAGTCGCCCCTAAGAGCGTCTATCCCTACTTCACCTTAATGCATGCTAGCTTTAAGGGCATCTATCCCTTGCCGTACTTAAGTGTATGTTATATGATTCAGATTGGAAATGCCCCGTAAATACAAGCGTAAAGCCGGCGTCCAACCGCGTGTCATTACTTGGACCGAGGGCTTGCTGGCTGCAGCAATAGCAGAAATGCAAGATAAACGACTTAGCATCAATAATATAGCAAAAAGACACGGAATACCATCTAGGACATTACGTCGGCGGTTTGCTACACAAAATAAGAAAATAATACCATTAGGTAGGTACCTACTTTTATGATTGCACGTGTGCATTTATAATAATATTGCTTCGGATTGAGAATACTTACCTACCTCGTATAATTATGGGCAGGTAGTATTTTTTTTTTATTTTGCCTAACTAATACCTACAATTTTTTTAGGAAAACATCCAACTCTTGGATTCGAAAATGAACGTCGGCTGGTCATACATATTCATAAGCTAGAACAAGGCATACCAGTGAAAAGCAAAAAAGATCAGTAAAAAGTTAAAGAAAAAGTTGATTTGAAAAGAACTAAGGCTAAGAAGCAAAAAAGAAATAATTCAAGTGATTATAAGTCAAGCGATACAGATATTACTGAGGATAGTATTGAAAGTGATAAAAATGAAAAAGAAAACAACAAAAGAATAGCATTGAAAAACAAAGAAAAGATAAAGAGAAAATTAAAAGAAAACTGAGGAAGCGAACAGCTATGAAATTTTACAGTTCTAGTGAAGACGATAATAAAGAGAATGAGAACAGTAGTTTTGAAGTTGAAGAAATAAAAAAAACAAAAGACAAAGAAACAAAAACACGACAAAACTTATTCCAAAACCAAAGAATCATTCAAAAAGGCAAAGCCTGCTTTAATATATAGTTCTAATGATGAAAATGATGGAGTAGATGATAAGAATCTAGATGAGGATCACTGCGTGGAATGTCTTGACTATTATAGTAACACCAAATCCAAAGTAGATTGGATCCGTTGTGTTATGTGCCACATGTGGCTCCACGAAACATGCACATTATATCGCAATTATTGCAACAAATGTGGGCGAATGCAGATTATTGCCACCAAAATGGCTAAATAGTTTTGCAGTTTTTAAGACGATTATATTTTTGTACCTAAGATGATTGATCTCTATACCTAGTGTTTTTAATTAATATGTTTATTTTTGTCCATGTTTAGTAAACTAGTAACATCATCTTAAATAATTGAAAAAAATAGCTAAAAAGAATATATATATGTATATATATATATATATATATATATATATATATATATATATATATATATATATATATATATATATATATATATATGCACATATTTAATAAATAATAATGTTGATTCAAACATATATTCAAAATGTTTGTTTTCTTGCAAAGGGCATCTATCCCCTCCAAAAAATTAGGTCTGGGGCATATATACCGCATACGAGGCATCAATCCCGTTATGCAGTTTTATTTTAAACTCAAAATATACGGTTTATTTATTGACTAGTCTACAAAAAGTAGTACGAGGTGATTAAATGAAGTACCAAAGTTAGTGCACATATGAAAATCATGTGCGTATTATTTGTATGTTAAGAGGTATGAGTAAAATAAAAAAAGTTGGGCACATATCCCGGATTTACCCTACATCAAATCCATAAATTTTAATTAAGTTTATTAGACCATGGTTTTCTGAAGTATTTTGGTATGTGGATCGATGTCATGATTCGTAATATTTTGTTCTCATTTAGTTTCCTGTTTATTATTTTTAATATATCTAGCTAATACATTTTTGGTTCTATAATAAAGTTTACACCTTTCTATTTTAAAATCATGTTTCATTTTCTATAATTTGATCATAATATACTGCATTTAAATCTCTAAAAAATATACTAAAATCTTTATTAGAAGATTGTCAATAAAAAAAATCTAAATTAAACAAGTATTTAGGTTCCTTGCGAACTTTCCCAGTGATTTACTTTTGTAGCAGTATTTCGTTTTAACTGTATATTTTACTACTACTCGTATAAATGAAATTAAAATTTCAATCTATATGACCAGTCACCAAACAGTATCGACGAGATTTTATATACTTTAGAAACTCGATATTAAAAACAGTTAAATCAGTGGTAATATCGGCCATAACCAGAATAGAATTCCTCACTCAAGGAATTTGTAACGTATTCCTAAGAATAACTAGAAGAAAAGTACCCACTCAGACAGATTGCTTAGGTTTAAGCAAAATTCATGATAGTACGTTTTAACACCTTTTTACAAAAAAAATCCTCTGGACATAAAGAAAACAATCGTTGATCTAAAAATACTAGTTTCGCTAAACAAAATCAAACACTCACCGTAATTTTCCGTTACATATTAAGTCTGAATTATGTATCGGCCTGCGTAGCTAGTACTATAACGTTAAAATTTACAACTTGCCTTATAGTTTGGAACACAAAAGTCCTTCTTAATCATGTGCAAGTAATAAAATATTCAAAATATTTTGTGTGTAACTTTAATAAGGAAATTATTTTTAAGATTAAATTCATATTCAATATACTATACTAGACACTTGCGTACTATCTAATGTTACGTATAGAAAACTTAAGCAAATTCATTAGTGGTAGCTATCTCATAAAGAAACAACGTTGATGAATTATTATCATGTTTTAAATCAACTTCATCTGTCATCTAATCGAAAATTATCCCGCATGTCTGTAATTAGAGTAAACCAGTTTTTACCTCTTGGATCTTTTAGGCGGCATCTAACTAAAGTTACTGTTGTAAAATATGAATTCCATACTATTCGAATCTATACTGTACTTTCGTTCTTTTAGTTACTTTTGCAGAGATATTTTGTGGCATTAATATTTGATTTGAATATTTTTCCATATAGATCGCCCGGATGTGTATATGGAGGATAGTATATTCAAGGTACTATCCTCCAGCACCCATGGTTAGATAGATAGATAGATATTAAAATTATATAAAAACAACACTATGTTTTAATTTCCAATTTATTTAAAGTAACTTGACAATTGTTTTACCATACAGTGGCTTCTTCAGAAGTAAATAAGTAAAATTCTTATTTACTTCTGAAGAAGCCATTGTATGGTGAAACAATTATCAAGTTACTTGAAATATATTGGAAATTAAAACATAGTGTTGTTTTTATATAATTTTATTATGAATTTCCAACAAGTATCGGCTAACACAATCAAAGAAAATAGATATTAGTTGTAAACTTTTAATACAATAGAATCATAAATATATTACTACTTATAAAACATATTAAGAGCATGTAAAAAATTAATTATTACCTGCAAAAGACCGACATCATATATGGGAATTGCTTCGGGATGGAATTGAAATTTGGGATGCAGAAACCAAGCCTTTACTTGAATAGAGGTATTGGGATAGCTCCTGGGAGAGTTATATAACTGATTTGTTCCATATACTATTGAATCACTAAAAGGATTTAAAAATATTAGGTAATTTCAAATTTAAATTTTAAATGTTTTATAATTTAAAATTAAAATGTTGAATAATTTCAAAATATCTCCTCAGAATATAAAAACTTTTAAGGCTATACTCAACAATATAACTTATCTTAGGATCCCTAGATCATGATAATTACAGATTTGAATATTTGTCTTGTCTTTAAAGTACGAAATCGTATTTACCTATACCACAATTTTCTTGAAATTTATAAACACCACGAGTGATTTACTACTGTAAGAGGCCAACATACATACAACCAAAAACATTTTACATACCAGCGGAGATAAACCATATCATCTCTTCCCACGAATTCAGCCAACCATTAAAAAATGGCAATTAATGCGACAAAAACAAGTGAGTAAATTGCCTGCCTGTCTTATATAGAAAAATACTCTGCATTCGTGCAGTACCTACTCTCACCTCTTATAGAAAACAACCAGCCTTGAATGCGCTCTGTGTTGCTTCTTAGAATTATCAAATTAAATAGCTCATTTTGTGAACATATGATTATATAGAGCTTATTAAAAACAAATTTAAAAAATATTCAACTATATATATATATATATATATATATATATATATATATATATATATATATATATATATATATATATATACATATATATATGAATTCCACCTTTTTTACACGCGAAGAAAATAACACCAAGTATGTCTTCATACCATATAATCCGAAATATAGCAAGAGACTCAATAAGGTTTTTAATAAGGTAGGCCTCACCTTAGTCTATAAGTCATCAGACAATCTGAGGAATATCTTAGGAAATCCCATAGATAAGATTCCTAATTGTGAGAAAAGCGGAATTTATGAAATTAGTTGTAATGATTGTGACAAAAAGTATGTTGGGCAAACTAAAAGGTCAATTAAAGCACGATTTAAAGAACATTTAGCACACTTAAA
Organism: Pachyrhynchus sulphureomaculatus; assembly: GCA_019049505.1. Classification (NCBI taxonomy): domain Eukaryota; kingdom Metazoa; phylum Arthropoda; class Insecta; order Coleoptera; family Curculionidae; genus Pachyrhynchus; species Pachyrhynchus sulphureomaculatus. Next base: position 101,317,034 of record CM032446.1, on the reverse strand, counting down.
ATACAGTAGAACAGAAAAGTCTGGCATTGCCGGACATGCCCTTGAAGCTGATCATATTGTAACATTAGATAATCTAAAATTAATAAAAAATGTATCTGATAGGAGCTTGTTGAA